>VXBL01009162.1:1139822-1279600 GCA_013400195.1 Aramus guarauna | reverse complement strand
TTTTTTTTTTTTTAAAATAACAACACACACAATGCATTACAAATAGATTATAGAGGTCTACTTTATCGTTATCATTTCCAGCCTCTATTCTGTTAATGCTTGTGTTAGGTCATATTAAGTTGTTCTCTATATATAAAAAAAAATAATAAAATATTTTTGTCTCATTAAAAAAAATTAAATCAAGAAAATCAGAGACAAAAAGAGAATGGTCCCTGGCCATCCACTCCTCCCATCTTTGAGTGGAGGACACTGCAGTCAGTTCTTTAAAAAAAAAAAAAAGAAAAAAAAAGAAAAAAAAGAAAAAAATCACCCATGCAAATCTGAACCTTTTATTATCCCTAAGGTCTATTTTAGAGCCTTCAATAATAACAGCAGTTCTTTGGACCTATATTCTTCCATTTTACTGATGAAGCCTGTAAATACTTGTATGCTAGCCTAACATTTTTAAGGATGTTTTGCTGCAAGGGACATTAAATTCTGGCTCATTCTGAAAGAACACCACCACAGTCAAGAAGTGGTCTAGTTAGTGTGGTTTAGTCTTTTTATTATATCCACCTTTTCCGTGATGATATTGCATCTTGCAGTAAGCTGCACTTCCTATGCCTTTACCTCTTGTCCTTGAAAGATGTGTTTAAAATGGAGCAATTCCATGAAGGATCTGGCCTGTAAGACCAAAATCTCATCAATTCTGTCTGTTTATATTTGATTACACTGGTAGTCCCAAACCACGACAGCTACAATGAACCCTACCATCCCCATCACTTACATCCGTCCACAAGAACATCTCTTAAAACTAACGACGCTAGCTTTCCGAATTAGCACCTTTCAAATGCACACGCACACCCAGTGCTACATCTGAGCCCGGGATCACAATCTGCCATCTGTGCAATTCAGAACAGATCCAGGAGAGCTCCCAACTGCTCCCCTGGTTATCTTACCTCCGCTCCCAACTCCGAGAAGATGGGAAAGCTGCCCAGATGCTGAACTCACAGAGCTCTCTTCCGACAAGGGCTCTCAGCTTTATGGAAAAGAAAATGTTTCTCTACCTTCTCATTATTCCCCTCCTCTTTCTTGCCAACACATCGGCACGGAGTGGGTAGTACCTAGCCCAGCATTTGCTCGATCAAAAACCTGTGTTTATATATTTGAAAATTCATACAAACATCTATGCAAAAGAAAAAAAAAGAAAAGATAAAGAAAGTGCATAAAACCTAAACCCTCTTTTCTTATTATCAGTGCTGCCTCTCGATGGCTTGGGCAAAAGGGACTTTCCTTCTATCATTCTTCTAGCTTTCTTTAGAGAAATGACATTTTTCAGCTGTTATACTCTCCACCAAACCCTCCAAAAGAATTTCCTACCAAATCTCCCCCAGCAAACCCCCAATAACCAAAGCCCACTGCTGCTGTATTCTTCACCCTTTTCTTTTAAAGGGGGGCAAAAAGAATTTTCTGTTGTTCGGAACGTTCGCCTCATCTCCAGAGGACCGACTGCACTTATTTCCTTTCAGACTGGTAGAAAAGTATATCCAGAAGGACAATCTTACCGGCTTATTGCCGGTTTACCATTAAAATCTAGCCATCTCCACACTCCTAGAAAAGACACGCACGCAAGTGTGAAAATGGGACATGTGCACACACAGGGCCAAGGAGTACTTTACTACCTACAAAAACATGAGTAAGAAACTATGAGCTTAACATACCTAAGCCCAATTTGGGGAGCACAGTGGCCTCAACACCAGCCTCGCGAGCGGTTTTGAACCCAGCTGGCAGAGCGGCGGGGGTGACACATGGGGCTCGAGGCAGGAATGGGGGGGCTGTGAGTCCCCCTTCGGACAGCGCTGCTGCCAGAGACTCTGTGGCCACAGGGCCACGGCCTCGCTGACCGCTGGGCACCCACTTCGTGGGCTCGTTATTAATCAGCAGCCGGAACTGCACGACCGCACAGGAGCGCTTGCCGTGAAGTAGAAGACCCCCATGCTACACCTGGATAAACCCGCTGCTACCCCCCCCCAGCCCCTTTCCATCCCTCTCTTTCCAAAGCATCAGCTACCTCGTTCCCTTCAGTTTTTGTAGAAAGAAAAAAAGTTGTTGGTGGGTTTTTTTTGGTTGGTTGGTTTTTTTTTTTTTTGGCCTTCTCACCTTGTTTGCTCTCAGATTAGTAAACAAACACATTTTGCATGAAATTACAGTAATTAATGAGAACCCCTTTCATGATTTGGCTTTAGTTCAGCCTTGAAAACTTGGTATGAAGTAGCAGGGGGGTGGTTCACAACTGGGTTTTTGCTTCTTTTTTCTCCACAGTGTCTGGATTTCTTTCAGAAAACAGGCTCCCTGGCACAAAACAGTTTGCCATTGCCTCTCACTTACTATAAAAACAGGAGGAAAAGAACTGCCACGCAAATCTGCTGTTACATGACTTGTCATCCCTCCACTTCTCCCATTCTCAAGCCTGCACAAAGCTGTTCCCGCTCGTGCCTTTCCACAGATCCATCACGTTAAACATTTCTATTGTTCCTGGTTGAAATGCCTCTTTGCGAAGCTCACTTTGTTAATGCTGCTCCCGAAACGCCAGAACACATGTTAAGCACTGTCAGCTCCTCTGCCTTTTGAAATATGCCTTCGCACCAGGGCATCTTTCAAAACAATAAATCCTGAATATTTAAAAGTCAGCGGCAGGGTAAGAAAAAACAAGCTTCTCCATAGCCAGTGGTTACAGCACAGGGGCTTATTTCTTCTTTCTTGAACTTGCAGTAATGAACTTGAGTGTTTTAGAAAAAAAACAGGAGACAAGGGTGTTGTTGAAAATCGCTAGTGGATTTAACGGCTGCTTTGTCGGTTACCGAAATTTGACTCTGAATCATTTGTTGGCCCCAAACAACCCCCAGCCAAGCGGTGCGAGTGAGCGGCAGACGCCCGGGGAGCGCTGCAGGGCCGTGCACAGGCCGGGGGAGGCGGGCAAACAAGAGACCGATTCAGAGGAACTGGAAGAGATCCCAGAAAAACAAACAGTGGAAACGCTTCAGCCACCAAGCTGGGACTTGAGCGAGCCTCTCAGACGGCATTGGTACAGCCAAATCCCGGCAAAGGCTACCGGTGAGCAGCAGACACGGCACCAGCCCTGCCGCCCGCCAGCGTGCCACCAGCGGTACGGCACGCCTCTTTGGGGAGTCGTCTTTGGCAGCATTGTCAGCGAGCAAAATGCACCCACGGTGGTGAAGCATCAGGCTGCCCGGCCGCTGGGCTCATTCGCTGGTACTTCACATTTGGGGTATGCTCACGGGAAAGCGCTTACTCATTTTGCTCCATAGGAAGCGAAGCAGCCTCACCGCCTCAAGAATAATTTGTCATTAATAATAATACACTGATATGGAACTTTTCATCCCAAAGGATCAAAAAAGCAATTTACAATCTCAAAGCAATTTTCAGAGTGGAATAGTTTGTGCATTAAGGCACACGCTGCAATGGGGCTCAAGCGTGCCGGGGCGTGCGTGCGTGAGCATTGTGCACAGAGGAGGTGTGCCATGACACTGACTCAGCTGACACCCCCCCCTTGGCCACCCCAGGTAGAAGAAAGGGTGGCCATGGGTGAACTAAACACTGCAGGGGATGCAAAGCCATCTACTCTACTGAATTCAATGGGATGAAGCCATTAAGGCCACATTCCCCCTTTCTCCGGGCAGAGGAAACAACCCTCCGTGCGTGAATCGGTGCAAAAGGAAGCAGTGATGCACCAACTAATGGAGGTTTCCAATAGGAAAGGGGACAGCAGACCCCAGAAAGAGACAGGCAGTTCCTGCACTCGTGCTTCTTTTGCTGTCCAAAGCTAAGACACAGTGCTTGCTGGACATCAGTAGTTAATATCAATCAATATGCCCTTGATGCTTTTGTATCTCTCAGGCTGGAAGAAAAAAAAAAAAAAAAGACAGGCAGCAACAAGAACTACTTTTGGGTCACAATTTCACATTGCAACCTGGGTGCCAAGTCTTTCCTGCACGGCAAACTCTGACTTCAAAAAAATCTAGGCAGTAATTGAGAAAATATAAAGCTGCACAAATATTAGAAAGTTTGTACAATTTTAGAGTAAGGTATTTCTTTTGTATACCTTTTATATCTTCCTTCCCTTAATGCTGAATGCATAAGCTGGAGAGAGAAAAGTGTAACTCATGCTTAATGACCACACAGAGGAAAGGACAATGCATCTCTCCAGGGAGCGTTACTCGCATGTGGAATTTTTCACCATAGGTCACTAATTCAAATCTAACCTACTTTAGTAGTGACTCAGAAGTATTAGTGCCTACTGTTGCTTGGTGGCTTACAGGTAAAATGATTTTTCAATCTCATCTGAGTTCTTTGTGCACACTAGTCTCCAGCTTATGTAGATCTTGTAACATTGCCAGCCGCAGTGAGGAGGACGATGTCAGAGTAAAGAGGCTCTCCCTTCCCAGTTGACCCAGCTGATCTGCACAGATCTGGATTGGAAGGTGGGATCTCTGTCCTCTTGGCATGACCCTTGCATAGGTATTCTTCTGATCTCCTTTCTGAGCCCTTTCTTTATTTTTTGTTTACCTAATCCTCCCCTTTGGGTTTTCTACTTACAACGCAAGTACACTTTCAGGTCTCTGACTTAAACAAACAACAACAAAAAAAACAAAAAAAAACCCCCAACAAACTAGCTAATTAACCAACCCTGTTAGCACTTCCCCTCATCTTGAACTACAGATCTCTCTTCTCCATGTCTCACCCCTTGTTGGGAACACAGATTGTATAGGAGCTCAGAAATCTAAACAGTTAAAATGAGGTTAGAGGATGAGGTCAGGTGGAGAAATCCCCATTGCTACTCAATGCAGCTAGTTTTCATTACAGTGAAGTGGTGTTAAAAATAGGTCTGAGTACGAAGCGTTACCAGTACCAAGACTTCTATCATTGCTAACTCTAGGAGTTAGTTTATGAATTTTCCTAGTGGAGACAGAGCCTTAAAAACACATTTCTGTGATCTTCTTTGGGGAAAAAAAAAAAAAAGAAAGAAAAAGAAAAAAATGACCAAATAAAAGACACTATGTCAAATATTTATAGAGCCATGAATTTGTTTACCTGGAGGACAGGTAAGATAAACAAGTATGCCGTATATCAGCTGTATATCAGGTTGTATTCTGGAATGGAAGAATCTACTGTTCTTTGCATGCTATCCAGCTCACATCCATGAATTCTTTTATAAGACTACAGCGAAATTTTCATTAAGCATTTGGGGATTTAAGGAATCATTTCTGTGTATTAAAATCAATATTAACTTGTATTGTTCACTGGCAAGTCACTCTAACAGCATTATACAAAATGTTTTCAAGCATACTGAATGAGTGATGATGGTATAAACCAGTTTTGAGGAAACTTTGATTGCATTAAGTGCAGGGTTGTTATTTTATTCTTAAACAGTCTTTACCAGCATCAAAGGGGTATAATTGAAATATGTTGCAATGATTTCAAATGTTGATGGCTGCTGACATATGATTTTACAAACATGCAGACAGAAATTAGGATAGCCCAGGCTATTATGGCTACAAATAAACTTTTAAGCAATTTAGGAACACATTAAAGGGAGGCAGAACACTCAGAGGACGAAGCAGCTGACTCTCATGGCTTCTGATGGATAGGTAATGACAGATAGTGCAGCATAGCAAGAGCATGCTTGCTGCCAGGAAAAGCAGGACTGGAAAAGCCAGTAGTCTCCCCTCCCCCAAATCATTAGACCTGTAAAACCGGGATCCTGCCTGCACTGAACAGCCATGAAACTCCCAGGGAACTTTGGGGTTTTGACCACCAGCTTCCGCGGTGGTTGAATAGTTTCACCCCTGCCTTGCTAAGCTCCCAGCCTGAGCGGGTTTCCTCCCAGGGTGGGACACTGGTCCACGCACGTGTCCCTAAAGCTTCTGAACACTGAGTCTTGCTCTGCTGTGAGTGTCTCCCCGTGACATCTAACACGAGGGCAGGCTGGGGTCTCCTGCTGTGACAGACGGTGATGCCTCCTCTGCCTTGCAGTGGGAAGGGAAGAATCAACTGCTTCCTTTAAGGATGCAAAGCCTCGAGCATTTGCTAATATTGCATTCAAAGCATACTATCAACGCGGTGCCAATAAAAAAGCTTTGCTTTCACTGCAGTAGGATGGAAATTACTTTCTAAATTTTGAATTCCTCATTGTTGTATACATGCACATGAGTGTGCGTGTGTATGTGTGTGCGTGTATAAAAATAATGCCTCCAAGAACATCTGAAATCAGGAGAAGAGATGAGTGTCTTTCTCTACACACTGACCAGGGACTGACACATCATCACGATCACAATGATCACATGAGAGTCCCATCAGGAGCCACCCTAAGCACCCTCTTTCGCTTTCGGGTCTTTCCTTCCAGGCTAGCCAGTCAACAGGGATGCTAAGAAGCCTCTACTCAATGCTCCTCTACATTGTTCTTCTCCAATATGGTCCTTTATGCATATTCTTCTCGCAGTATGAGTTACAAAAACTATATTATTTTTGATGGAGTCACATTTTATATACCATACAAATATATATTTTTTTTGTTTAAAAAAGAAGATGATGATGATTTCCAGGGGCTAGAGATTTTTATACTGGTTTATGGTATATGCTGCTGAGATACGTATTACACATAAAATTAATGAGAGCTTGTGGCACTTTTTTTTTTTTCAATTTAGGCTTCTCTGAGATCATCCTCAGAGAAATAAAACTCCCTCCCCAAATTATTAACAAATACTATATACTGTGGCCAGATTTTCAAATTGCTCAAAATTGCACAGTAACATCGACGTGCACAGGGTTACATTAGTGTATTTCATTTCAAAACCTGACTGAAATGAGTATTTCAGGCAGTTTAGTAACACTGGTACAGGCTGTTCCCATTTGTTTATTTAATAGCCAAAGTAAAGTGTAAATTTGCAAATAATAAATGCGTTAATGACTATATTCATATGCACATGCTTCTATCAAAACTTCTAATGAGGCCTGAAGTGCAATAATAAACCGGCAAGAAAGCTGAATATTCAAGGCAGCCTGTAAGAGCAGACATCTTCCCACACTCACTCACAAATGAAGACGCTTCCAGAGAAAGCAGAGCCAGGCAGGTGGGGAGAAAGGGGAGCTTTGGGGGGACTATGCAGACTACTGTGAATTTTGGGTGCACCATACCCTCCCATCGCAGCAGGTTTCTTGTGGTTCCGCACTGGCTGCAGTAGGAGCGGGAGGGGGTGGCACTGGGGCGGCTGCCTCGGGTTAAAGCATGCATCAGTCTACACTAAACATGGGACAGGATGAAAAAGACATACATATTTACACTATCCATATAGATATAGCTTCAAAATATCATCCTGATATTAGTTGTACACGAAGTCTTCTTAAAGACCTGTTACCTGTAAAAACCAAGCTCCCAACATCTCAGACCGCAAGAGCCCAATTGCACAGACAGGCAGGCAATCCCTGCAACCTTTTCAGTTAAGTAAAATTTCATCTCATTAGTAGAAAATTAAATCAAAGCATGTACTTAGGCTTAAGTGGACAGCAAGGGATGGTGTAGAACTCATTCCTGCTCTGTCATCCCCAAGTCATCCATCAGTCACGCGGTGGCATCCCCCACTCGCAGGTGTTGCTAGCCCCACAAATTACTGTATTTCTCAAATCAGAAAGAAAGGACCTGGAGTTCTGCAGTTGTTACGGCTATGTTAGTACCTTGACTTCTTTTAGAAAGGTACAGAATGTGAAATATAAAAGAAATAGCTCTCCAGACGTGTGTGTATATATATATATATATTTTTTTTTACTGGTAAAGATGACTAGAAATGCCAATTAAAACATCCTCACGGATGTTTTACTCCAAAGTGTATACGCAAAAGTAATGCCATCAAAACTTCAGTCATTACTATCTTTTCCAGGTTTTAAAATCTCTGACTCACTGAATGCAAGCGATTGATAGCAATGGTCGTAATCTTCATTTTTTAATTGCTACGGCAGTAGTTTCACGGGGATTCAGAGGAAGCATTAACACGCTTTAAACGTTTAAAATGTTTCTCAATGCTAAAGCTTCACGAGAAGGCTAACGCCACAACCGAGGAGCTCTCAAAGCAACGGGGGGCGTCAAACTCCCCTTCCCCCTCCCAACCAGCCCCAGCGCCCAGACCCGACCCGGCGGGGTCCTTCGCTCCCCAGGCGCGGCCGCTAGAGGGCGCCCTAACCGCAGGCAGGCGGCGCGCACCTCCGCTCCCCGCCGCATCCCCCCTCCCCGCGGGCTACGCGCCTTCCGCGGTGTCCCGCGGGAACCAAAGCGGTAACCGCTGCCTCTTTTTATTGGGGTTTTTGCGTTATTATTTACGCAGGCACCGCCGTTGGTCTGTTTTACTCTTCTCTCCTTTCCCGCGTGAAAATTTAGTCCGGCGGTAATTCGTGCCCGAAGTTTGAAACGGAGAGGATTTTGCTGAAATTGTATCGCACAACTTTACGTTACATCGCTACAGACAACCTCAACAACGAATGACAAATAACCGCTTTCAGAAGGATATTAAAAATCCCAGGTACGTTAGCAGAATCAAGTCAGTGTGCCCCGAACTTGATGTAATGTACTCTGAGACCGGCCTTAGCGTTTTCATAACTCAATTTGCCTCTGCTCTGGCAGAGATGTATAGTATTGATATGCAAAGAAGAAAAGCGGTTGTGTTGGTGTCAGGGACAATTAAGGTCTGTGCTCTCCCCGCGCCCATTAGCTGAGTGATTCGGAGCTGCTGGAAAGGTTTAGTCATTCCTGTGGGGGATAAAGGACATGGATACTCTGTCTGGGGATATTGATTGAGAAGGACACAAACAGTAGCTAGGATACTTTTTCAGTGACACAGAAGTTAATGATTTAGTGATTCATACAAGAAAAGCTGCCTTGCCACCTTTGGTAATTGTTTGCATTGCAGATAGTGCCTTATGAAGTGACCTTGTCAAATTAGCAAAAGCCCAGAGCACGACAGAGCAGGTAACTCTCTGGCAAACTACGGAGGTGAGTTTATCCGTAAGTCATCCAGACACACGTGCACTCACTCTCTTGGTGTTTCCTCCTTGCTGAGCACAATTTCTAGGAGCTCTTTTTACGACAGAGTAGTTCAGCGCTGGATTTCTTTCTGTTCTGCTCATCCCATCCCTCGGTGAAAGATTCCAGGGAAGCTCAACTCTGACTTTCTAACAAACAAGAACACTAAATCCTGCTCCCCTTCTTTTTCCTCTACAAACACAGAGTAAAAAAAGCAAAATTAAGAGACAAAAATCTTAGAGCAGTCCATCTGGGGATCACCAGGAGAGGCCAGAGAAGGGAAACTGCCTAACTGGTGGGGAACCACCATGCTGTAGCAGGGCACAGTTGCTCCCCAATTTGCAAGCACAGCAAAGCAAATGTAAACGTGAACCGAGCTATCAGAAAGAGTAAGACATGGGCTCAGCTGCAAGATTACAGGTCCCGAGAGACTGTTAATGGGCTACAGAGACTGTCACCTGCAGGCTACTGCTGGGCTCAAATTCACACTGGCTGGAAGTTTTCACCAGATGACAACTTGCTGGTGGTCTGTCTGGAATAAGCAGGTGCCTTCCTATCTGCCTTAAAAAAACTCCACTCTTCTAATTCACACTAACTTCGTTATTGTGTCTGGTTTATGCTTTTTTCTTACCTACACTGAGATGACGTTTTGTTTGGGGTTTTGTTTGTTTGTTTGTTTTTTGGTTTTTTTTAAAATTTCATGCCTATCTAGTAAATTTGAAAAACATCGGTGTAGAGAGGACACTTTTTGGAGCAGTGTCATTTAACTTCGCTCAGTAAAGCGATTGGCCTGTATATTCAAAAGCACAGCTCTCAATGGTGCTACAACAAAAAGTATGTGAAAGCTTTTGTTCTCCCTGTTTGGGGAGAACACTGGACGTGTAGCATGTTACTCGTCATGTGGTAAAACTCGACACAAGGCAATGCAGAGCAGCTTTAAAAGAAGTGTGGCTGAGCATCTTTCCCCCACCTTGCCAGGGGTGGGCTGGGAGGGGGGGAATATTATAATTTGATATTAATACATCCACAGGGATTTGTAGCTTTTCCATTAAAGTGTTCAACATGAACGATATATTTCATGGTCTCCATGCTTTTAACAGACTTTTGTGATGAAACTGCCCTCTTCTCCTTGAAACTAATGGAAGATTCACTGTTTAGATCAATTACATTCACTACATCCTGAAATATATACATATATCAGATCATGTTGCTTCTCAGCACCCACCATGCCTCTCTCTGAAATACAGTAATTCATGAAGATGTCTAAGTAACAAGCTAGAGTGGGACTCAAACATTTTTCCTAAACCACTTCTAATTATTTGCACTTAACTCAAGGCCAGGTTGGGCAACCTGGTCTAGTGGAGGGTGTCCCTGCCCATGTCAGGGCAGTTGTAACTAGAAGATCTTTGAGGTCCCTTTCAACCCAAACCATTCTATGATTCTGCGAACTCACTGGTCTGACTCCAGTTTTGTTTCAGTGATGTTACACTTGTGCAAAACTAAAGTACTGTTGGAGGTAAATCAGACCCAAGACTTTCAAAGTCCCATCCTGGCTTCATAAGGGATTAATTAAGGTACCTCAGGAGCACTGGGGACTCAGTCTCTCCCTTTTTCTTAACCCTTATTAATCTTTTAGCTAAAAGCAGAACTTCTTTGACATGAGTTACTCATATCCTCCTCCCTCCCCCTGCAAATGTACAGTGTTAAGCACGTAAATCATACTGAACATTACCAATCTAAAGGGAAGTGACAGATGACTGTGACTGCCATTAAATGTTTATTGCATCCCTGCCACGTAATGCAATTAGATGGCAAGAAACATGTAATGTGTATTGCTCTGGTGGGAGAATGGAGAAATTATTGGATTTTCTCTCTTAATCTATTTATATCTTGCAGTGGGGGCATTAGGTAGATTAAGCTAGGGACAGTGCCCCCATTCAGTATGCTAAGTAGTGTTTGTCACTCATTGCATTATACGGCAATAACGGCTCTAAGAGTCCCGCACGTTCCAGTAAGACTGAATCAGAGGGAAAGTGGCGAAGAAGTCTTCTGCAACCAAAGTACTCTCTTAGTACCCATTCTTAAGTGCTTCTCTCAAATAAGGGGCAAAATCCCCTGGGGAAAAAAAAAAATCATTAACTCTGGTTATTTATTTATATCTACAGACTGGTGCTAAAAGAGTATCAACCTGTGAGATGTGTTGCTTTAATAAAACACCACTGTTCTCCTTCAACAGTGCTTTACACGCAGGTAGCTCTTCTCTACCTCTCTGCTGAGGCTGAAAAGTTCAAAGCTTAATGAACTTAGCTTCACGGTAGCTTCTGGAGGTCAGCAAGTTAAAAAAAGGAACTTCATTTTAAAGTGGTTACATGAAGCCATTAGAGGGTACCAAGTACAAAATAACAAATGAGCAGACAAGCGAGCAGGATTCAACACGCTGTTCAAGCTTTGCTATTGATGCACGCCCTTCGTCATTCAAAAATTATGCATCATTATCTCTGCAAACCCCAGCTCAGACCCTGTATTTTTCTCATACACCTCTAACACTGAATTTGCAGCCCAACTTCTGCAGCAGGCTCTGTTGGGGCAGAGGGGTGGTTACGTGGCTATGGCTTCAGCCACACCGTAGCCCCAGGACCACATCCCGCTCTGTGGCAGTCCGATCCCCACAGTCTCAAAGGCTCAGTATGGATCTGTCAGCAGGTGGTTTTTCCAAAAGTTAATTAATCCTTTGAACATCTGATCTCAAAACTGTCCTCACGATTTTGCTAATTCAGGCTTCCTCGGCAGATTTCTAGGCTTTCCTGACTCGAACCTAGCGATAGTTGCTAATGACAAGCTAAGTGGCCAGCTGTGGCTCCTTAATACAACCTCACGTAATTGCTGTTCTACCATCCTTCTCCTCCAGCCCTTGTGTTCATTCATCTGAGGTAATGGATAGGTAGCCCTAGAAACCAACGGCCTTTGTTCATGCACAGATAGATTTAACATGGTCGGGAGCAATATAAGGCTTCTCTGAGACAGCGTACTGACGCGCTTTCACTCTACACTGCAGCAGCACAATTAAAAGTGTATCTTTCCCAGAGGGTTAACCCAGCACTTGCTCCCCACGTTTGAGCACAGGGCTTAGCCCAGCACAGCCTCCAGCGCCTACGTGCTGTTCCTGAGCCCACGTCACCTCACTTTTGCTCTGCATGCGCAGGAGTGCGCCTGGGATTTCTGAAGCCCCATTCCACTGCTCTCTGTGCTGCAACAAGCTCTGCTGCAGTCTCCTAGAAAACCATGGGAGGAGGTAGCCATCCACCTGGGCACGTGGCAGAAGGCACTGGAAGACAACCGCTCCTCCTTATGTGACAGCCTGTGTGCTCTATGAACACATATGAGGGGAAATGAAACTGAACCCGTATGCAAAGCTATGGCTGCCAACCCAGCTTCGTAGTACAAACAGTGTAATTTAATCTCGTTAACTGCTTCAAACAGTTTTATCTTTGGTCCTACCACTCTCTAACCTCCTCATCTTCCCTGGGCCCTCGTGCAAGTCACCGTGCTGCAGTCACAGCCACGACTAGCACCCGACAGCCTTGAGTCTTCTCAAAAGGGTGCGCGGCTTTGCATTTGGTGACAGAGAATTTGCAGCCCTGCTAGCACTGAATGTGGTAGCAGCTCACACACGGAAGGGCTCAAGCTGCTGCTCTGGCTGATCGCTGATGCTTGGGGTAACGCTTTGAGCTGCTGTCACCTCCTTCAGTACAAAAAGCCAAGCAGTAGAGAAAAGTCTATGCAAAGAATGTTCCATGTCACTCCATCTTCGTTGGGCGGGCTGGCAGCTCTGTATTACTTTTCTTGCGGTTAACATATGTGATATTTCAGGGGGATTAAAGACACTCCACTTCAGTAACAGATCTAGGCCAGCAACTCAGAAAACAATGAGGACTATTCTGAACTCACCGTTTGGCTCGAGGAATTTGAGAGCCGTGACTAAACTGAGCTTCAACTCAAAACCTCTCATTTGTACATTAACACACTAACAGGAGCAAAGACCTTCCACGGAGCCTTCTGCACCTCTCCAAGATTAAAGGATTGTAAGGGTGGAACCCTCCTCTCCTGGGGGTGGGCAACTACCACGTGAGACCGTAAGTGCCCAGCAAAGTCTAAACCGTCCGGCTGCTTTCCAAGGACTTTGTAGCAATTCAGTTTCCACGCCTTTTCTTCTGTCAGGCGAAATACTTGAATTGCTCTGTCTGATGATGGGATATATATTCACAGTGAAAACCCCAATCCTTCCCACAGTGTTATTTTTACAATAAGCATAGGAACGCTAAAAGTTTCTGACTGACACCTTTTCATTAAGGAGAGAAAAAACTGCACACATCTATCAAATCTCTAGATGTAATAATGTAATATGATTATTGCTAAAAATAAGATCAATTTATGGCACAAAAATCAATTCTAGCAATTTCCACTGCCAGATATATTGCTTTTATGTCCTTTTGTGTACAGTACTTCAACTAACTAAAAACTGACACTCAAAAGTTCTTATATGAACAGCTTGGCTTTTCAAGAAACTAATGTAAAAAAAAAAAGTATTTTCTTGAGGTATTAAAGTGGACCAAGTGGAGCCCTCCTGCAAAAGACTGCAATATAAAATCAGTAGAGCTGCAGTTGTTTACACTCAAGCAGAAGCTGTCCACGCAGAAAGGCTCAGTCTCCTTGTATTTCCTAGGGCTAAGGTAATTTGATGGCAGATAACTCATCTGTAAGCTATACAGGCAAAGCATATATTTTCTTGATTTAAGACAAAGGAAACTCATTCTGTCTGCCTCTCAAATTTGGGAGATTAATAGTATTATGAAGGGAAGGTTTTATTACTACATGTAAATCAGGCTTGGAAAACTAAAGAGTGGGATAATAGTTCATCCTCCTACAGAGCCAGTTGAACACCACTTTGCGAATTGGCAAGTCCTTGCATTTTGATATTTTCTGGTACTGCAGAGCATCTGCAAACCAGTCATGCTATCTGATCATCTTTTTGGTATCTCATAATATGGTACTAAAGGCACAAGTGAACAAAAGGCAGCCAGGGAATTATTTGTGAATTATACAATATTGGTATTCAGTAATTAAGCCTTAGAATTAGTTGGGAGAGGAGAGCATTAGACTTCAAAATTGCTCTACTGAGTACAATATTTGTCTTCAATGTCAAACACATTTATTCAACTGAATCATGCAGATCCGCTTCCAAGCTTTGAGACTTTATGCCTACTGAAGGACTTGAAAATGACTGACTCCAACTGAAGATGAAAGCGTTTACCGTACGCTCACAGCTGAATCCCCAACCCTTTGCATTCCCCTACTTCAGCAGCCAGGCAGGACTGCAAGAATTAAACCCCTTTTCTTTATGTGCAGGAATATCCTGGTTTATATAATCTCGTGTAAGAAATACTTATTTCCCTGACTCCTTGTTTGACAGTAGGCTTCTGGAGGTAAATGTTTACTACATATTCAATCTTGTTTCTACTGAAGCCAGTTTATAAAAATCCCACTAACTTCATGTAGGGCTGCCAGACAGTAAATGTTTGTTACAGACTGCTAAAATGGAGTGATTTACATCTTATAAAGGAGGTATCCATTAGAACATAGATTTAACTGAAAATAAAAGAAATTATGGGCAACAAAGAGAGGAATTTCATTGTGAAACTGATGCAAGGGACTATAAAACATCTGGAAGATGTTAGCGACCGCCTTGGCTGTAATCACAGAGCATGCTATCTGCGCTCTCAGAGCTGAGTCTCCTTGACTTAAAGGGGAAAGAAAAAGTCAAGCGAGATAGTGGATGTGTTGTTACTCAGCGTAAACTGGCCCTGCTCGTGCAAGCACTGATAAAATACCAGAGGGAGGCTCTGGCTCTGCTGGTTCTCCAAAGTGGAGAGAGACAGCCTAAGCTCCTTTCCGCTGGGTCCGAGTGGCACCACTGACAGTCACTCAAGAAACACGGCGTGCGCTCAATCCCAGTATGTCAAGCGCTGCACAGCCTCCCACCGCTTATCAGCCCTGCCGATACTTTGAGGAGCGAGGAACTGCTCTCTCCTTCTGACTCATCCTCTTTCTCCACGTCCCCCTCCAACTTTCAAAAAGAAAAGGTTTATGTGAAGTCTCACAGATTTTACTGTTTCATATTTTTTTCCCTCCCTTAGAGAGATTTTAAATGCTCAGACATTTTCTCTAAACAAATATTTGCAGTTGTAAAAGAATAGTGTACATTCAGGTAAAAAGCCTAGCATGATGGTAGAGCTGAAAGCAATGGAAGAAATCATTACAACTGGAGCAGGAGAGCACGCTAACGTGTTTCAGTCTCTCCTCTCCTCTGATTTTCTCCTGCATCCTCAGGAGTACAAATTCAAGGGAGCTGAAAATCAGCGCTCCTCATCCTGTTCTGAAAGGGGAAACTGTGCTCTGCTATTTAAATGGACATTTTGGTTGTGGGTTTTGTTTGTTTTTTAAAAGTAGAAATGCACTGTGAAAAAGTATTGTCCAGGGCTGGTTTACTTGTAGCTTCACATTGGTGTTCCCTGAATACCCTGGGTAAGATGCTGTCCCTGCAGATGTTAAGGGAGGTCTTTCCAGTGGCTGCTGTGGAGGCTGGGTTTGACCCCCGCTGAGTCCTTCCTCCCCTCCATGCCATCACCCCTGCTTCAGGTACCAGCCCCACTTCACAAAACTGCTCAACTCTACCTGTGCCAGGCTACCGATGTTCCTTTTAACTTGTTTCCCAAGAAAAAATCTGCCTTTTATTTGCAGTATAAGTCAAAGGTTATAACACAGCTGCTCAGATTTATGGTTCCCGAAACCCCGTAACTAGAATGCGCATTTCAAAATAACCACAGTAATTCTGATTGGCACTGAAAAATGGCAGCAAGAAGATAAAGAAGTGGCAAAAAATGAATTATCATGTTCTTCTTTACAAGTTATACACCGTCTTGTTTCTTTCTTAGTTTTATTTACAATAGGATCTGAATATTATTCAGCTATGTTTGCTGTTTGCCAATATTCACGGAGTTATTTTCATGGAAATTTTTTTATGTACACTTAACTCCCAAACTCTTTGTGTTGGCAATATACCATTTCACCTGGCAAGGCATACGAGATATTGAGAGCCATTCCTGCTTCCTAGTGCTAGAAAATAGTAAATCATAAGTATGCTGCTGACACCCCTCTGATACACAATACAGATTTAATACAAATTTTCAGACAAATGATCAATCACACTACAACTCAACGGACCTTAAGGATTTGCAAATAATTTCAAGACTACCTTATCCAAATGCTAAAAAATAGTGGTGAGGATGACCGCAGGAGTCACAAATTAGTGATGTACTGACAAATACGCTAATCCGCATTAACACTTCTGTTTGCTCTGGGAGATAAAAAGCATTACAACTAATGACAGCATCAACCTTATCAACAACGTCCAGAGAAGCAACAAAATATTTGGATAGCTGTTGGGACAGCTTCTGAAAATAGTCTGCAGAATTCAGCCAGAAACGTTTGAAAAAAGGTTGCTGGGGGTGAGGTTTTTTGCAATAGGCTGGTCTCCTGACTTGCAGGACCACCACCAGAGGCAAACCTGCTGCTCTGTCAGGACCGTCCTTCAAAATGATGTGCAGAAACAAAACATGACAATGAAAAGCATGCAAATTAACTGAAGGCTTCAGAAACTTCAAAAAGATTCAAATTTAGTTCTAGAATATTTGGAAGAAGTGTGGGGAGGAAGGAGCTGGGAAATGAGGCAGAGATTAACTTTTGAGAATTGTTTCACCTAGTCATAGAAGAAGAAATTGGAAAGAAAGGTTGAGGCTATGCTAGAGCAAATTTAAAATGCTTTAACGTATTTCTGCTTTCATTTGTTTTATGCTCAGGCAATAGTGAGAACAGACAGCTACAATGGATGGTATTTAAATACGAAGCAGAGAGCAAATCCTAATGGCACGTCTTTTACAAGGAAGGGAGGAAAAATGCCAGTTCTCAATTTCATGTTTTCATTGGTCAAGTTTATGTACAAAATAGTTTACACAACACCCCAGCGTTGCCTGCACGTATTTCTGTACTCAGAGAGCAAGCCAACAGCAGAGCTATTTTGGCTGGGAGACTCAAAATGACTGGAGAGCCCTGCCTCCCAGGTCCGGCTTCCATCGCACCCTTCACTGACCCAAACTTGCCAATGAAGCCTTGAGTATCAGCACGCACATATGGAAAATTTCCTAAACTTTTAAAAAGTAGCATTTTTTTTCCTTACGTTGAGGTTGATGCCAAGAAAACTGGCGAGGAGTGGATTAGTTAAAGTACATAAGCAAATGTAACTAACATAATGGCTGCAAGAGATTCAGGCAGCCAAACTGCTGGTATATAACTGGGAACCGATTCTTCTCTCCTCGTTCTCCTAAACAGGGAAGGTTAGAATAGACTAGACTATTTCAGTTGGAAAGGACCTACAACGATCACCTAGTCCAACCGCCTGAACACTTCCGGGCTGACCAGAAGTTAAAGCAAATTATTAAGGACATTGTCCAAATGCCTCAGACCCTGAGAGGCTTGGGGCATGGACCACCTTTCTCAGAAGCCTGTTCCAGTGTTTAACCACCCTCTCTACATGTTCTGGAGTATGTTTTGGAGACTCAGGCTGTTTAAAGGTATCGTTTAATATTTCAGAGTGCACAACAGTACCACGTATGGTCTGTTGTTTGCCAGCACAGACATCCTGACTGTTCTGTTCCATCTTTTCCATACCTTCCCATGAAACAGCAAAGCTGCACTTTTAAATACCTCTGCCCTTATCAATCGAGATGCAGCACTCTCATTGGCTTAAAAAGAAAAGAAAAAAAAAATTAAAAAAAAATTGGAGTTTCTAGTACTGCAAGACCCACGTAACTCCTGTATCATTAGCGCCCAGCGGAAGCCTTGTGAGTAAGGATCAATGGGAAACTGGTATTTCCTGCACATCGTAGGCAATGGATAGCAATAAGAAAACATTGCTGCTCACTACATCGTGTGTCTATGGTGTGGCACGTATCTATGAAACTTCAGTCCACAGTTCTTCTCCAGAGTACATCTCCCTTTTCTTAATTTCTCGTAATGCCCATTTATATGGCGCTAATGCATTCCAGATAACATAAACCCATCGTTTCGCCACTGAGGCATGCCTTTACAGTATGAGACAAGCTAGAAAGCGTCACTCTGTTTTCACTCCAGAAAGCTGCTGCTGTCCCTGCACTTGAGTTTCAACATGTTATTAATACGCAATTGACTGACTAATCTAACACTTTGAAATATTCCACAGAAAGACAGACTGTTATAGAAAGCACAGTATCTCCTGTCGCCAAAAGTGGGGAGTTGTATTAGGTACATGAGTCCGTTTCCCCAGCTCAAGCATTTGTTCTATCACATATAAATTAATTAAATGAAGCAGATTTATTTGAAGTATAAAGTACTGCACCATATATTGACTGAAGCAGATTTATTATGTCCTAGACAGGCAGGTTTGAAAACAGTCTTTTACTACAATAAAAGTATGTGTAATAGTCCCAATATCAAAGCAAGGTTTAGAGTGGTAAACTACAAAATACATTTAAGAACAGAACAAAATCTTAAAGTCTTTTTCCCCATCCTTTGCAAATGAATGACACTGCTAAATTTAATTCATGCCTATGCAAAGGACTCATACAAAGTCTCACTGACACCAAATTCCTGCTAGAATGTTTTAAGCAAAACATAAGCGGTGTGTAAGTCACTCTTCACCTATTAAAAATTACAATATTACACCAAAGAGGATGGAGTGTCCTTAGGACACTATAAAAAACTGAAACTCCATTTTCCCCTATTTTTATCAGCAGTTTAAATTCCTCAGTAATCTGTCCTTGAATGTAGCAGACAAGTAAAAGGCAGTCTTGACGATTTTAACCCTAAAAGTGTTTTGCACAGGGACAGAATAAAAGCACCTCTCTGTGTAGAAGTCCCAGTCCAGCTACTTGAAGGGCAGCCAGATGGTGCACAGCCCAAGGTGAGTGCAACTCTATCATTCTTCTCCTCCTTTCATTTTGTGCAGTACTTACTACAGCATTTGGGAGAAATAATCTAATATCCATAGGTTATATAGCTTCCTAATTTGGAAGAAAGGTTAAAAAAAAAGGAAGGAACACAAATCCTCCTGTGCCAGGTAAAACAAACACCAAAAACTAAGTAACCACGAAAAAAAAACCTAAACCATGAAAGGTGTTTTGAGATACTTTGCCTCACTAATTTTTTAACCCTCTAATCAGTGAAGACCAGAGGGTGAACTTCAGTGGAAAACCCCTGCCTAGTTGTTTGCACACAAACAGCAGAAATACGCCATGTGCCAATAACCCCACTGTATCTTGGCCAAAAGCAAGTCCTGTTTCTCCACTTTCAGAAGCGTCTAGCACAGGCTGTCCCTGCAGCACAAATCACAAGAACATAAATCGCTTTACAGTGCCACCGAGAACTAACCCTCCATGTCTGAACAGCAAAGTTGTGCACCTCACCAAGCGAGTACTGCCTTCGCTGCAGAGCAGGGATTTTTGTTTTGTGTGACCCTCTGTAGAAGGTGCGGGGCTCAGCTGGCCTCATGCAAACACCGTCATGCAGCTTATAGAAAAGGCCCGCAGCGCTACCTGCTATAGCAGTGCCGGTGACCACCACCTGGGGCAGCTCCTACAGGATTTGCTCATCTGGCTGTCCTGGAGGCTGCCAGCAACACACAAGTTGTTACATGAAGCCTGCAAAATGCCACCCAGAGGAAGGGAGGGGAATGATGGGGTTCATGCATGGGTAAGGATGCTTTTGAGTGAAACACATGGAGGATTAATCACAGTCAGAAAGCCAGGGATATTTTAAAGGCTACTGCAACAAAGTCCCATTTTGTAGCTAATAACGGTCTGTATGAAGCTTGAACTCTTGTTCCACGCTTCCAAAAAGCAAGGAGGTTTTTGGCCACTTGTCCAAAATACGTTGCCTTCTTGGCTGTAGTTGTAGGGTGTCCATTTCCCTTCTGAGACCAGTCAAATGGGTGCAAGTGCTTAGGACATATCTACCCAGGCTTTAACCCCTGCTTCTGAACTTATGGGGAATGTGGTTTGCCTCTAAAGTGTATTTGGTACCAGTACCACTGTACCCTGGGGATACTTCTGTGCAGGAAATCACCATTTCTGGGATTCAAACACCCATTTGGACCCAAAGGTATATAACAAAGTAGTAACAAAGATATTGTCATTTAGCCTGGAGAAGTCATCTGCTCCAGCCTGTCCAGAGAAGCCCTCAGTATCAAAGGAAAAATAAAACCAGACATTCATGTAACACGGGTCATCACTTCTTAAATTCCATAAAGCCATAAACGCCAGGTAATTGTGAATGTTAATGGATTCCCAGACTGATGGGAAGCGCTGGGTAGGAGGACTGAGTGGAGCCAGGGGTAAGGTGCAGCCCATCCAGAGAGCAGGGCCAAGGCTTTTGGAAACGGTTAATGATTTTGCCCAACTCCACCATGGGATGGTTGAAGCCCAACACCTGCTGGAGAAACCCTAGAAATTGCTTTAAGAGGAGCACCCCTCGGTCAGCAGCTATTTTTCCCCTTCGAATTACATCACCCCCTTTCCACGTCATCCATCAGTCACCCTGACAATCTGCAGAACCCAGGCAGAAGGCTAGGCAGCAACATCTGTGGCAAAGGCCTCCTAACAGCTTTTATTTTTCTAATAGACGCATCATCAGCACTGGGCATGGACGTTTGGCAGGTGCGCTCACCTGCAAGCACACAGAGGCTGGCGTGCGCAGGTCAGGGCAAGGAAAGCTGCGTCACCAGGGCTGCAAACGTGCCTCCTCCAGCTGCTACGTACTCCTACCTTTGCGCGGCGCTGCCAGGTACTGACAGCGAAAACCAGTGGTGTTTGCACTCATTTCTATTATCAGCCAGATTGTGCAGGAGTATTTTTAGGCAGCTCAGCACTGTCTCCTGTCCTCCAGCCTGGCCACCAAAGGCACTGCTTACTGCACGCTTGCTCTCAAGCACGCTCCCAGGAAGAAAATGTTGCCGTTTCTGGAGCACGTACTACATTTGCAAAGAATTGATTAATTCCAACTATCTCTCTTCAGCTTTGCATCCACCCATTCATCTTTTTGTCTCTCTGTCTATTCAGTTATCTCTCTCAGTCTGTTTTTCAGTGTTTTCTGCTAAAAACTGGGAGCATCTGCCTTCTTGAAAATGTACAGCCTGGAAACGTACCTGGAGATAGTGTATACAATTGTGCTTACTCCTTATATTATTGCCAGAGTGCCAGGGACCAAATACTTCTTGGCATCCTTTAACCCTAAATGCTCATTTGATCAATAAATAAAAGAGTTCAGTAGCTTAGCTGAAGTAGAAGCTAAATATTAGCAGCCATCAAAATGTCTTTAACTTTCAAATATATAAATCTACTGAAGTATTGACATCTCAGAAGTACAAGGAAGTCTAACCAAAATATTCAATCAAAAGGAAAATAAGCAGACCCTTGTTCTTTGTGTTGCTTCTACATGAAAACAAAAGGTGATATGCTTGTCTGTCCCTCTGATTCACTTACATCCTGCAATGCATTTTAGAGATATTGTTCAGGTAATCCTGCAGTTTTATGACAGTTTCTCAGAAAGTTACTCCAGCTGGTTTCTGGGAGTGCTCCCACCCAGGGAGACCCAAGCGATGGATTTTCTAGATACATCTTCCAAAGGAAGAGATAAAGAGAGCCGAAAGTACTGAAGATCTCTGTCCTCCATCATTTCATAAACACCAGAGCCTGAGCAGTCATTACTCAAATCCAAACCAGTAATAGAATATGTAATACGACTTAAAATGACAAAAAAGGAGAATTGTCTTGTACCTGTTTAAAGCTGAGAAATGCAGCAACAGCTAGCCCCCAGACTCATGGCAGCTAGTAACAGTGCAGGAGCCGAGCTAAAGGCCACTTTGTGTTTTGGGATGTATCTCTTTACCGCCTGATTTTGTAGTGCTCTGAAGGAGACCGGAGCTCCAGAACGGGAAGCAAAGCCATTCACCCTTGGGGCACAGGCAAAGTCCCGACCCGCTACCAGACTGGGAGGCTTTTACAAGAGCAGTGAGTAATAGAAAAGCCACGCGAGGGGTGTCGTAAGAGTCACACAAACTCGCGCGCTTAGGAGCGGTGGCTGGACCAAACCACGTGGCATGGAGCAAACCAGGGAGGGCTGTTCCTCAGAGGCACCGGCAAAGCAGGACCAACCGCTCTGCGGGACAGGGCTCCTCCAGCCTGGCTTTTAATGCCACACACTGTTCTCACTGCAGGTCTGTGGAGCCAAAAATCAGGATTAGGAGCCCCAGTCCTAATTTTGGCCGTACCAGCAGCTTGCTGACCATCTGGATGAGGACGAGCAGCAAAGGCAAGGTGGGCCAGCAGCAGTTAGGCTGGTAATAAATCAGACTGTGGTGTAAAAACCCAGCACCCGCTTCCTACATTCTCCATGGCCTCTTGATGGAAACAAGCAACACCAGCCATTTTCATACCACAAATTAATTCCATGTTTTCTGTGAGCCCACCAGAAGGCAATTCCAGTGTCTGCTCACTCCCCAGTGCTGCCTCCTGCTCCTCTGGTTTCCATCTAAAAATTGAGATAATTATACTTGCCTCTATCCGATATGTTTTTCCTACTGCAAATCAAAATGCGCAACATTCACTCAAAGGCTTCTGAGCTTCTGATGAGCGTGATCTGAGCTTTCACTATGCAAAGGCATCCTTTCTCAGGGGGCATTAGCTTTGTACTTCATTGCCAAGATGGCCTTCATTAATTTAAGTGGTATAAAAAGAAAATATGTTTAAGAAACTAATGTGGAATGAAATAGTACACTGAAAATTCTTCACAGATTTTATTATGAATAATTTTTAAGTTAGTGGATAATTTTTTAATCTGATGTATCATGTTTAATGTTCTACCAGGCCAAATCCATAGATACCCCCAGCTTTTTACATTTCTTCCTCTGTTAGCATAACATACTGGCTCAAGTGTGACTAGTGTTTATTTTAACTTTGCAAAATTGATCCCAGCTTTATATTTTTGAGAAAGATCGGTCCATTTTGGTACATTTCCAGAGTAAATCTTGCCTGTTCTTTTAAAGTGGGACAGACTCTTGACATACCACCATTGTGACTGTGGAAGGCATTTCTGGCATGCATAATGAGTGATTGACTTCCCTGCTTGTTTTCATAGTGATAAATATGTGGTACCATTAGGCAGGAAAACAAAGTAGTCCCAAAAAATTTCTGCTAAGCACATTTTGGAGTTAATGGGGTAGTATACATACATCATGCTCTCTTTCTGTGCTGAGGTATTTGATTCTGTGAAATTCACTCTCTACCACATAATCTAAACCGCCAAAATGGAACATTGTATTTTCCCTTTTCTGCACATGTAAAAAGAACAGACAATCTTGCCAAGGTTAACTATACAATCTTGTTAGGCTTCTATAGATTTCATTAATGGCTCATAAAAGAGAATCAATAAAACTCCTTGCACGCTGATATAAAAAATGACCTTTCGATTTACTCTTTAAGATACGAAAAAAAGAAATGTAATCAATAGATATCATCAAAACTTCTCTGATGAAACCTCATGCAACGGGGAGTTCAGACTAAGAATTCTTCAGAGAAGTTACGTTCCTGCTCTGAACTCCTTCCTAAGGGACTGTTCCTGATCTTATTGGGAAACTTTGGTGGGACTATTCATTTTAGGCCACAACCTTACAAAGCTGTGTATTAGAGGCACGGGATTAGTCACACATCAAAACACGGATGCTTGCAGAAGTGTCATCACACTTCAAAGGTTAATAGGACTGCTCACGAGAGACAGGATTTTCACAGAACTGTGCCTTTACTCTCATTTATGCTTCAAGTTTTCCTTTGACATTTTTCTACGGGTAGGAAACCCCATGATGCTTAAATTGACTTTGCTGGTTCCTTTTATGTACCTTACAGCTTAGCGTACCCAGCAAGCACACCAAAACGACACCTATCTCAGCACCTCAACAGGAGAGTCGCTGCCAACAAACGACTGCCCTGGCAGCACCATTAGCACTCAAAACCAAGGGCCTGATCCATGGCCTTTTCACTGAGAATTTCCAGCTATTTTGCTCCAAATTCCTCACTCAGACAGCTTGTGGGATCTCATTTTATGTTGTCTTTGGGTTTTACAGTTTTCTTTTGCATTCAAAGATTATAATGACCTTCTGGTATCTTTTTTTAGTGGCTAGATGGACCAATTCAGAAAAGCGTTCTAAGTGCTCCACTCCCACTTTTACAAGATTTCTCAGGTGAATAAAGAACAGCCTCACATAAAGAAAAAAAAAAAAACAAAAAACAAAACAAGCAACATCAAGAGATAACCTGGTGGCAAATTGTTTGTCTTCTTTTTAAAGTGTATCTGTTATTTAATATGCCTCATAGCCACAATATTATAGATAGTTCATATAGGTAGTGACATATTTATTAAAAAAACCCAAAACTTAAACTCATGTGACTTTTCTGTTGGTTTTCAAGGAGTTCTTCCTGCTTGCCTCAGCTCATACTGAATCATTTTCCAGCCTGAAGCGAGGATCCCAAGGCCTTTCCCAAAGCCTTTCCCAAAGCAGCATTTGCCTCTTAAACATTCCTCCAGCATTGCTTTATGGGCACCTGCTGCTGGTAATTCCTGGCCTGTCTCCTAACCGCTTCCCCCTGCTTTATGTCAGGGCCACATTCAGTCCTCTCGACAACAAACAAGTACTGGTGAAAGACAACCGCATGGTCCCTCGCGGTCATTAGGCAGGACCAGCCCGCTTCGTGCATGCTGGTGTTCCAACAAAACGCAGCAGCTTCTTTATCACGGTCTTCTCTTTCTTGCCTCAAGTAGCATCGTGCACAACATGCTTTGGTAACCTTTAAACAGACCGCCTGCGTGCATTTGGAAACCACAAGAAAGGCACAAGCGACTAGTAAATACGTACTACTCTGCTCCCCAAAACATATTTGTTATTTAGCCGGAGGATCAAAACACTGCCATTGTCCAGCCTCAAATCCCACAGATAAATTTGTTCCAATCCTAAATTTTCATGCAAGAGAAAAGAATGTTTAGTCTATACCTTGTGTTTATAAACATGTATTTTGGGGGAAAGAGGATGCTTTAACTTCTTTATAGAGTGCAGTATTTGTCTTACCACCCAGGGAAATAAAAATAAATACTGTAGTGTACTCAAAACTCTTAATTCTCCAAAGAAATATATTTTTTCCACTGTTACTAATTAATATTTGAAAATGTTAATCCTAACAGGTGAATTTTTGTGTATTTTAATTTTCCATTGCCTGAGAGAAGACAATGAGGAAAATCAAGTTTTATTTTTGGTTTTGTAAATATCCTCTAAGACGATCAGAAGTGACCACTCATGGCTGTAGCTAGAAAGACAGCCTCGATGGTACAGGGACCTGCTGAGAAAAGTTCATCTCAGGTTTTGAGCAGAAGTCGGGTGATGTTCTGAGAACAAACAGCTGCAGAGAGCGGGGGCAATGTGAACATACAGCCCTTTCAGTTTAATTACTAAGCCTTTGCATCAGTGGGGTGGTGGGTGGCTGCAAAAACTTCCAAGGAAAATGTTCTTTTTAAAAAAATAAAAAGCCCAAAACAACTTGTAGTCATAAACCAGCATTTTACCCAATAATTACCGTTCCAGATGCCTACATTTTCTTCAGGGTCTCTAAGCAGGACAAGATCTTGTAAAGATACAAACATTTTCCTCCTCATTTTATCAGCAAAGAATCTCTTTGTTAACACCAGGATCACTCTCTGATGTACTTTGCAGTGTCTGCTCCTTTTTTTTTTTTTTTTTCCTCCAGTTTTTTAAAAGCGTTCTTAGTCATGGAAATTTTTTTGTCCAAACAGAGGAGATAGAAATCTCCCCACCATGAATACAGTCTTACAGAAATCGTAGCTGCTAACAACCCTCAGCTGGTGGAAAACTGCGGCGCTCAGTGAACCCGGGGAACCTGTGTTGGTTTACACAAAATGAGAGGCTCAGCTGCAAACACATCTTGTGAAGGACGGCTCTTCTACTTAGAAAGTTCACCTATCTGAGCATAATTGGAAGTTTCAAAACCTAGAGCCTGTGGGCTGAAATTTATTAGGACCAGATGGGGCTAAGTGGCATACACAATTTACCTGTGCACCTAAATAGTTATATATATTTATAAGCATAAATAAACCAGCTGGTATCCATTTCCTCACTAATCAAAACACCTTTGGCCTTCTCGAATTCCAGACCTACGCTGCTGCAACTACTTGATTTTCATACACACAAGTCGTACCTGGTGGCCCTCAAGTCATGAAAACTCGGTATCGCACAAGTTCTCGTTAATAATTTTTGCTCTTGTAGGAAGACTCATGCTGCCAATTAGATAGTGGTTGAAATCTAAAGGTCAAATCACATAATATTAAACAATCCAGCATCTGATAAACAACCCAGAGCACAAGTCAGAAGAACTGAATTGTGAAGCTAGGGCTATTGTCAGGTAAGCTCTTTACCCTTGCAGGTAAGTGCATCTTCCCAAATAATATTTCATGGTCAGTAAGATATTTCCTTGGCAAAAGACTTGCATGAGCCTTTAAGCTGGGCTTGTGGGAAGGAAACACATAGGCTTACATAAGCCATTTCAGTCCAGAAATTCCTTGTGGTTAGGTAATTATATATACTAATAACTTCCCAATGACAGTGTCTGGATGCAGCCTGCACATACACATAACAAAGCAATTTAATATTGTTCATGCACTGCAATGTTCTCAAGCGATGACTCAGTGCGAGTTCTCATACTACAGAAAACTAAGAATTGATTTTAGAAAGTTGCAGTCCCAAAGTACTGCATTCAGGAACTGCTGTAATCTCCCTAGAGCCACCACTCGCTACATATTTTACAGTTAACACCTTTGCAAATCATAGCTATGTATTCCTAGGTGCCCATAAGATGTTGATAGGGACACTTGATACTGATTGCAAGATGATGGCACCACACGTTATTACACTGATCAAAATATACTGATGTATCTTAAAATACTGATCATCTAAAGCAAGGTAAAGGTAGATGAAATCTGATCATTAAAGACCTCTTTTTTTTTTTTTTTTTTTTTTTTTTAAGGACTGCCTTAAGCAAATCCCGCTCCGGTACATTTATTTTCTAATATGCACAAGTGATAATAAATAGGCCAGTATGTGTATTTATTTATTTTCAGATGCCATTTCAGAAAACAAGCAATACAACAGTTTTTAGCTTGCACTGTAGGTGAGAGTTACTTTGCTTAAACAAACTAAACTTCAGAGCTGACAAAAAGTAATCAAGAGTGTTTCAAGATCAATTTTGACATGACAGACCACATGGCAAATACAATTCCCCACTAATGTACTTCCACGGAAGTGCTGAGGTCCATGGCTCAAAGCAAGGAACTTCAACAAGAGCAACCAGACTTACTTTCTTTTGATGTATGTAGAGGAGAAACAGAAAAAGAAACAAATACACAGGAAAGTCCTTACATTTTACCAGTCAAATAAGAGCCCTTTTCATAACTTGGGAGTCAGAAATGCATTTGTGTAAGCCCACTGAATTCCAAAATGCCTAGACATTATGACAGTAGAAACCTTGGGAAAATCACGTCATGGTAAAAGTCAGACATATCACTGAGACACAATCGTAACATCCCAAAAGTTTTGCTTGATACAGACTTTTGCTTGCATAACTGACCATATGCAATCATTTATTGTCCTTAACTAACTGCAGAAGCTATCAGTGGCAGCTTAGTGTGCCAGTTACGCCACAGATTTTCATCAGCCTCCTACAAAAAAAAAAAAATTAAAAAATTGCTGAGCCAATTAAACTGCTTTTCCTCTGCTCCCATGTGGGTCCTTCCAACAGGTTGCAGTCCCTCAGGATAAACCTGCTCCAGCCTGGGCTCTCCAGAGGCTGCCAGGGGATCTCAACTCCAGCACCTGGAGCACCTCCTTGTCCTTCTCCTCCTTGCAGGGGCCACCCCTGCAGAGCTCCTGCCAACGCCTGGGCACCTGCACCCGCTGCAGGGGAGCAGCAGAGACATCCTGCAGTTTTCTTCCATCCTGCACCCAGGGGCTCCCTTTGCACAGACACGCACCTCAGGGACCAGAACACATCTGCAGGCTTTGTTCATTCCCTCCGGGGAAAAAAAAACAACCAACCAACCAAACCATCCCAACCCCAAAATCTTCTCCTACAACATTTCCCAATGTTTTGACCTACTTGAAAACGATTTTTAGTTGTGTCTTTTATTTTGAGGGGTGGGGTCAAAAGCTTGGGAGGCTCAGAGGAGACAGCATCCCTGAAGGAGCCTGGCAGTTTTGGAGACTAATCATTTCTTCAGAGCACGCAATGGCCAAAACGTTTGAAAATTTATGTCAACTTCAGTGACGGAATCCAATGGCAGAATAAGGGTAAAAAAAATCCACACAGTGAACAGTCTACAAATTTGTCTTTCAAAATAGCACTTTGGTTACTTTATTTCTTATTTTAGAGGTTAAAGAACATTCCCAAGTAAACAAAAATTGCAAAATGTTCTGTTTTACACAACTGTTTTTCAAGGTCTTTGTTTGGGGCAGAGGAAAATGACTTGAGGGATGATTATAAATCTTTTCCCAAAATTTCAAGGCCTTCCACTGAACTGGACAAACTACACGCACAGTGCTCAGTCACAAGGACAGCTTAGCAGCCTCATGCAACCTCAGATATTCTGCAGCAGACAGACTATCGGTCTCCTTTTCCTCTTTCTATTTAAATAACGGCTCAAAGCCTTTCCAGAAAGGAGCCCAGCACGTAACACAGGCTCGTAGGTCCCCAAGAACTCCACTAAAAATGTGGCTCCTGGTCAACCTTTGGTTTTCACAGGCCTTTGGGCACCTCAATTTGCTGCATAACCAGCTGCTTCTAACAGTTTCATGCACGTGTGTCAGGCTTCACGTACAATATATGGACATCCAGACAGATAAAAATAGTAAAACTTTGAGAAAAACAAAGAGTATTGGCACTGCAATGCCTTTTCCAATGAAAAATATTCACGGCTGTATTAGAGCGATTGTCCGGCGCCAATGTGAATGGCATCATTTTGTTAGCTCCAGCATAATTCAATTACATAATTCTCCCAGCTCATGAATGCGTATATATTTGCTTTTTTATAATCTAATACAATAATGATTATTTTTTTAATAACTTTCAGGCAAAGTAGTGCAAGAGATTAGGAAAGAACATATGGGAAAAGTCACTTTTGACCTATGTTTTTATCCTTAAAACCCAAAAGTGGATTCAGTATTAAAATCAAAGCACTCCAAGTATATTGTGAAATATTTACAGCTGTTATTACTGCCTGATTTATGTGTGCTAGAGACCAGATTATTCAGACTGGTTTCACAAGCAATATGTTAGTAAACAGGATTTTGTTTGGTAATTATATTAAACATGTCCATACAAGCTTGGAATTAATTACAAACGGTATTTTACTGTACTTGATAAAAGCACTAAGCAGCAAGAACTAATGATGGCAGAAAGGTCTCCTCTCATTTTCAGTAAAGCTTTCCATGTGAAAATCTGTCAACATGAAAAAGTTACCGCTTGTAATTAAAACCAGACTTTAGTTCAGTAATATGTTTACATGTTATGTTCCAGAAGGGGAAAAAAATGCAATTAAATTACTCTCCTTAAACCCTGTGGTTCGCAAATACATGATCAGCTCTGGGCACGCTACTGATGACAACTCCTCCAGCTTGGGAAGTCAAAAAAAAAAATTCAAGTTCAACCTCATGACACATTTGAGAGTTTTGCACTACTAACACAGTTTGTCAAGAGTTTAAGCGAGCCCTCCAGATGCGTTCGCAGCATTTTTGCAGTGGGTATGTCTACCCACATCAGGCATTTAAGCTCTACTTCTGTCAGTACTCGTACAAGGTTTCACTAATGGACCAATAATAGCGAAGGGGAGGCGGAGGAGGTTACAGTAATACTTCACCATACTTGGGAGCACGTCAGTGAGCGACTAATCACCCCTCTGTTTCCGCTCTCACGTTAACTGAGCAAGGGACCCTTTGCCTGTCTCCACAATGGCTTTATAGCACAAGGTCTATTTTCAAAGCAGACTTCAAAGTGACTTCTCAGAATTAGACCGATTGCCAAACCGGGTGCTAAACTGTGCTTCAGTGGGTCCCAAGACCACAGTAGTAGGACCTCAGTCTTCTGGTTGCTTCTGAAGATGAACAACAAGTTCATCATATGTCACACTTCTCTTTACCAAGCACGCACCATTTCTTCACCATACTTCTCAACTCTTTTTGATACACTGAGATGGGTAGATGCTATTTGCTGCACCAATGGTTGACTAGAATTTAAGGCTAATTTAAGGCTATAGGCATACAAACACTATCTTGACAAGTGTAAATGTTTTCACACTGCTGTAATGAGATATATTTCCTAAATAGCCAGCAAATAACCTTTCCCCCCCCCATGGAAACCTAGTGCTCCACATGACAAAGCATCTTACTGACTTCAGTAGAAACTTTTCTCAAAGTCATAATATATTTAACGATAAAGAACCAAGCAGATAAGCAGCTCTGTGCTTATCCTGTGTTACAGAAGCCTGTACACTAGATTTGTTAATCTAGCTTTAATTCAGAAATCTGACACACTCTGCTTTTCTTGTAACCATTTTTGTTTCTTGTTAATGCAACCAGATGGTAACTTCAGTTTGATTACAATTCTCCCTACTTTAATGTGAACTCTTCATCTTACTACTATCAGATGACATTTGCTTTCCTTAATGTACATAGTTTTAGAAAAATTACAGAAGTGCTATTGCTGTGTTACATGAAAAATTCCAATGTACATTTAGCTGACATAGCATCAGCTGCTGTTTAAACTGGGCTTAGCTAATGGACTTTTAATGTCAGTGGGGTTATGTGCAGTTACTGGCTATTAGCAGGAATGGGCCCTTTCTATAAAAATCACTTTTCCTCAAGTGTGTTGTTTGAACATTCCTTCCTCTGATTTAGTGACTGTCACCAAATACAAAACAAATGCAAGGACGCTGGAATCTACTGTTATCTTTAAAACCAACTTAACCTCAGCCCGGCCTCCACGAGTGAAATATGTGTTCTGCATTGGTACTAGTGGTTATAAAACGCTAAAGAACAAATTTTCCTTGTCTTGCTCCGGTGAGTAAATCCCAAGCAATCCAGTGAAACTAATCAGACAGAAAGCAAAATTTGATCGAGGTACTGCCATCAATTGATTTCCCTAAGAGAAAGGATCTTTGCAATGAAAACAAGTACTCATAAAATAAGCTCATCAGTAAAACATAGCAGATGAATACTCCACACAATGTCACTTTGTCATTTTAATTCAGTTGTCTTTGCAAATGTTTCTTATAAATGCAAATTTAAGACTTTCCTCTTGAGACTACAAAATGATAGAAATGTTTATAAAGCAAATAAGTAAATTAGGACTTTTAAAGAAAAAAACCATTTGGAAGGTTTTATCTAATAGCTATGTTTACTACAAAGAATTAATAGATAACATTTAGGAAAAAAAAAAAAAAAGAAAAAAGAAAAATCCAGAAATAGTGCAGGACAAGCAAAGGACAAAAGCTAGCAGGAGCTGAACAATTTTGCCTTTTCCGGTGCTCGTGAAAGGCATGTGGCTCTTGTCATTCTACTGATTAAACCAGGATAATAATCGCTTTTCTTACCAGCTACCAGGTTGCACTTCTAACTCAAGCCTCCGAAGCCCGTGCTTGTAGTAGTGCAAGTCTTTAGTTCAAAAACGACTGATTGCTGAGGCAGGAGATTGCCATGCATTTGTGTGTAATAGATATTTATGCGGATATCTGCCTACAGTTGGTGACATTTGGCTGTCAGTGTTCTTATCTGAAATAATGTGACAGAACCCAAGAGAAAAACATATCTACCTGGAAAAATCTCACCAACATGTTTTCAAGTGAGACACTGGTTTAATCTCTGTACAGGAAAGAGCCACCTCACCACAGGTAAGGGAAATAGAAAGCCTCAAAGTTATTCAAATTATTGAGCTTAAAAATATAACCCAGCAAAAAAGGTGAGATCAAGGTCTGTCCATCCTAGGTCTCACTTTACTGCGTCACCATATTTTTAACACAGAACCAGATCAGCTTCTGACGTGCGCTGGCTTTGAAATTAATGGAGCTATATTTGTTGGTGGTCATAACCTGGCCTCGTATAGCGTAAGTCTATCCTTGGTGTAAGCACTAGCGATTTCAAAAACCTAAAGGAAACTGATAGGAAACCAACAGGTCCCAGTACTGAACTTTCTAGCTAAACTTCCCAGTTACGTAGGCACAAGAAATCAGGAAATTCCTATTTGCTATAGCACAGCTATTTTACCTGGAAGGTAAAAGGAAAGAGGAAGAGAAGGAAAACCAGCACTCACATTCTTGCCAGCAGAGATCTGCTGCGTAGGAAGATCACTGCATTTCATTTGAGCAAGAGACCAAAAAAGTTACCCTCACCTTCAGAAACTGGTGAGGAAGCAGAAAGGAAGTCCCTAACGCTATGTTTGCAACGTCTGCATGAAAGGAATTTGTAATGGGGATGATGACTTGCCAAAAACTAGTGCAGCTTTGGGGCCAAAAAGCTTAGAGCAAGGAATACTAGCGTTTCATGAGACAATTCTGCAAGATTTTCAGTGAACACCACCAGTACAAGGGCATGTTCTTCACCATTTAATTACAGCCTCATTCCTTAACCAGACAGACCTAGTTTCCACAATCAATTCTGATCTTCAGATCTGAAGTGACTGGGTTTAACAGGGGAAACTTTATCTCCCCCTAGTTGAATGGGTCACTGAGTTTTGTCGTAATCCTAAAATAAAGGCTCGAGCAGCAGAGGTTTCTCTACAGTCTCATCTGACTACAGACAACCTGAAATTTCAGTCTGGACACCTCACTGTTACCCTGTCAGCCCCGGCTATTCACTGCTACTCATGGCCACTCATCTTATACACGTGTAAAGCTGCAGAGTAACCAGGCGGACACATGAAGTTGTTGCTATTGGAGGGCAAGGTCAGAGGGAAAACATCTGTGCTGGCTCCGTGAGCAACTGGCAAAACCAGGAGATATATTAATGAAAGAGAAAATTAATTCAGACTAAGGCAGTGTGCATGTCTGTACTCTGAATTACTCCCAGTAATTACCTGCACTACAGTCAGTGTAGGTAAATCCAATGCACGTGAAAACGGAATTAGTCTCGCTTGCTATTCTGTCCCACTTCTTATTCCTCGATTTCGGTAAGACTGAACTGCAATTAACCTCATTCAGTGAGACTGCATTATTATTTTCGCTCACTATGTAAACTTTCCAGTATAAACACATATGTTGGGACTGGATAAGACAAGTGATGTATTTAAACAATAAATAAATACACCATATCATAAGAGTGCAGCAATTCATGTTCCAGCCATTATTTTAGCGAATTTATGGTTGGAATATAGCTCTCCAAGAAGCCCTGAATTACTAATAAACCTGTGGTGGTCACTTTTCACTGCCTGACGTGAAATGCACTAAATTCAAGTAAAGAAACGCCTGGGGAACAACTATCAGTTCAATCAAGTTTCCAAAATGGCTGCAATAGAGTCAACCTCTTTTGACAGATCTTTCAAGGCTTACTTGCACCGTTCCTTGTATCTAGCTGATGAAATTCAAGATTTCTCAAACAATCACATCCAGCACTCAGGGGACCAAGAAAAATGCAAGCTTTCCTTTTTCTCAAAGGATACACCGTTAATCCACAGAGCTTAACATTTCAACCTCTCACTCAATATGAGACTAAGAAATAAAGCTACTTTACTTCTTGAAAATAACTAAAAAGGGATTGGCAGGAGCTACCTAACAAGAAAATGCTCAGCTGTTGCCAGGCCAGTAAACCCTATCCAAGCTCCTTAGCATTACTGTTGATAATGTTACCTCAACAAGAGAAAAAAAAGATACTGATTTAATTGCCTAGGCAACCTCATAGCTTTTATGACTCATAAGGCAACAGGGTCGTTTGGAGCGTAAGTCGTTCATTCAGATGAATGAAGTACAGTTGAATAAGATAGTCCTGAATTGCAGATTAAACCCAACTGAAACAAAAGCAACTCAAAGCAGTGATCCTTATTCCATTTACAACAGCGCTGCAGTCATCTGCTGGATCCGCTCTTGCTCCTTCCAAATTTGGGATAACGTGGTGGATTTCACTGGGCAAAGCAAATCCTCCCAAACTGCCTGCCACCACGACGTCAGAGAAGCATCCCTGTTTCTGAACAACAGCATATGGGTTTGCCCTTTGTCTTTTATACGTATTTCTAGATACCAGCAGATATAAAGAAACCATTAGTAAGACCCAACAAGTTTGACATTGAAGGCACCTGAGAATCTTCAACGTAGCATTCTCTCTGCAGCATCCATCTTTGGGATTTCCAGGCAAGAAGAAGGATGGACTGGAGCACCAGAGTCTTGGGCACTTAGAAACCTTGAGTTCGCATTTTGACTCCCTTACACACTTGCTCTGTACCCTTAGGCAATTCCCCTTACGTCTCTCCACCAAATAGAGATAAATATAGCTGTCCTCCCAACCCAGCAAGATGGATTAAAGATAGAATAGGTAACACAATGTGACGAATAAGAACCTCCCATTGTCTCTTGCGATGCAAACATGTAGCAAAGCTATACTAAAGATGCAACTGCAGAGGTCCCCCATGGGAGGTATCACCAACAGACACATGCACAGCTTTTTGACTGCCTCTTCATGTCCTGCCTGTGTGGGACTCATAACAAAGGAAAGTGAAAATTTGAGGAGGCGCTGATGCACTGCAGCATCACACGCTGACCCAGGGGACAACCCGGCCTTGATGGGTTACTGCACAGTCATGCAAGCTGGAGCAGCGCTGCTTGTATTTGGGGAAGAGCAAAGGTACTCCCCTAAATCCAGCGTTGCCTGCCCTTCCCTGGCAGCATTAAGGGCACGTCTGGCACCACTGAGAATCTGGGTCTCTATCTCAATCTACATCACAGTCAAAGCAATGTGATTTCAAAAAAAAACAAACCAAAAAAACAAAGAACAAGACCTAGAAAGTGCCGTAAATATATGCCTTAACCAGTGCTTAACCAGGACTGTACGTCAAGGTTGGTAGTGAGGTTTTTCACTAGGCTGCTTGAAATATATAGAAAAATGGAAATGGAAATGAAAACTCTAATTGTTGGAAGACTTTACAACTTTTATCTTTTTCCTGTTCACTGAACACCTAACAGATTTTCAGAGAGCGTAAGTAGAAAGAGTTTGGCCAGTGAGGTAAATATTTGGGGCTTTATTGACCTTTTCACTAAAATAACTGAATCTTTTCTGGTTTTAATTAAAGTTTCTTGGTTTTTTTCAACCTCCTCCCAGCAAATAAACAAAAGGACATTTTTTGTTTGTTTGTTTCCACTGAAATTCTCCATGTTGATAAAAAGGATACTTTTAAGTGAAACTCTTTGTGCATGAAGCTTTTCTTACCCAGCCCAAACTTTTAGACAATAACGCGCCAGGCTGTAAAGGGACTCCCCAAATCCTGGCGTTTGATGAATTAGGAGAAAATCCCATGTTTCCTGCTTAATGTACATGTGATTTGGGATGGAGTTCTAAAAGCAAACAGGAAGCTTTTCTAGTGATGACTACCTAGGGGAAAAGCTGTATACAAGCAGCTCTGAGGTTACTGAAAGCTGGGAAAACCTCTGGCAGCTCTTGCCTGCTGTTCTGACTCGCTGCGCCTTACTTGTGCGTGTAGTTTGCACGAGCAGAGCCGGCCTCAAGGAAAGCGACAGGAACACAACTATAGTTCAGGGCTTTCTTTTTCCTCCTCCAGCTGGTCTGCATGCCCGCGGCTTACAGTCGGTTTTATGCCATGTCTTTACTTGAGAAAGACGAATCTAAATACAAAAACCACAACCGATGCTCTGCAAAGATGTCTAAGCGGACCTATCACAAAAACAATGACAATACTAAATAAATTCTCTCTCCTCACACTGCTGGAGTTTAGGGTCAGCGTATCTGCAGATGACCCCATGAAATTAAACACAGGGAAAAAAAGGTGCATGCAAAAATAAGGGGAATTTTGTTGTCTCTTTTTGCTCGACATAAGCTTCTTCATAACCATTTCCTTTTTAACATAATTTCAAATGCTTGCTTACAAATGATGCAAATTAAGTCTGTCTTTGGATACAGTTTGCCTCCCAGAAGACTTAATACCATTTCCTTCAGATCGCCTCTCGGATAATGTTATGATGGAAAGCTCCAGGGGCTCCCGCTCCCAAGATTGGACTCTACCAAGCACACTCAATAAATCACTTAAAACACCACCATCCCTTCAGTCCTTGGAAGCAGTTAGCACTGAACTGTGCCTCTGCACAGCATTATTCTGCCGCTGCGTTGACGGAGGTTGTAGCCAACTGGAAAACCTCTGCTCGTCTCTTACTCCTTGCTTTTAATCCTCGACTTACGCTTTAAAAGCTTGCGCTGTTTTACGCCTCCAAGTCGAACGTGAAAGCAAAGATAGCTAATGAAAGTGACAGGCGATGTAATTACTGCTTTATTGGCACGGATGCCAAGATCGCTGCCTGCTAAACTTGAATACCTCCACTGGGTGGCTAACCAGACGTGCACTTCACAAACTAGCACAACCCTCTCCCCACTCGAAAGGGAGGAAAGAGAGAACGGGAATGGGGATGCCATTCTTTCCTATAGCGACATATAGATAGTTATAGGAAACATATTGCATAGGCAGAGCACCCACGATTAAATTAACTTTTACTTCAAAGATAGCCTCCAGGGACGTGTTTTCAATGACAAACCAATGATCTGAAAATTTGAGACTCACATTGAGTCGAATCCTCTGACTAAATCGCAGTAAACTGTTCTCTACTTTGAGCAATGCCAATTTACCTAGGATTTCCCCCTTGCAACAGCAATTAAAATATATTTTTCTAATAAGCTGCAAAAGCAACTTCTGTGCCTTTTTCCAGAAAAAAGTAAACAGAACTGAGTCCTCAGAAGTCCAATGGTTTGAAACCCAGAAAGACACCAGAAAGCAACAAACGTAGCCATACGCTATGGAACGGGTTACTCCAAACGAGATTACTTAGCTGGTAGCACGAAATAAATGTAGTTTCACCTCCCGAAGTGCAGTTCTCCTTAGTATTTTACATATACAGAAAACTCTGGTCGTATACTGTATAGAAATTCTCAATTATTTGTCCTAGTCAGCCCGGGCTCCTCTCACCTTCCATGGGACCTGATGTTGCTTTGCATCCTATTCAACTGAACTGGACAGACGGTGCCTCAAAACACCACTCTTCAACGTGCACAACAGTCAAGATATTTACTTGAAAATGTCTAATAAATATAATCCACATTTTCTCCTCTCTTGCTGTGCAGACCAGCTATGGAACTGATTTGCCTGGCCTTGGCACAGAGTTGTATTCCTGTTTTCAGACATACTGTATTTGGAAAATTAAATTAGGAAAATCTTTTTAATATGGTTAATGCTGTTTCCTGTTTCTGACTTCGGATGTCACACACAAAGCTGGTCCCAAAATATAGTGAATAATCAGGGTTTGTGATCATTACCAAAGAAAAAAATAAAAATAAAAAAAGTAGTGTGATAAATGATCCATGTAAAATGATGAAGCGTAGGACAATTGTGGAAATGTTTAGATACATTCAGGCATTCTCACTGTACAGAGGAATAAATGACACTGACAGTAATGCCGAAAAGCCATCAGAAGGGGGCTGTATTTGATGTACAGACTTTTTTTTCATAACTGTTGCAACTGGCTGCTAGAGACTGGAGCCGGCGGAAGAGGAGCCCAGATTCTGGCCGCCGTGTTCCCAGGGAGGAACCCCTCCTCCCCGGACAGATCCGACCACTTTGTTTTAATCCTGCCTAAATAGCACCTCCGTCAGCAAAGGAAACGCGCTGGCTGCTTTGCTTTCAGTGAAGCCTACTGCAGTCCTAAAACACTTCTCAGGGCCAGTATGGGCTACCACATCCAGCCCAAACTCCTCAACAGCACTGAAATCTGCCAGAGCACAGCGCTTTAAAACAATTTAATGTTCCAAGTGGGTTTATCCATTCACAATGAAATACTACTTGGCCCTCGCTTTACTAATACAACTACTATTACATCCATATGATCACATACAAGTTGTCCACTGATGCATCAAGATAATTAAGTCCTTTTCCCCCCTTTTTTCAACAAGATGCATTTAAGTATTTAATTAAAAAGAAGCGCATCCCCAAAAGGTTAGTACATTCACATGTTATATTTCACTTTTTCCGCACCAAGCATTTTCAAACTGCTGCTGTTGCTAATACAGACTATGCTGGGGCAAGACAAATATCTGCACATATGGCTCTTTTACAGTTTTCTTTTTAAATTATCACTTTGATTTAATTAGGTTTGAGGGTTTAAGCATTAAAAAAATGGACTCTTTTGCTGTAAAGGATCCACTGAAACAAGAATTCATTGATATGCAGTCCCTTTAACTTTTCTATTCATTTCTTATGCTGTTATGAGTCCATAAAGCTGTCTGAACCATGCTTGTCACTACAGATAGATAGCCTGACCCTCCCTCTTGTCCCTCCTACCCCCCAAAAAAGTGGGGACCACAGTTTGAGATCTTCAAATGCTTTTAATGCCTAAAAATGAGAGGGAGGCAAGTAGGTAAGCGCAACGGCTGAAACTCATTCTCTGCTGATTGAAAAGCTGAAGCGAAAGTTGCTGTTACGGGAGATGACACTGAGATGCCAGGCAGGGGTGAGGCTTGGGTCCAGGGGTGGTGGCTCTTTCTCTCTCAGTTTGGGACGTTTGAATTCTCATTCTGATGTAGCTTATCACAGAGGTATAATGAATGCAGTGAACGTCAGATCAGAGTTGATTCTGGCTTGATAATCGCTCTGACCCCCTTCACCCCACTTTGAGAATTAAAGGCTGCCTCTGTCATTGTGGCCATTTCCTGCTCTCTCCTGATAACAGCAGAAATATACTTAGACAGCTTCAGATAAGAAGATAAGCAATGCTAATAAAACAAAAAGTGTATTTAGCTCTGCCGAGAAGCTCACGGGAGGATGCTGAGATGCAGTGATATGAATCTCTCTGCCAGGGAGTGTGGGGGTTGGTCCACCATCTACTCAGTTAATAAATTTATTTTCCACGAGGCAATGGAAAAGCAGAAAGCAGAAGCCCCAGCAATGCTCACGGCCTCCTTAGCCTACTTCAAAAGATTAAGATGGTTGGGGAATGAAGGAGCGAAGCAAAACAAGAAATAGTACTAGCAGCAAGTACTGGCAAAAATATGCACGCACTCTCTTTCCCTTCCCCTCCTCCCCTTTCTAAATCATAACTATGTGCTTGCTGTATGAGGACATCACTTGAAGTTTTTTCTCCTTTCCAAGGTATCACAAAGGAATACTGAATTTCTTTTGCACAATTAAAATCAAGTCAGCTGGCTCCAGACCCACTAAAAATCAGAAGACTGAGACCAGTTCGGAACGTAACTTCCACGTGTCCTATTTCTATTGCTCGCAAGGGAATGCAACCAAAAAGATTAGAGGGGTGTTTCCATTTCAAAGGAGACAGACTGAATGGAGGATGACTTTGGAAAAAGAGGTTGGGTAAGGATCATTTCAGTGTTCATGCATTTTTGGTAACATATAAATAAAACAGAGGGAAAACTTTGCCCGGTACTATATGATGAGAAAACTTCCTGAAGAGGGCATAGTTAAACTGTTGATTCATTGCCTCACTGAAGCACCACATACACATACGTGAAGATCCCCGTGGCAAACACCAATCAGAAAATCCCTTAGCTCTGGGAAAGATGCCAAAACCAGGTCTGCACCCAAATTCTGTGCCTGGTCCTAACAAATGCGAAATAAAAATAAAAGCATACATGGAAAAACAAGTCCAAGATGAATGACTATATCCCAACCGCATGCCCTGGATTTTCCACTCCGTGATGAAAGTTCATCACACACCACACAACGGGAAGCCTTCCTGAAGAGCTCTCCGTCCCTTTCTGGGTAGGTGAGCACACCTGTGTCCCGTGACAGGTCCCACACACGTGCCGACCTTCGTGGCGCAGGGTGCCTGGCTCCTCTCCCCTCGTGGCGTTTCTGTCCCACAGCGTTGTGTTATGGAGGGTATGTGTGGAAAGGAGAAACCATCTGAAAGCGTGAGCTATGCCCTGTGGCATAGACGCACGCTCTGAAACAGCCGAACGCAGGGGGTCCTCTCTTCCCTGCTCGGGCCATCTGTCATGTGAATTACACAGAGCAGGCTGACTCCTTTCTGCTCCAGGTCCAACTATCTGAGAGGATCTTTCCCCTTCAACACCCCCCATCTACACAGCCTGATGTATACCCGCTGACATATAGGTCTGCACGCACATGGTACTATTAAAACCTTTATATATTTAACATCAAACCTGTCCTATCTCAAACATGAAACCGACCAGTGAAAGGAAACGATGGTATGTAAGACACAGAAGAAACATGACACGATGCATAAGGGATTTTTGTACTCTTGTTCTCAGCTACTCCCTTTTCAGACCAGGTTTCTGATCTTCCTGCGAGATAAACACCTCGTACGGTATCAGTGGGAAATGGATTAGCATCGTTACATGTACAGACACGATGTACAGTGCATCCAGCCCACCGGCAGCAAGCCTATGGCTCCCAAAAGCCTGCCGGGGGCACCGGGAGTCAGAGGAACCAGCACAACTGTCCTGTCAGAAGGGCCATGGAGGAGTGTGCTTTGTAACGGCTGGGTGAGAGCCTGGGGTCAGATCTGTGCAGTTGTCTCAAGTGCCTCTCCACAGAGAGGATGGGGGGAAATCCAAGCCTTCTCCCACTTGCATTATGCTAACAACTCCAGATCAAAGCTTTGGTGCATATTGTTATTTCTTCATGACATATATGGTGAAAAAAAACAAAACAAAACAACCAAACCCACACAAACAACAAAACTGCTTCTAAAATTCCTTTTCTCTTGCTAACCATATAACCAGGATTTCCAAGTGCTTTAAGGAACTCGCACATCCTTGCTATGCGCAGCTCTGCCCACATGCAGCAGCAACCTCTCTCTCTCTCTCTCCAGTGCTGAGGAGGTTGTAGAAAACTATTTCCCAGCAAAAGCCACCCAATTCCACTTTAGGTCTAACTCCTGGGAAGAGAGGAGAAAAGCACCGAGAAAGTTTATCCGGCATCAGCTCGCAGGAGAAAAAGCCTCCTGCTGTGGCTGTCTGCCGGGCGGGTGACACACCAAGCCAGGGCTCTTTGTGATGCTCTCAAGATATTGCTAAACACGCACTGAGAAGCAAGACATTTTCAGACGGGAAGGGGAATTTATACACGGGCTACAGAGGAAACAGATCTAGATGTACTCCAGAACCCCCGACAAGGGAGAGGAAAAAGAAATAAACGTAAACACAGCAAGAGGGTTACTCCCTTCGGGTATATCACGTTTTAGGCACGAAGAACGAAGAGGAGGGTACAGGGGGAAACGAGGGGCTCAGGAATGACCATCGCCTGCAGAGCCCCAGGGCACGGCGGTGCGGCTGCAGAGGGACGCCCGCCTCGCACCTGCCTTTCCCACGCACCTTGCCCGCCCTCCGGGGCGCACCGGCGCCGCTCCCCCGCCGGCCGGAGGGCTGCCGGCGGGGCTCCTTCAGCCCAAAGCCCCCCTCCGGCCCCGGTGACCCGTTTGAGGACGGAGCGCAGGGAAACGCCTGTCCCGGCCAGGCTCAGCAACGACAGACCCGAGCCGGCGGGGGCGACCGGAGCCCCCAGACCCCGGCGGGGGCCGTGCATGTGGGGGAATGCGCTGCTTTCGCACAGACACGCAGGAAAAAAAAATAAAAAAAAAATAAAATCCCGGCATAGATTTGCCTTTTCAGCCCGCACCCGGAGGATGCCCCGGCCCCGCTCCATCCATCCCCCGCCTTACCTTGCGCCGCGGAGCCGGGGCGGCTGGCCCCCAGGACGGCCAGGGCGGGGAGCACCACGGTCTGCAGCAGGTATCCCAGTCCCAGCCCGCAGCGGGCCGCCGTCCCTTCCAGCCCCTTCCCCATGGCCGGGGCTGAGGGGGAGTCGCTCAGAGCCGCGGAGCTTTTCGGTGCCGCCTCTGCCTCCGCCAGCCCCGTCCCACCGCCGGGCGCGGAGAGACGCGGAGGGGCGCGGAGCGGCGCGGAGCCCCCGCGAGGCGCTCAGGCTGCGCGGGGGGCGGCGGGGCGAGGGGCACCGCTCGTAGCGGGGGGGTAGGGGCGCTGCATGGCCCCGCGGAGGGGCGNCGAGCCGGAGCGAGGAGCAGACCCAGAGGGAAGGGGGCGGGGGAGGCTGGGAGCCACCCGCTGCAGAACCGGCCCCCTTTCGCCTCCCCCGCCCGCGCCCCCTGCGCGCACACCCGTGGGCACACTCGCACGCAGATGCTAGTGCGCACACGTGCACACGTACAAACTCACGCTCCTCGGCCCACCCGGGCAGCTGGGAGAAGCCCCGGGAGCCGGGGCTGCGCCGGTCGGACCCTGCTACACCCGTGGCTCGCTCATCCCCACACCGTTCCCGTGGGCCTGGCACCCCCCACACCTGCAGGGCTCTGGGGGACCAGGGCCATCCTTAGGGAGCCACAAAATGCGGGGAGGGGGGAGCCCCTTGCCGGCCAGGGGGCACCCATCTGCTCCCACAAGCACCAGGATGGAGGCAAGGGGAGAGGCAGCACCAGGAGGGATGTCGGGGGACCCTTCCCGTGCCTGAGGAACCCCATTTGCCCCTCAGGGTCTCTGTCTTAAGGGTGGGGTTGCTCCCATCCAGACTTTACCCTCCTTACAGCGCCAAAAAGCTCTCCCTTGGCCTCTGCCTTCAATACGCGCCCACCAAATCTCACTCAGTGGGATGGCAGTGCCCATATCTCAGGTTTGCTGCTCAGCCAGGGCTTGCTTGAGTTTTACTCTCGCTTTCTGGGGCTCGTTTTGTTTTAAGTTGCCTTTGCAGAGCCCAGGCTGGCTGTCCCCAGCCATGACCAGGCCCACCTACTCACATGCCAGGTTTGCCAATGCCAGGGGGCTGCAGCCCCACAGCCCTCCGCGCACCACGGTACTCAAGGGAGCATCGCCTTCTCCTGCCCACGCAGGGCTGCGTGCGAGGCAAGGAACGCTATTTTCCTCTGAGGCGCGGCTGTGATCTTCCCAGACACGCTAGCTTTGCCTTCTGCCCCTGGCAGGAAAACAGTAGCAGCATTGCTGATGCTGCAGGAGGGTTTCCCAGGGGCCACAGGAGCTGCCTGCCCCCAGGGAGGGTCCATCCCTCCTACCCCTGACTTCAGTGCCCTTCCCAGGGAACTACCCAGACTATTCCCCATCTCTGGGTTTCGAGGGGCAGGAGCTCCTCCTCTGCCGCTCCTCCGCAGCAGCTGACGAAGCTGCAGTGCAACAGGAAAGCAACGTTCCCTTTTTTTGTACAGGCACAGAGCAAGAAAAAGGGGCAGATTTTGTTCTGGGCGGCACACCTGGGTACACCTGGAAGGTGCCCTGGGAAGGATGCATTTCAAGCCCCACGGGCTGATGTGCCCAGTAACTCTAAGCAGTCCTGTCCAACTAGAGCACTCCAGCTCTCCATCTCCTGGCTGTACGGCATCTTTTAAGGGGGCAAATCCTATCTGCTTCACACACTACGGCATAGTTCAGAAAACATTAAGGCACCACCAAACCTGTGAAGCTGTGTAAGTGGTAGAATGGAAACCTTCAACTTGCAGCCACGTTCAAAGGATAATGTGGCTCCTAAAGAAGAGCTTTTTTGATTCCATGCGCTCCCTACATCAATCTCTGACCTCATGCTTCCCAGCCTTATGTCTCAGGTTGATAGTCAACAGAGCAGTTCCCCATGTATGATGTTTGTTTGCCAGTTTTACCATAACTCTGTAAGTTGGGAGCATCTCTCAGTTGTTGGGTATTTACTGTTTCCCCTGTGCTAGGGGAAACTTTGCAGAGGCAAGAAGAGAGACTCCTGAAAGATGTCACACGTGGAAGATGTATTCGTTTCAGCACCAGCTGACGGGCACATCTACTGCCACAAGGGATGGGGGAGGGAGGGCTTGCTTCTCCATTAAATGGAGTTAATTTATTTTTGATGTTTTCAGGCTTCCCAGGAGTAATACCTATAGTTCCAGGGTTAGTTTCTAGTTAGCAGCTCAGTGACCTCATTAAATAGGTCCATCCCAATTTCAAGACAACATCCCTGCAGGCCTGCCCGGGGATCCCTGGTGGTTGCCAACCTGGCAGGCTCTCTGCCCCAAAGTAGGTGCACGGGGGTGCTGTTACAGAAGTGATGGCACAGGGACCACAAGCTCTCAGCCTGAGGAGAAAGCAAGTCTTTTCCCAGTACCCGAGGTGTGGTGGACAACAGAGGAACAAAGGTACTGCAGCCTGAGGTGTTCAGTTAACACTTTTCTGCTGGAAGTAGATATACCTCAACAAGATGGTTCAAGCAACAGCAACAAATAGCTAAATAGGGGTCTTCTCAGGAAAATGTGCTCTCAAGTCCTTCTGTGCTCCATTATGTGTAACAAAGGGCATTGAAGGATGCTCAGCGTGCCTGCATCACCAAGCTTCCGCAGAGGTCCTCCATGCACTGACAAACAGCACTTGCACCTGGGCCAACCTTAATGCCACCATGCTGGATTTTGCCTATTCAGGAGCCAGTCTGTCTCAAAGGCTCTTTATGTTTGTCCCTATGAGATAAGCAGAATTATTAGCCCAACTTAACTCCTGTGTCAAATCTGAAATTTATTAAAGAACTGAGATAATTCAGGGATTTGGGATTAGAAAGTGCAAATTGCCTGGATTTATTCCAAAAGTGTTTTTTTCCCCCCTGATAGAACTTGGGTGGGGAGGTATTTTCCCAGCTGTTTGAAAAGTTCATGACTTAAAAGTACATGTAATGTAAGTCTATCTTTTTGTCACCTGAAATGTCCTTAAAAATCACTGCATACCTTTCATAAACTCAGAGGCAAATATTAATCTCCAGTTTTCATACTTCAACAAAAATATCAAGCATCAAACAGTTTGCATTGGAAAGTGGATTTAGCAGCCTAACAAGTGTCACCTTAGCTAGTTTTTCAGGTAAGTTCAAGAAATTGCAACTCTAAAAGAGATACCCACAATAAGTGACTATACAATCTAGGGTAGCATTTAAAAGGTTTATGTGTAACTTGTGTACTTAAGGGTTTGTTTACTTGTTTGCTTTTCCAAAAGAGCTTTTTAAATGAGAGTTAGGTTCTAAATCAATACCTGAAGTTTTTCACCCTTGCCGCCTACTCAGGAATTTCAAGCTCTTGACAGGCAGTTTTTGAAAGCACAGAGCTGGTGAATTTGACTTCAGTGTATTTTATTGCCCAAGCATCTGGAGTTGCAAAAGAATCAATCAGAAAGCATATTGGATTTGAAAAGTCCTATCACATTTCATAATTAATATTGTGAATGGTAGTATAGGTACCAGGTTTTGCTCTAGATGTTTTAAGATCCTCTGTATTTATATCAATTTATACAAACCTTTGTCTAATTACAGAACTCAAGGGAAATTTATATTTTCTTTTGTTACAGTGGCACAGCTCAGGACCACGCTGCAGCAGGGACTGTATGAAAACAAAGACCCCTGATCCCCATTGCAAGGAGTTGTGAAATTTGATTAATGACTTTGGAGCAAAGCTACTAAGGTCCCCTGCATTACGTGGGACTTAAGCAATGGTGGTTGAAACAAGGAGAGGAATTTCTTATGTGCATTGATAAGTAGAAGTAAGATTTGGAAACACATCCTCACAGCGAGCATGGCGTTCCTAGGCAGATACTGTCACCGCTGGACAACCGGCCTGAGGACTTATTCACTACACAAACTTTAATAAGGGATGCAGATTCAGGCTCCACATCAGGAGACTATGTTTGATAGCCAAGATGCTCTCGGCTACTGATATATATACCTAAAGCAGCATGGAATATGTGAGCAAGGGCTATATTTTGCAAGGTTCTCTGCTAGCTGTTTGCAATGCCGGGTAGCACGCGGCATGTATGCCATGAAAGGTATATCACACACCTGCTTTTGGCTGTGCCATTCCCCCAGGCTCTGCCATGCTGCTCTTATTTTATGGCAAAGCCCAGCACAACACAACCCAAAAAGCAGGTGTGTGGCAAGCCTCTCACTTCACTGACATACGTACCACAAGCTATGAAGTACCGCAGTTTTATCTCGCAGTTTAGATAGGCAATTACTTCCTCTGTGTTTGCTTTGTGTGATACTGTGGATCAGCAAATGAAACTACCCTTCTGATATCTTACATTTCAAGAGCAACACAACCTCGTTCCCCGTAAGAACTGAGCATTTTGTTTTTCACGCTGAGAATGACTGTGGTGGAATTGTGGTCCGAGGAAAATTTCTTTCATAGCTAATCTAATAAAACAACTGATTATGTTTCAGCTTCCAAAATCACTACTTTGCTTATTTATGGAACCAGATTTTCCAAAGTTTCATCCATGCTCATGCACTATCATATTGTGCTAATTTTGCAGTCTTGACATTATATTAGCAAGACCATAAGTATATGTTACTACCCACAGAAACTGTTTAAACAGCATTTTGTCTCATAACCACCATCACTCTGGAACTGTGGTGAATCACCTGGGAGGACACACGATGCTCCTGCATGCCTTTTCAGGTCCACATACTCCTGTTTAATAAATTTATGGCAATTAACAACTTTGATGACCTCACTGTTCTTTTGAACAGTGAGGCTCTTCATAATGTCTGAAAAGGACATTCTTGAACTAAAGAACCATTTCAAGTATTTATACTAAAGGTGGGGCCAAATTCTGACCCTGTATTCATGTTGGATACTGTGCGTATCATCCTGTTGTATGCCGCTGTGCGTAACGTTCTGTTGTAACTTGTGCAAGAAGACGCTGCCGGAGCTGGGGACAACGGGTAAAAAAAAAAAAAAAAAATCAAAGGTGTTTAAGTCTCCTTTTCAGTAGTCAGGGGCATCATACTCTTGAATGGCAAGGGGACTTAGTCTGCTTGCCCATTTTTGAAATCTGTGTCCTCCAGCTACAGCCAAATAATGCCTCCAAAGAGCTCTTTCATGTGAATTATCTGCAAACGTATCACAGATTTCTTATTTATTTATTCTCTCTTCACATTTGTTTGGTGAATATTTTCTCTGAACAGTTCCTGAGCTGCGGTGCATTCATGCACAATTCATCGTGAGCATCTGAAGTTCAGTATTCAAACTATTTTCCTTATTCCTGTTGCACGATACACTACCAAAACATTTCCCACGTACAAATATTCAGTAACACTTTAAAAAGAAGGAAAAAGAAGAAAAAGGAAACAGAAAACGCTTGATCCTTTCAGTCTCTGCAATCGTTTGCCGGTACAAGAGGTGAGACCTCCTGCCAGTCCGTGTTTGCTGGGGCCCGAAGCGGGCGCTCCCCGGCCGCTCCTGCCGGCGCCTCCCAGCAGAGGGAGATGTGATACACCGGCTCGGGGCCCGCTCCGCGGCTCGCCCGCCCTCCGCCTGACGAGTCATCAGCGTCCTAGGAAAGACGTCAGAGTCCCGTGGCTGCTCATTAGCTAAGCGTTTTATCTGGGAACAAACCTCTCTTAGGTCCGGCCCTGTTAACTACATCATCCTACAACAGGTTTCCTCGGGCTCCGGCTTGAGCTGAGCTAAAGGATGTGAATGACTTGAGAAATATCTCAGTCTGTTGCACAACACAGTTATATTCCCCTCTCGCGCTCCACTCTTTATTTTTGCAGCATTGTAACTTCACATCTGAGTTGAATATTAATGTGACTGACAGATGTCACTCTCTACCCCAGGATTATCCCCCCCATCAGTTTCCACTTAAGTAGAAGTTTTTGTTTTATTTACCAAGTTCAAGGTGGGCTTCCGGCAAATTTCTTTTACTGGTGTCACAAGAATCCTCTCCCCAATGTCTCAATATTCCCACACTGCCCACCTCTGCCTTTGTGTTTTCTCCCCGCCTTACACAGGGGGGAGATCTTTGGAATCTTTGTTTCAAATTCTCCCTGTAGGTCTGTACACTAGGTTGTTCTTACTCTATTTGTTATTTTATGGATTCTGTTGCCTGATACACTTTGCATGAAGTGACATTAGAAAGAACTATAATTCGAGTACTTATTAAACCACTTCTTAAGGGAGGAAACTGATAGCACGCAGAAAGAAATATAAAGGAAGCATAAGGAAACTTTCTGGCAAAAGATGTTTAAGAAGATGCAGGTTCTACGAAGAAACACATATTCTGAGAAATTTAATTGTTAACATGGTATTTTGGTGCTCTGCAATAAGATCAAACTTACACACAGACCTGTATAACATTGATTTGTTGTCTCCTAGATAAAAATTGGCATATTTTTAATTGTTACAGATTTTCTTTATAATTCAATATATTTGCAGTTTTGTGCATGAGGTATTTCGTGAAAACAGATCACATTAAGAACACTATGGGAGTCTGAGTATCTGGCAATGCCCCCAGCCTTCCCATTTACATCTACTTTGTGAGAAAAAGCAGCTATGACAAGAACAGCCAGCCTCACTGGAGTAGTTTGGGGTTGGCTTTTTTCCCCCCTTTTTTCATTTTAAAACTTGACAAACTACTCTGTCATACAGCGGGTGCTAAAATGCAACTCTCCCTACTAGCTGCCTTCCTAGACGGAATTTACTCCCACCAACATACAGCCGGATTATCTTTTTCACCCCACAGAAAGAAGCTTTCATAGCAAAACCCTCAAATTCCTGAGCAATATGCAACAGTAGGAGGGAAACTGCTGTAGGTGCCTGTAAAGGGAAGCCTGGCTGTGTGTTTTCAGTCTTTTTTCTCCCGGCCTCTTGGTGGCAGGGCAATTAGAGCTCAAACGTACAGGGAAAAGATATCCCAGTACAGTAATCAAAGCAAACATTATATAGATTTTGATTGCTCCAACAAGAATGACGTTTTTGTTAACTGAAGTAGCTTTATTGATTTGAATGAGGAGATGTATTTATTCTGTTTTGTGAAGTGCTCCAAGCTGTGTGTGTATTTAATGCTTATGAATTCAGAGATTAAGGAGTAGAAAAGTTTGTGTAAAACCATAGAAGAGAAACTATCATTTCCAGAACATTTATTCTAACGCTGTTTTCATAAAGGCAGTTCTAATACTTGTAGTTATCATTATCATTTTATAATAGACCTTAATGTTTCACAGTGTGATTTAAGTCAAATAATTAACAATATTCCTGACTGTTTAGCAATAATTAGTTTGTTTTCATAGAAAAACTCAGTTTCATCTATCTATACAGAGGCTGAAAAATGATGGAATAACAAAAATGTTCAGCCCCACAGCTGAAGATGAAAAGTTTATGAAAACAAAAATCAGCTGTGACGACAACCATGTGATCCTGTTTTAAGTCTGACCTTTAGCTCCTTAAAGCACATGCTATTCAATGCTAGAAAGTAACTTATGTGGTTTGTGTTACTATAGTAATTTAAATTGACAGCCTCAAGATTTCTTTGTCTGAGGACATTACTAGGAATTCAGCTGTGCATTTCCTTATGTGCACCACAGATAATATCAAGCAAAACTTGAAAAATAAAGAGAAGATTCCCCTTACTTCTGAAGTCTAATCATGACCACATGCGTTTCTCATAAGGCACTGGAAAAAAAAAGTTTAGGCTTTGTCCCAAGTAGATGTAGTTATTATGGGTCTGCTTATCTCAGATGAAGTTCCACAGAGATTTATGGAAACCACTCAGGCCCTTTGGGAATAAGTCCTCTATGTGAAAAACTTTGTGCCCTTTCATGTATAGGACACTCTCTACCATAAAGATAATAGTGAGAGCGTTATTTTGACTGGGGAACATTGCAGGTTATTTGCAGCTATTTAGTTTATTACTGCTTTAATTCAAGACCTACAATTTTATTCATTGTTTCTCTTTTGAGTAATGTGTTGAAAGGTACTATCAAATAAATGGACCCTTGGCTGTGGCCCCACACAATGCTTTCTGTTATTAGATGTCTCAGTTGATCTGTGTTCGAGGATGATTAAAGCATCTTGCACTGAGTTTCTTAGCTCTTTTTGTTCCATGTGCATTCATAAATTAGTTGATGGTAATCTATTAATAAAACCTTAATATTCTACATTATCATCTATAAAATGTTGCAAGTTTTTTCCTCCTTTTTCTTTTTCTGAACTAGAACTGTTCACAGACGCTCTTCAAGAGTCTGATAAGATACAGATTACAATACTGGCTTGATTATGGCCAAGACTTTTGCTTCTAACATGAACTCTAAGACGAAAAATGATACCTTACCTTCATAACTAAAATATCATTATTTCATCTCTAGGTTATTAAAACCAGTTCTGAAATGTGCAACAAGAACTTACCACTGAAAAATTCAATACAGTAAAGTCCAGTTTCTTGGACCCAACAAAGCAGTACCAGTGATCATGCTATCAGCAAGAAAAAAGAGCAATTGCTTACACCTTTAAAAGCACCTCCTTCTCCAGACCACAGGAGGTCAAAAAGGGAAGAACACAATTTTGACAACAAGGCTAGACCATAACAGACCTGCCTGGGGACTCATTGATTTCTCTGGAATTAAATTGTTCCAAGTAGCAACAATGCCACCTCATTTGACGATCCCTTCGAAAAGCAAGTTTTAATGATCAATTGACCAAGATAGAAGGCATAGGATGGAAGAGACTAGACACAGGAGGGGGATGAGATGGCATGTTACCAGATAGTCTCAAAATTCACAGGGAACAGTAGTAAGTTTGTTAACGGAGAGCTCTGATGCTTTCTGTTTGCTCTACATGGTCTCAAACGTGTCCTGGAAGAGGAAGGCATAACTTGAAACTGAGCAAGAGCAGCATTTTGGAGGCTGCTGGCTGACTTTTTATCCTTGGAATTTTTAATTGATAAGGAAGATTTGGTTACTTTAGAAGAAAAATAAAGCACTGAGAGTTTACAAGGATGAGCATGTGGGAGGACTGCAGGGGATGGAACACTGTAAAAGTAGCAGGACATTACATACAAGCAGCAAGATCCTCTTTCTTAGAAGAATCAGATAAACAATATGATCATAACTAGGACAAGATTCACAGTTACAAGTCAGGAAAAGATTTCATAATTCTTATTCCTCTCCACACCTCTAACATTTCAGGGATTGTCAAAATCCCTCCGGGAGCACAGAACAACGTAGCTCACCTCATCTTTAGCCAGGTTTTCCCCTTCCCCCTCTTTTTTTATTACCCCCTAAAAGAATTTATTTTACACTTAAATTTACTTTTATTGCACACACGCTTTCCATCTTTCTCCGCAAAGAAAATCTCTTTCTCAGTGATGCAGCTTGCACTATGGCCCTGCTCTGCTTTATCCTCCCCGAAGGGAAGGCCATCAGCTGTGTGTAGCAGCCAGGGTCATTGTCACAGCAGGCAGAGAATTCAAAGACCTTAGAGGTCTCAGCTCTGAGGGGTGTTCAGACATGTCTTAACAGCACAGCCTTTGGCGACTGGCCTCAGCAGTTACTTACTCACCGTCCTTTCCACAGTGATGCCAGGACAGCAGTGGTTTGCACGGCACTACGTGCTGTGAGCTAGACTGCCTTTGAATATAAGTGGAAGGAAACTCTATCGATCTAGGCAGATCTCTGTGCCTGGTGGAGCTCCAAAAAAGAGTGCAGAGAGTGCAAAGGAGTCACTGTGCAGTTTTACCCCATTTTGACATGGGTCCAGACCTTTCGTTGCCCTTTTAAGGACATTCTTCTGCCCTAGAAGTACCATGTGTCCTTAATGTTTACAAGAGAATTAAGATCTCTAGTGACAGTGATCATAGGATCAAGAGGCAAGTCTACATTCAGTACCATGTTTATCCTCCTAGCTGGTTTTCCCAGAATTAGTACACACATCAACAATTCCATAATGTATGAGTAAGATCTGTTTATTCCTTACCACAGCTCCAGCATTAATCATTTGTGCTTCTCCAAACCACCAGTAAAACTCTGTGCTGTGGAAGAGTACTAAACAATGTGCAGTGTCTTGGAGCAGCATCAGGCTCAGACCTAGTCTGGACTTAACAGTACAATTTTCACAGGGATATTATATTGCGGTACAGCTCTCTGCCCCCAAATAGAGGAGTTTTTCAGTTCACCATTCAGCTGATTATGGCAAGTATTGATAGATCTGTTTAGTCACATGCCTTGCTTTTGACCAGTAATTTTGGAAAAAAAGATTAGAGACATCCAAATGTAACCATATAAACAATTTTGAGAACAGCAGATCATTTATGTGGTTCTTTGTATGCAAATTATAGACAAAAATTATAAGCTGAGAAGACCCCTAATGTTTTACAGTGCTGTAGAAAGCTGCAAGGCTAAAGTTAATGGAGTTTGCTTGGGTATCGGGTTGGTGTCACGCTTATTCTCTGCTGATGAGTGGCATAATTAAGAAACCTGTGCCAGTCTGGGGATTTACGATAGGAGGAAAAAGACTTTTTTATATCACTGCATCTAGTTGATTCATTTGGAAGCACTGATAAATAGACACAGCTGGTGGTGGAACTAGAAGCTGAGCTGCCCTTTTTTTCCTGTCTCCTATTAAGTATTAATATAAGGTGAAGGTTATTGGTATTGAGAGGCATAAACTGAAAGCAACTGGAAGAGAAAATAACAAAGAGGAGAACTAATATTTGTCTACAGTCACCTAAAATCCATGAAAACATGAAACAAATCTTCCGTGCTTCATCTGTTACTGGTTTCCTGAGAACTTCCTCAGATATCTCTTAGTGAACTAACTCCTTCCATAGCTACTAAAAGTTGCGTGTGCATTAGCAGATGGGCCGTGCAACTACATAGTCATTGCTGTAAATCACTGCGGGTGCGTGCATTTCTTGAAACTCAGGGCCACGATACTCAGTATGGTTTTCACCTCTCACTATAATAGTTTTCATCTGGACCACCTAACTGCCTGTGGTTTTTAATTCAGCTGGTCTGCAAATAGAGGATGTTCTTTTCCCCACGTACAATATTTACGTCCTTCCACATTTGAACCCCAATGGAATTTGTGCCAAAGGTGAACATTAAACAAAAGAACGATTCCTTTAATTACATCTGCTACTGACACAAATATTCTGTATAATTGGAATCTCCTGCTAGTACTCTTATGAACTACCTCTGGCAGGAAAATAAGCGTTCGCAAGTTTAAGGAATTCCATATACATTTTATTGATGGTAATTCTGTTAGTTGCGCGCTCTCAGGCTCCTGCTGGAACGAGGACTGTTTTGGCTGATGGATTCTGTACACAGAGCGTACATTCAAGAGGAACTCACTAGGGAACTGAAAAACAAGCCATTACCCTTGTATAGACATTGGAAGGAAAAAACCCACCAAAACAAACCCAAAACTTAATACAACAATATTTATGAGGCACAGTTCAGCCTGTATGGTGGGGTTTCTAGAAAGCTTGCTTAAATGTTTGTAGGCCAGTCCAACAATAAAAGAAAACAATAAAGAAAAGTTCAGTGTATATGGAGATGGCTTACAACCTTTCCTCAGACATTTCTACAGATATGCGCTCCACGTGGCTTATCTTTCTTTGTCTGTCCCCCGGACATACACAGTCCTCAGCATAATCTCAGAGGGTTTTTCAGGAAGGTGGGGTGGGACCCGGTTGTCATTCTTGGTTACTTGTGGAGACATTCACTCTCTTGCCATAACTCGTCTGCCTGCAGGAAAGCGGGCAGCTGGGAGCTCCTTGGCCAGCGTAAGTACTCGCAGTCAGTAACCACAATCACATCTCACTCTCACCATGAAGGAAATGCGCTGCCTACCAATACTGCTTTTCCCTAACTCTTCACAACTCCCAGCCTTTTTGCAGGCTCTTTGGGAGCTGCAACGGACTGAGAAACACTTAGAGGATGGCTGGTAGCCTAGTCAACCTCTCTGCAGAAACCAGTACAAATTGATGGCAAAGGAAACTGCCCAGTTCTGAAAATCCCCAGCACATATGACAAGTCCTGGCAACATATTTCTGCAATATATTTCTGTATAGATTACGGAGTAAGATCTGATGAATCCCTATGAAATATCTCTGGGGGAAGTCTTATTTCCATTAGAGAAGAACCCACGCAGAAATGCTTCCCACAGTTTCTACCAAAATTTCATGAGCTCCCTTGACAGAAAAACAAGGGACAGAAGTACTTGTCATTAGATGTAAAGTGCCAAGAGGCACGACGCAAAAAGGATTAACAATGTCAAGAGTTTGGGAACTTGAGGATGAACATTTTTAGTCTAAAGCCACAAGGTTTTGCGCTTCCGGACTCTTCAGGTCATGCTTGGTCTGGGTGCATCTTAAGTAGACATTAAATGGAATTCATTTATCCCTTAGAAATCATAGAAAAAGGTTGGCAGTTGATCTCACTGCCTAAAGGAGGGGTAAATTAGCCTGTGTCTCAAGCACACTGTTAGGAATGACAATTAAAATCTAATTAGCAACACTGGATGCTACTCTAAATAAACAATGATGTGCAGATTCGTTGTGCAAATTCTCAGCTGCAGAAGTAGGCAACTAATAGACAATGTGCGAGTTAATCACCTCTGCAGCAGCAAACGGACTGGCTTGTAAATACACAAAAAACACACTTGAGATTTCTTTTGCAAGATGAATTACTGTGAGAGCAGACATTAAGGCTGATGCTGAGGCCAGGGTAGCCTCTTTAGGCTTTAGTTAGCGTCTGATTCAATTTCTGGTTAATTAGGGCTGAGAAGTTAGAAAGTTTGCAGCTCTGTTGCATATTCTTCACCTGCTCTGAGTAGGTAAATGAGAAACTCCAGGCTGTCAGTTTTCTATCTCCAATAATCATCTAATAAAAATTAGAGAGAGGCAGAAAGTCTCCAGCTGCCAGCTTGGACTCATTACTGCTGGTCATGTCATCTGGAGAGCCAAAAGAAGTGAGGATCCAGGATTTCTAAGCATTAAAGGTAAATTGTCTTTTGTTTAACCATTGTTATTGAAAATGTCAGGAAATCTGCAAGCAGTGTTCCACATAAGGAAATTATAGGGTGCTGCATTTGCTCCTCTCGATTTATGACCATGGTCCTAATGCATACTTTCATTAATTTCAGTAGCACCAGCTCCTGATCCTGCATATATCCCACCAAGCAGTACCTTCAGAAATGGGACTAGTGCGATTACTATTCATGCGTGTACATCCTGCAATGTGCCTAGGGCCAAGATTCTCCAAGTTCAGCATCTAAATATCTTTTGAGATTATGGCCTACATTAAACAGAATTGAATCTGAGATATTTTGGCAAACAATTCCAGGAAGTACACTAATAACAGTAATAGTCCCTAACCTAACCATTATAAGGGAGGGGAGTTGTGGTAGAATTACAAGAAATAGAAACACAGAAATATTTAGAGTATGTCACCTAACATTATCTATTGTGCTTTTTAATTGCAAGGGAGCTGGGACTGCAGTGTAAAACAGCAACACTTGTGAATTTGGACTGCCATTACTGTCACATTTTGTTGAGTACTACATTTATACACATTTTAATGGTACTCGAAATAGAATGCCAAACCTGCTCGGCTTTGCTTGCTATATAAAAAGAACCTGAAGTCAAAGTCTAGAAGCAAAGGAAAGAAAAGGGAAAAAAATATGAAGAAAGAAGGGAAAGAGGAAAATCATAAGCCACTTCTTTCCTGGAAGCAACTCAATGAAGAAAATAACAATAAAACTGTTACAGAAATAAAGAAATATGATCCACTACTCCATAATGACAGTAGATCTTTTGACTACTGCATAACATGTGAAGTGGTACCTGCCAGTAGCTAAGCATAAAACAAAGCTTTTCTCTTCATTTTCAAAATCTGAAAAGTTGACAACAAAACTGGGCTAAATACAAATCCAATTAGTTTCATTAATCCTATTCTGTACACATTTTTAAATAGCCCTTTAAAACTCTTGATTACCATTTATGTGCAAGTCTTATAATAGAGCCCCAGGCTTCCACAAAAATCTATATTTTATGACTTCATGAAGGCAACTTAATGTATTACAAAGGAAGAGGAAAAGGAAACAATTTAACCCAAAGATGTTTGGTTACCTTCTTGCTTGTACTTCCACACAGCAATAAAACTTCTGGTAAATAAGGGACAAAATTGTCCTTTTTTTTTTGCATATGTCAAACTGTAGAGCCCATATTCACATTCAGGGCCTTTCCTGTATCCCATCTTGAACAGCTTCAACTACAGCTGAAAGTTTGAGTCTAGCGATTCAATACAGACCTTTAACTTGGCACTTGCTTAAATTCTGCTTCCCCAAAGTGGTGTAAGTAAATTTGCATACACTGAACTTATAACATTAAAAAGGCATGCTTTCACTTCCAAAACACTAACATCTCTATTTCTGACCTAATTAAAACTTAATTCAACTCAACTATAATTGGACCAAAGCTGTAGAATGAGGTCCACAGACACTAATTTGATGGATGCTGAGTTGCAGACACAGTAGATGTGAATTGGCATTTAAGCTGCCTTTCAACTTGCTGGCAGTGTCAGCTTTTTACATCATTCCTGGATATGCAGCTTCTGAACACGTGATGCCTAGAAATGCTAGTATAGTATTGGGTAATTCTTATTAATTCAAACTATTTAGGTCACTCCTGTAGCTCTGCAAGTCACCCCGAGTTAACCTATCAGTTTAACCAGGATGCAGGCAAGCTGCCTGTTTGGGAAGTACATGGAGAAGTTCCCTTTGTTTTCAGAACTTAAAGGACTCCCAAGACACTGACTGCATTTCAGAATCATACATCCATGCCTCAGAGATTAACATCTTGGCAGTAATAACCATCTGAGCTCTTATCTCTTAACTGAATTTAAAGGCAGTGACATATATAAAATTAAATCTTAAATAGTTCAGAGTAAAGGACTTGATCTCTCACACAGTTAATGAGACGTCTATTCCAGAAAGCAGCCATACAAATATCTAACTTAAAAATGCAAGTTAAAGAGTGCGTCAAAACACTGGAGCAACTTCAGAAGAGCACTGACTCTGTGTAAGCATTCACTGATGCTAAACTCCCTCTAGGTTAACACAAGGAGAGTAAAACTGTTTGAAATTCAATGACACATGAACTGGACTTGAATTTTTTTTAAGAAAAACAAATACCTTCATATACTGCCTTGCAGCTCAGACCTCTTATGTATTGTGTAAAGATGAGCTGCAGAGGTTTGCACTGTAGTTGTGCTGCTTGTGAAGACGGAGTGGGGTGTGTAAGTACATTTGCAATCAGGTCCTGTATCCATGCAGGGCAACATTAAGATTAGTGGGGCTGAACTCAAGTTTAGGGACTGTCCCATACATACTCCTTCATGGGCCTAGAATGCAGAAAACTGGGGAAAAGCTCTGTAGCAACAGCAAAAATACCCTCTAAGTTTTTCCTCATTTTCCCATGGCATGGTCATAGCAGTGTCTCAAGTGATCTAGAAATGATTGTTATAATGATTGACATACTCAATTGGGAAATAGACTGAATTTGCCTGGGGGAAAGAAACAGGACAAAAATCTCTTCTAATACAATTATTTTCTATGGGATGCAACAGGTCACATATGCACAACCTGTATTCAGCATTGCATAATTATATGGGGTTTTTGTTTTTTTTTTTGATCAAAGCAGTGCAATAGCTGAAGTACAAGAGCTGCATGAGAAAAATACAAACAAGTTCTAAAATATGTAAAATTTATAGCCAAATGTGTCCTGCTCAGGATATGCATCCCGCTGCCAGATCTGGATATGACTTTTGCACAGAAATGAACCATCCTCTTCTTTTGGTAGCCAGAATTCCCAGTAGCAAGTGCTTCCCATTGAGGGTGCAGCAAGTAGCTGCCTGCTAATCTTGCTTCCTTGGAGGGCCTGCAGCTGGATTGCTCAGCACTTAAAGTAACTTAGATAAGTGCTTGTATGTTACAGCAACAGGTATTATAAATATCTTGCTCTGCTGTATGCTTATGAAGCTGCATTAAGCCCAGTGCAATTTACTTGTGCATCTGGAGGCAAAACATTCAATGTGGTTTCACCCATTATCCATACTTGTAATGGCCTTCCCACCCATCCAGCTGAAATGCCTGATGTCTGCAGATGCTGAGCTGACTCCTTTCTGCCAGCCCCTACCTGGGAAGCACCTATGTCCATCAGCAGAGCTGCACTGCAGATGTGGCTGAGTGCCTGCTCTGTGCGCTAACAAGTGGCATCAACAAGGACCTCAAGTCAGTGGCCTTGAGGACAGCCAGACCTCCTTGCTGCTTTCATTCCCAACAACTTCAGTGAGAACTCAGGGCACTTTGAGCCTCCCAGTTGTGTGGCCAGCCCAGCCACCAAGACAAGTCTCATGCCACACAACGCTTTGGAATCCACCTCTGTCCTTTGCTCCTAATGTGACCTGCAGTTGAGCCATCGGTGAAAGAAGTTCCAGCTCTGAGTAATTGCACTGTCCACAGCCACATGATTAAACAAGCAATACATTCAGAGCTTTGCATATAGATAAATTAAAGCTTTTTGTTCAATGGCACTGAATGCGTTTGAGTTAAAATGGGTATATAGACTGTCCCTTCAGTAACCCTGCTTTGTCATCATGATACACCACCCTGTACTCCTAGGCTCAGGAAGATTAAGAGAAGCATTTATATCTTGCATTAATGAAGCAACAGATTATAGGGTTGTGCACTCTGTTACTGCTTGTTTGCTTATTTTTATTTATTTATTTTACAACCTAAGCAAATCAAAGTTACAATGGGCTGAAGAGGATGATCTCAGATGCTGTCTGGAAGTAATTTTATAATTGCCCTACAAGTCAGAAATTACAAACCCTACTTTTTTTCCCATGGCACTGAGACCACCAGTATTTCCTGCCATGCTCGATGCTGCTTGTACTCAAGAGGTTTCTTTTCAAGAGGAAAACTGTTTACATTCATAACCTAAGATAAGATATATTGTGTGGTGAAGGGTATTTGGTTAGAGAAGAAAAAGACTGGGAGATGGGAAGAGAAAATAAAACCAGTAAATGGTGACTTAAGCCTTCAAACATTTTCTCATTTTTTAATAGTGCTTTGGGCTTTTTTGGAACAATTTCTCAGCAGAAGTCCAGGGACTTCTCACAGATGAGAGTTATGTATTTCCCCAAATTTTTTTCCACTATCTGGTTGCAGGAAGGAGCACAGTTACCCTCTCATACAAAAGGCACCTGTAACCCTACCATCATTAGAGAGGGTCATGGTGACTCCCAGCAATCTTTGTATGAGGGCACTTCGCTCAAATTGACATTGTAGCAGCAAAGCCTGGTGGCAAGAGGCACAAACCTGATCTTTCTTACTTAATCCCAAACCTTCTGTGAACTCAGCAGATAGCACTGAAGTTCAGAATTACCTGCAGGTGTGTCTCCTCAGGGTGAAAACGTAATTATGATAAATCCCACTTCCTCATTGTACCCTTATAGCTAAAGGTAAGTGGAATGAGTCAAATCTCAAAATTAACAATTACTGAACTCCTTTCAGAGCTATTAAAGTATCTCTCTCCCTTGCCTAAGACATGCTGTCTGCTGTCTTCTGCTTGTATGACAGATGATCTGCAGCCAGCGTTGACATTTGTACATTCAGATTCCAGAGCACTGAGAGGCTTTCACTTATGAGTACGTACAGTACAAGGAAGAGCTGCCGTACAAACCAAGAGGAGGCAGGATGCAATGAACCAAGCAGCCAGCCTTGTGCCTGGCATTGTGTTTAATTCCTTGCTCTCTGCTAGAGAATGAGGTTACATATTACGTACCCAAATCAGGCCAGTTTTTGTGGCTGAGCATTGCCAACCTCCCTCACGTAGACTCTCTGCTTTTTCATTGCGGAGGCTGCATTTGTACACCCTGTAATACAACAAAGTCCTGGTCTCAGGTGGGACCTGTAGGTGATATTGCAATAAATTTCATAGGGAAGTCATATTTAGTGATGTGCTTGGTCTTTTTACAAGGGCATTAGGCACCCTGAGGGCCGGTTGGGATTATTCCTTTTTGACTAGCAGGCTCCAAATTATGTTTCATCTGATCAACTCCTTTTATAGTTTATCTGCAGGTGTCAGTGGATGCAGTAGGGCTGCCTGTAGCAGTTCCTCACTGCGACAAACTCAGGGAGACCAAGTGACTTTCCAAATATTTTTTCAGGGTGCCTGCTGCATACAATCTGTCTTTTTGGCATCTACACGCCTTATGATCTGCATGCCTACCCATCATCTGCTATTTGGCTATTGTCTTGTTTAGAAAGGGGTTTTTTGGAACTTGAATGTCAACAGGTGTGGCAGAGCATATGAAGGCATGCAGTACAGAAATGTGGCTAATTATCATCTTCTTGCTTACATTTTTTTCCAGTTAACAACTAAAGTTAAAATAATATGTGCATACAGAACCCTGTGACTTTAAAAAAGTTTTCTAATTAATACAGCTTCTAATTAATGAGGTCTTACATTCTGTGTCAGTCATAAGTCATCCCAATTCATACACATCTTGCTGCTTTCTGCAAGTAATAAGTGCAAGTTTGGAACCAAACTGACCTGTCAACCTTTTCGTACATGGCATTTCTGGCGTAGGGGCAACATCTAACCCACATAAGCAGCATCTTAACAGATGGGATTGGAGAGCTGGCAGCCGAAATACTCGTTCTGTTCATCAACCGTGGGCACAAAGCATAGCCTGTCCAGCCAGATTTTGCATCTTTAGTTAGCATGCTTATGGCAAAGGTGTTGTACAAGGAGATCTGTGAATATTTTAGAGCTCTGAATCCCAAATATCACTGATGTTGAAATGCCAAGTGGGAGAGAGTATTCGTCTCTCCTTAAAGTGCTCCTCAGCATGTATTTTTGCAGAACAGTGTTCCACAGAGAAACAATTTTTGGCTCATCTGTTGCTTTACAGGTGAAGAGCTGGCAGAGGATCTTGGAGCACATACCTCACTCTGACCTATGGCAACAAAGAATACACTCTCTACCTTTCCCTCTTGTTTCTCCATAGAGACAAAAAGGAAAAAAAATTCATGGGTTGTACTTCATTACATACAGTTGCTTAGATTGAGGGGAAAGAAAACCATATGGGCTCCTGTTCATACCTCTCCGAGGAAACAAATCAAAGCTCCAAGAAATGGGCTGCCCTTAACCTGAAGGACATGATCCAGAATACCTGCCTTGCACCCTAAAGTGCCAACTTACGCTTATCTTTAAGCATCTATAACTCCCTGCCCTGAGCAGCTTTATTAGGCTAAGGGAAACATATCTGAGGGCAAAAGATGGAGAGAAGCAAGGCAAGGAAATGCCTACCTTTTTATGATTATTCACAGGAGATGGATTTTTCTCAGTCCCTTATCATTAGTCTTATAATCACTAGCTACTCAGAAGCTCCTCTTTGCTATGCTCAGGGTCAGAGCAAACACTCTGGATCATATTTGTGTATAGTTGTTTGTGCAAGTGCAGGTGAGGTAAAGGGAAGAAAGAAATGTGAGGAATGCCAGTGTTGTAATTCCAGCCTCATTGCTTCATATTGAGATTTTTCCATGTTCCAGGTACTGCCCATTTATCTGTAACTGTGTCATTGCCTCTCCTACTCCTCTTAATCCAGACAGTGCAATATGGTTAATGCAGAGGCTGGGCAGGGAATCTTTTCGCATTATGCCAATAAGATTCACCGAAATAGTCTGTGTAAAAAAACTTCATGATGAATTCACAAAGGCTCCTGTAAATGCCTAAGGAGTTTGCACCCTATAAATATTTAAAACAAATATCTCCCAATACATAAACACTCTTATTTCCTGTTGATAAACCCAGAAGCATCAAGCAGGGGTGGAGGCAAGGCAGTTATCTTTGCTCAGATGTTGTTTAGCATATCCCTAGATGCAAGGAAACTTTTTGTGTTAATTCTTCCTTTTCACTTATCCTTTTCATCATCACATACCATTTAAAAAATGCAGGAGATGTAATCCAGCTCCTAATCTTAGCTAATGGGAGCTGTGTCTAATTAAAAACTCATCAGTGTAAAAATATGTTTTGTTCACAGCAAAAGTAAAAAAAAACCTTTAAAAACTCCATCCTGCAATTTTGCTACATTTATTTCTTGTGCATGATCTGTGCAATTAGACAGTACTTTACCGCAATTAAACAACATTGCATACTTGCAAAAAAAAAAGTCTTGTTTACACTAAACAGTTTGGGAAGAGGAAAGCTGTTTGCTAACACAGGAGTCAGTTCGCCCAACACCATAAAGTAACAACTCCGGGGCAATAAAGTAGCTCCCGCCAGCTCAGTGTAGTATTACACAGGCGCAGAGAATTAATAATAATAATAAAAAGGTATCAAGTTCTACCTATAAAGGAAATTCTACACAGGCAGAATGTTTCTGTATAATGAACAGAGCTGCACCGATTTCTGCTTAGTAGAACAGCACATCTGGGTTATAAGGGTCTCCAAATAATTAGGCCTCATTTTCCTGTCTCAGCTGTGCAGTGCCCACGCTGATCCTGCCACTGAACAACTGCGGGTTGGATTCAGGGAGCGAGCAAATTCAGCAAGTGCTGCCATCCTGTCTGAGGCACTTGGGCTCCTCTGAATCCTCTGCTTGGCAGCTGAACCCTGGCTCTGCCGTTCTGACCTCACACCACCTCTGAAAGGATGCAAGGACAGCAGATAGAGAGAAGTAGCTCCAGCATTTTGAAGTCTGGCACTGTCCCAGAGCTCCAGGAGATGCTTCACCGCCCTCTCCAGAGATCTACCAGGTGGCGGGTGAAGGCCCAGAAAGCGTGCAGACTGTTGTCTTTGCAATTTTATACTTTAAATCCACTGCAAAGCTCAAGTACATACATTGTTTACTTATCAGTATTTGTTTGCATTGCTGCATTTCTACCATTCCTACTTCCAGAACAGCCATCCTCTCCCCACCTTCCAGAACAAAGCCTTGCAGGGAAACGCTTATTAATGCGCCCGGGAGAGCTCCTGCTGCCTGTGCGTGGGAAAGTGCCGATTGCATGTGGAGATAGAGTCAGGTTATATTTCCCCCTTTCTAAGTTCAAGTAAACTTCTTTAATTTATTTGGTACTGTGGAATTAACTTTACATTTAAAATAGGTTCTGTCCCTGTGAACTCAGCACAGCAGGAAAACACTCCTTGAGTTTTAAAGGCTTTAACCCTCGCAGATCTGGAGCAACTTCCTCTTTTCCCCTGCTTTGCTACTCTTGAGTCCCTGTAACAGCAGAGAATGGCACAATAATTGGAGGTAGGTCAGGCAAGCTGGGCGACTACAAAGATAGGCGTACAGACCTATGCATGACATTTTATGTCTGCCCTTACAGGTGCGAGAAGGTTTTTATTTTCTATTTCTGTCCTTTGCCTTGCATGCTTCGTTTGTTGCAGAGCACGATCTTTCTGTTCAAGCAGCTCTACAGATTCGCTGTTTTGGTACCATATTGATAGCCACCTGTGGCTGACAGCATACAAGAGTTGCCTGGTACGCTGTAAGGGAACATGCCATCGAGTATTTCTGGAAGCCATTCATGGGCAGCTGTATTTCCTTTCTTTTTAAATACTCCTTTTTAATGTTAGGTGACTAAACTAAAGCATCTAGACCACATATCAGCTGAGCCTTTGTTGTTGGTGCTTCAGAGAGCACATGGCCACCATGTCGCAGGACTTTAACCAAGTGGAAAGGGAAGCAGCCTTGCTACTGGAAACTTTAAACTACTATATGTTATTGCTGTATTATCAAATATCTGCCAGCTAGACTAGTCATCTCCTCCTCTATGATACCTACCACAACCAGGGCTCAGGCTTGGCTGCTTGAGGCATCATCATACTAGACAGTGTGGTGAATTAAATTCTCTTAATCTCCAAACTAGTAGAGCATGCTTGTTCCACGCCGCTCTCTGACTTTGCCTCAGCCAGATCCCTAAGGGACACAATTGCCCAGCCTGTGCCTTCACTTCTTCCAGTGGTACATTAAGCTTTTTAAGGTAAACAAAGTCCAGATCAGATCATTACTTATGTATATGCAGTGAAGCCAGGAAACTTTAGAGACACAAAACCGTTCCAGTCAAGAGCACTGACAAAACTCAGGTATGGCATTAGATCCTACCTGAGGAACACAGGCAAACAGAAGGAAAACTTGTTTCTCTGTGTAATTGGTGAACAAAATACTACTTGGGCCAAGCTTTTGAGAGTCAGCAGTTCTCCCAATGAGCAGCTCTGCCAGAAAGAGGCATCACCCTGAAGGACACCATTACTGCTCTGAGCCTCGCTGGACCCCAGCTCTCCCAACCCTGAATGCTTCCTAAGTGGGATACACCATGGAGAGGAGCATTGCTAGACCCCCTGCAGCTGGTGCTCCCACTGTGTCTTCTCTAATCTCAATTTCTTTCCATTTCCCCTTTGCTCTGTTTTGACTACTTGGTCAAGTGAATCCCTTGCAGTACCATTAAGGCTCTGCAACCAGTGAAGTCATTAACAGCCATGTACTAAATAGCACAGAAGAGAGTTGCAAACTTACTGGGTTGTGGTGGGCTTCAGATTGTCCCTGTCCTCACCCACAGGGGCAACTTGAGAAGTGCAAGACAGAGTCACCATTAGCAGCAGAAACCCCATTTGCTGTTTGACTGTGAATGTTTGTTTTTAGGAAGCCGAGGTTGGACTTTAATGGCAACAGTCTAGACCATGCCAATAAACTTTTTTTTTCCCCTCAAAACCACAGTTTCATCCTACTTAGGACTAAATATTTGCTTTCTGTTCCTCTAAAAGCAAGCTCTATAAATAAAGAGTTAAAGGAAGGCTGAGTGAAAGCCTTAATACTCCACATTTCAGTGACTTTAATGCTTTTCTTAATTTTTTCTGAATCTTTAATGAACGTTAAAAAAGATTTTTAACAGTGCTTTTTGCCACGGGACTCAGCCAAAGTCTGCGCTCAAAACCCTGAGCCTTGTTTAAGCGTACAGTGACAGGGTCATGCTAATGCCTTTGACTCTTTAGGCCAATTTATTCCATTTAAATTAACACAACATCGACGAGTCCTTGGCCTCTCTGCTAAGGCGGTCAGCAAGGCTGCCAGTTGTGATGACAGCATTTGCAAGATGAAACCTTGCCTGCTGTGAGCTGCTGGGATGAAAGGAGACTGCCAGACATTTAAATCCAATGTTAAGCAGAAGTGTGATGATGTTTTGGGAATGAACTTGTAGTAAGCTTCCAATTCGTCTTAATTTCTGTGGTTCCACATTTCTTTAACAACAGCCTGAACCATACTGTGAAGCTTGTCTTGTTACACTTTACAGAATATACAGCAGGGCCTCTTCTTGCATGGCCTGTGTGGTCTGAAGTCTTAATCTATTTATAGTTCCCACTTCTGTATTCTTAAAATAAATTTGCAGAGCAGCCCTGTAGTTCTTCATCCCTTGCCCCTTACCCACATTTGATTCCCCCTCCTCTTGTCTGATCCCAACAGATGTAAAAATTAAGATAATTTATTGCTTCCCCACCCCCTCCTTCCCAAAGGGCAAATCTGGGGACCATGTCTTCCCACCTCTTTCAGCTGCCACGCTGAGGTGTGGGGCTCTCCACATTACCTCATTCTTCTGACCTGGGAGGTTTTATTCGACCTGGTGAGGCTCAGCCTTCACAAGCAGGCGGTGCACTACTGTAACACGCAGAGAGCTAACAGTTGTGAAGTTATGGATGGTAAAATAATTTACTCATCAATAGTTTGTGTGAACTGAAGCAGATTCTGTTCAAGCAGAGCAACATCTATCTTGCCAATTGTACAGAGACACAGGCAGCGACAAGCCTAGAAAGGCTTTTTTTCCACCCTCCTCCAAGATCAGATTTTTACACAAGCTTTCTACATTTTTAATTCAAAAGTAAAAATAGGTATTAACAATTACATACCCAGGGCCCACCTCTGCTTTGAGCTCAGTGTAGCCTTTTATACTGATAACTAAGCAACTACAGAACAGCACCCGAAAGAGGCAGAACTCTGCACTTGCCCCCTGGAAGTACAAGTGCGACCACACACGCTGCAAAGGAGGTACAGCCTTACCACGCTCTACTGTATACACCACAATGTACGAGCCATCAAAGGACTGGTAGGAGGAGCTTTGCCAGTGCAAGGAACTGAGAAAAGTCAAAGGAAAACTGACCAAAGCATTCGGTGGTTATAAAGAAGCACTTTAATGTATTTCTGCTTCAGTGGCAAAGTAGAGCGTAATGAGGTTAGAGTGAGAAAGGTGGGCAATGTGCAGGCAGCAGTGAAAGTAGCAGTGGGACAAGATGGAAACTGTGCTGTAGGTAGACACAAACCAGCAGCTTGGACTGGCTTTTTTCTACTCAAAAAAAGAGAGCTTTTACACATACCTGTTAATTAATAGGGCACCCTTCACACACAACATCAACGAGAAATGTAAAACCTAACTTTTTTTTGTTCCTCTCATAGCAAGTTTTAATCACTGAGCAGGTAACAGCTAATGTGCTGGAGGAAAAGCTATGATAAACACTGCATTTTCATGGTAAGACCGAACTTTTGCCTCAGCTTCTTTGCCGACAAATTCTTGTGACGTGAGAAGCACGACAGTTACTGGAAGAGATTCAGGTTAGAAGACACAAGATGGAGGCAGGGATTCTGCTGCTGCTATTCCTGCACTTCTCACAGGAACTCTCCTGCTCTTTCCAAATATCTTGCCAATTAATTTTGATTTCCAGTGGTTTACATCCATTTCCCTGGGGTAGGTAGCAGAAGCCATGGTCATTTTTAGTAGCCTATATAAAGGCAAGTTCATCTGCTCCACTGGGGCAATGATTACCTGGCGTTATGCAAAGCAGGAAATTCAGGCCCTATCAAAGACAGTGGGAGTTTTGAACAAGGCAGCAGCGGGGCCAGCCTCCACTCAGGCTAAACGATTGCTGATCCCACAGGACATGTCTGGCTGCATTACTGAATCTGGGCTGGTGGAAAGCCCAGCTGTGATCAGCTGGTTCTCAGAACCAACTCACTGAGCAGAGCTGGAAATTCCTCTGCATCACCACTCAGACTGTCTTGAATTGAAAATGTTGTTAGCAATATTTAAGAAATAGTGAATAAAAAGAGATGAGAGGGAAAGAATAATATTTTAAATAGTTGGGTTTTTCCTTTCTGATTACTGACAAAGTTGGTTGGAAAGGATCAACATTTTTATTTAGAAATATATTAAGATAAAAAGGCTAATATATTTCTCCTGCATCTTCTTTTTTCTTTGTTTGACTTCACAGCAGAATCAATTGCCATTTCCTTCTTTATCTGGGAAGAGGGAAGCTTCTTATCTGAAAGAGCTACAAGGAACACATGGAAGCAAAAGTGGGCATGACTCTTTGGGACTTGGACAGAAAGACCAGCCACTTTTGGATCAGAGGTGCTGGCAAATCATTAGATCAATCTGTTGAGGCAAAGAACAAATGGACTGCACACTGGATATCAGGACTGTGTACACCCTATAACAGGTTGCCTACTGTCCAAGGTTACAAACCTAATGGACACAAAATAAGGTCAATCACAGCAGCCTCTGATGCATTCAATGTATTTTTGGACATGTGTGACTTCTCAATTTTGCACCTGCACAGCAGGGCTTGATTCCTGTGTTATGATTGCTTCAGTAGGTGCTACAAATAATCAGTGCTCCTTGATTTCCCCACCTCTCTTCCCGGGAAATCTGTTACCTACAGTTGGTTTTATACCAGATCAAAAGCAAGGAATTCCATTATTAACCCTGAAGCTGTTTAATAATTTTTCTCCTTTTCCACCCCTTTTCCTCACCATGAGGAGGTAATGACTCATTTTTTAATGGGTCTGTAACAAACCCCCTCCATCACACAACTAGCTAGCTTAAAACTGCTCCAAAAGGTCTATTGGATTCACAAAGAGAGAAAATAGCCTTAAAAGCAGGTCTTAGAATAACAAGAACAGTCAGGCAACTTTACTGTCATGCAGCTAGCCACAGTTCCTACATTTCAAGCATTTGGGGTCTGGAAAGGTGGTATCTCTGCCAAATTTCTTTAGGTAGCACAAAATACAATGGAGATATTTCAGTTCTGCCCACACCAGCCTCATACACATATTGGACACTGCTCCCACACAGCTGGGTGAAGATACCCTTCTCCCCTGTGATGAAATGCAGCATACTTGGTTACATACATCCACATTAAATTCACAGCAGGTACCAAAATACCAAAACACACACAGGGTACAGTTACTGTAGACTACCTTACTCACCTACCTTTAAGCTCTGTTGGCTACTGATGTTAGTTTGGCCCTTGATTGCCCGCCTGCATGTTGTAGGAGACCTCTGGAACCAAAACAAGCTCTCTGGGAAGCAACAGATTTCAGGGATAAGAAAGCTTTGAATAAAGAATTTCTCATGGCCAGAGAAAGAACAGGCAGAATGAGGAGAGAGGAGACCTAGGAACAAGGATCTGATAATTCCTCTCAGCTTGCTTTTATTGGTGCAGACTAATGTGCAAACACAATGCAGCTGCTCACAGCCCTGTGAGCTGCACCTTCTTCATTTCTGCCTCCAGCTGCAAGGGTAGAAGTCCCTTACAAATAAGTAGAAGCCACGTTTCTACGATACTAGAATGGTTAGTATGGCTGTATCTTTAACTGGAGTACATGTGGCTGCTTCTTACAGCTTTGTTCAGGAGTTTGCCTTGGAAGCTGCAACACTTCAGCCTATGCTCCTCAGCAAAGTCCTGGAAGAGCTGGTCCCTGAGGAAACTGCCAGCTACCAGGAACCTTACCTTGTAGCAGAGGGAGGGACCCCCCTTAGCATATTGCCGTACTCAGCAGAATGTAGTGGGACTGATGAGGGTTTAGGCAGAGCACTTGCAGACAACATATGCTGTCAAAAAATCCTCTTGTCCTTCACTGATCCAAAGGCAATGCTCCCAATGTTCCCAAAGCCAGAGATATTGGTTAAACAGATCACTATGCATGAGTTTGTGTGAAACTGTTGTAATGAAGTGATATCAAATGGATAGCAAGGATTTTATATAAATGGGCTTGATGGAGTTACGAAGTATTGTCTTGTGATTTTCAGAATGGGGAAGTTCATGGAGATGCTCCGAACATCTGTGACTGGAAGACTGATATACAGAGAACGAAATGAACATTACTGGGGTCAAGTCACAAATTTCACATTATGAGTGACAAACATGCATTTACCAGGGACTGAATGTGTCAAAATGAGTCACATTTTCCTATTTAATCTGATTTTTGCATTTTCCTTCCTAGGAAAGATTATAGGTATTTTAAGTCCAGAGGGCTAGATACCTGGCCATATACCATAGTTTTATTTCCACTCTGACTCTTATTCACAATTCATTTTTTTCCATCACAGCTGTGCTTCAGGTGCTACCTCTGCTTACAAAGCTTCAGTCCTTTTCAGGCTAGCAGTAAGAGCAGCTCAGTGAGTTGAAAAATGGCCCTAATAGTCAGCAGAAGCCTTGACCATGTTTGTAGCAGGCACTAGCCCATACATATCACACCCTCTTTCAAGGTAGTTCATAAATTAATAAAAGAAGAACACATGAAATATTATAAATTGCATTTAATAAATACAAAACCATATAATTATTTCTCATAAAATCCTTTAAAAGGGATTCTAAGTATTTCAGTTTATTAATAAGGATTCCAACCTGCAGCTGACAAACACTCTGGGGAAACAGAAACAATTTAATCAAGCCTTTCCCTTTACAAAATTGAAACAAACCATGTGCTTCATCTAGGGTTTAGGTGGGAACAGGGGGTAACTTTTGCCAAGTGGTTATTAAAGGATATCCACCCACCCCTGTCATAGGTATTGCAACTGGAAGAACCCAGGTGGCTCAAACGACGTTTATCAATCCTGTCTTGATAGAGCGACTACCTTTTCCTGAGCTGATGTTGGTGCTTTCAAGAAGATCGATTATATTCAGTCAAGGTGATGGTGTTCATTCTGCAACACCTCCTTGACCTGCAGGATATTTCACTTGTCTGCAATGCACTGCAGCGACTGCATGGGTAAGACATGTCCCTTTGGTTTGTCATTTATCTGGCAAGCATACGTATCCACACACATGTCAACACCTCTTTGGATGCTAGCAGGAGTATAAATGTTAGTTTATGCTAATAAGTAATACAATGAAAAACAAAGAAAAGGTCAGAAACTGTTGTCTTATATTAAGTATGATTTCCCAAGACAAAATAAATCCAATTCACGGCACATGCTTACAATTTTCCAAGAGATATATTTATAGCTGTGAATATGTACTTTGGCTAACCCTATTGTAAGCACAGAGAAGGGAGGAGGGTTTTTTTTTTCACTTTTAAAGAAAAAGAGGGAGGTTAATTGATTGTGCTAGCTGAAGGGCTATGTGCCAGCCAGCAGGAACATGCATTGAATGGAAGAGCTACAGAGACAAATGAGCCAGTCTACATGACGAAAATATCCACTTAATGCCTTGGGATAAAGAGAAAAAAACACCAAGACACAAATAAAAATAAAATAAAATAAAATAAAATAAAATAATCTCTGGCTACTTCAAGTGCAGTGTTATTAACCAGCATATCGTGCAAATAATGAATAACTTTGCTTAGAAGGGTAAAAACATACTGTTTCTTTGCTGTAATTGCTAGAAGAGGCCATCATGTCAAGACTGAAATATTGCTCAGTCATCGCCATCGTATTTACCCTTTCCAGCCCAGAGACTCTAGATTCCAAACCAGGTAAAGGTATTTCATCTTTAAAGGTTTTTGTCATGATCACAAAGAACAAATCTCACTTATTTTCTCTGTTTAAATTAGGGACGAATTGTGTGAGCAGAAGGGCAGTGCAGAAAAGCAAACAGGAGCAGACCTTGTCGGCCTTGAAGGAGAATCACTAAAGAAACGGACAGTTACTCCATGGCAATGTTTCACAGACACTGGCCACCACAAGCATATACATAAACTCAGCATGAAATACCTACAGAAGGAAGGGGAGTTCTTGATGAACAGAAAGAATCGCTACATCATTTTTTCTGTTTATCCTGTTTTTTTCACTTAGTTGCAAGGAGTCCATGGGCAAGATGCACAATTTTGCATAGAAAAAATTATCTTGAATTGTCTAATTTCTTCTGATTCTGTCTAGCTCGCTGTCTCTCTATCTTTTCTTTCTTTATTTGGCAGAAATTACAATTCTCCTTCAACAGCTACCTGCTTTGGAGAGTCTCTCAGTGTATTTATCCATCACTTCATTTAAGGTCACACATCATTTCCAACACGGATTGAAAATAGTACCTCGTACCATCCCAAGCCACACAGAAGCCAAGAAGAGCACCTGCAGTAGCCCGTCCTCAGGAAAAGCACTAGATACCACTTTACTGACAAAACTTCTGTTACAATACTACCGGTTTCTCTCAGATCTTCATTTCTATTCACAGCCTTATAAAAGCTCAGGAAGTGGTACTATCTCTGTGGCACAGATGGAGGTTTATGAAAACCTATGGAAGGAACGATATGAGCCAGCACCGGTGTGTGACAGCAATTTCCTCCAGACCTCGCTGGAGCCAGAATGCACAGAGCTTCAAAGGTGTTTGGTTCAATGGGAATTAAGAACCTGAATAGCCTTCGGATCTGGGACAGCAAGATTAAGAGATGGATGTCTGGAAGATACTTTGGTCTGACTACACAGACCTAAGTGACTCAGGGTTTTAAGTCCCACTTTCAAATATGACCTTCACTTAACAGCTTAGGATCACGCGTTTTCCATGATTATTATAGGAATGTCCACCTGGATGAATAGGAGTTTGCAGCTTGGATTAGACATAGTCTTTTCCTGCTAATAAATGTTTTACTTTATTTGATGTCACAACTTCTCAGCTCAGTATTCTTACCAGTAATTGTTAAAACTGTAAAAATTTTGCATTCTGCTCTACAAAGTGTGAAGCCTTTTAGAAATGAATAGCACTAATGCTAATGCAAGATTTGGAAATTCTGCTGTGCCAATTCCACAGAGCCCTTCACTGCCGAGGTCAGAGTCTTCTTTCCTTGTGGTTCTTTTCAAATGGACTTGGGGAAGTAAGACTACATTTTCCTCTGGTAGGTCAGCTGTAAAATTATGCTTAGTAACTAAAATAAAGAAATTATTTCTACTGGCATTGAACAGATATGTAACTTTGAGAGAAACACAGAGAAGCAGATTAGCAAGGAGTCCTTTTTCTTTAATTTCTTATTAGTGAAACACCAAATCATGAAGCACTCAAATTTCTAGAGTGAAATTTCTCTTACTTTTAATAGGCTGCAAGTGCATAATTTTTTCATGTGCTTGGCATATACAAGAAAACAATATTTTTTATTTTTTTTTTATCAAGGTCATACATTAAAAGACAAATCTTAAAAGTTGTCTAAGTGATCAAGCTCAGTGTATTGCTATGTGAATGTCTAGTTTTTGTAAGAACGGGTGGATACTGAGTAAATTAGATTATTTCTTTTCTCATAGAAAGTATTGTGCATTAATACACATAGTATTCATATAGATAATATTCATAAATCCATGGCTTGAAAAAAAATAGTAGCCATCTGCAAAACATATCTTTTCTGGAATTAAACATTAATATTGGAATGATTTTGCTTCCAACATATTACCTTTATTTTTCTGGAAGAGGTGGCTGTTGTACAAAATTCTGTTACTCGTTCCAGTAAAAGGCCATGTTAACATATGCTGAATGACCTAGTTTTCAAATTTTCTACTTTTTCTCTCTTACCTCATAATAATAATAATTTTTGCTGTGCTTGTATTTATTTTAACATAATCTCTGTTTCTCACTCTGTTACAAAGGACAGATAGGATATTTATGGGAAAGCATGTTTGAATAACCAATCCTTGACATGAATAACTGGAATATGAGCAAATTCAACAGCCGACATCTGCCTTTAGAGTCAGAAGCTGAGCTTACTCTTGAGAACCTAACTTTCATTTGCTTTACTATCAGCTAACAGGGCTTCTGCCTAGGAGCAGAGATCCACAGTCACCTTCTGGCACCTTGTTTTCCAAATAGTCCTTGTTTAGCAGTGAATATTCAAAGGTCTTGACTTAGTGCTGAAATGAAGTACAGAACAAAAGATTATCTCTTTTTCATTAGCTTTCAAGTCTATTTTAATAGGTAGAATCAAAGTTAAGCGTGAAAGGATTATGATGTGTTTCCACTGCTGAGAGACACAGCATTTGTCCACGCGTCAGTCGCAGCCACAGAACGGGGTGAATTGATGTGCTGACACGCCAGGGTAATGGGACTGCTTCCTATGCCCAAGCACAGCTGCTTAAAAGGCAGCGTGGGTATCTCACCACCACGCAGCAGTCCTTGCTATTACTGTCATACGGACATACCCAGTCTCTTGATTTTATGCCTCAGATAAGGGGCAGTAAAGAGGAAGCGGGAGGAGCACCAGCTGCAGCTGAACAGAGCCAGCGTAGAGGAAGCGAATGACTGGAAGATAACTGAGAGCAACTGGTACTTGCCTTTTGTTTCTCTTCTGATTTAGAAACATTCTCGTACAAGGTCATTGATAATCCACAGCCTCCTGAATTCTGAAGGAGTTTTATTTGGCTAATAAAATCATTTAGATACATTTGCAGTGATTTCTACCGAGTGCAAACAAGTGATGTGCCACGATGCAGAGGCAGCCTTAACACCAGCGAGTACCTGCGTGTGGTGCCATGCCTTTCAGAGACACTAGCTTCAGTCTGGAAGGAGAATATTTACCTGAAGAGTCCATGTGCCTTTAGCAAACAGCCTCATTTATCTGTGCAGTCTCTTCATGCCTGCGTTTTTGTGCACGTACACCTGACAAACGGTTAGACGTTCCCCATGCTCCTTCCTACCTAAACCAATACAACTGGAACGGTGAGAATAATTCCTGGTTTAGTTCAGTTTAGCTTCAGAGGACACATTTTCCAATGCTTTCAAGTGACCTGCAAGGTGGGATTTGTTGTTAGTTTGCTTTTGGTTTTTCAAATTGAAAGTAGAAGAGTTTTATTTTTTTCTGCATTGTTGTTGATTCGAGGTCTTTTAGAAGGGGAACATGAAGAATGAAGAATGGAGGATCAAACAAAATAGTTCAATGAGAACTAATCTGGACAGTGGAAAAGCAACATTTTGATTTCACCACTTACAAAAAACCCCTGAAATAAGCAGGGAAATTTCAAAATGTAAATATTTTTGAATGAAAAACTAAAGTATTTTAATTTTAAAAAACAGTTCTGAAAGTTCCAAGTAAAATATTCACATTTTTCTTTTGTCTGTGTTCTTTTATAGCACCAATTTAGTAAAGTTTAATGGAACATACATCTTCCCTAATTTACATTTTTCTCCAAAAGAATTTCTTCAGCTAAAAATTGACATGACTCTGAACAAAAAAAAAATAAAAAAAAATTGAATACATATTATTTTGTCCTTACTGTGATTTATTTGCTTCCTTGAAAAGAGAAGTCTTTCTGAGCCATTTGATGTTCAGGTGAATTTAGGACAGTTAGAATGGAAATTTTTGAGGATAAATAAAAAAATGAAAAAACCATCTCAACAACTGTTGTAATCATTTGAGACTACTATCACATGCCTGATTGAAAAAGTGTGTATTTTTATCAGTTTAACTACTGAAATGACCAAAACAATGTAACTTCTCATTCACTTTTAGGGGAACATTAAAGTTAATGATAAAACTTCATAGAAACCTAGTCTTATCGATGTCTCTATTTTTAAAACCGATTTTAAACATTTTTAATAAAATGTGATTGCATACCTCCTTTCCACAAAATACTTTACATTTTATTTTTATTTATATGAATCAGATGAAAAAAAAAAGAGGAAAAAAGAAACATTATTATATTTAGATCTTTTTCATTGTGGAGATCTTTGAAAACTTAATTGAGAGTTTCTATTAGTATAAATAATGAAATCATTCTAGCGGATGAGTTTTTAGAATTTTTACAGTTCTGTCTTTTAATTAAAAGTTTTTCAACTTTTATTTTGCTGCTAGAAAATGCTCATTGCCATTTGAATTTAAACTATTATGAATTACTTGAACTTTTAAAAGCTCTATTTAATAAAAACATTTAACTAAAGCCTATTTGGTACATATATAATTAAAAAGAATTAAAATGTCATTAATCAGACTGTTAGATCCTGATGCCAGATTTTCTAGTTTCTCAGAATGGAAATAAAAGTATTTGCTTGTCTACATATATGCTCATGTATACACCTGAGAAGAGAGAATGCGTTTTACCTCTACTATTGAATGCATTCACCTTGCACTACATAAATCCTTAAGTGCATTATGGGGTTGAAGAAATGAGCAGTACACATAGTCAACAAATATCAGCTGGAAATATCCAACTTTGCAGTTTTTACTATTTCCAGACAAGACAGGGAAGAAACTGTGCCATCCTCTATGCTAAAACTGGGCTAATCAAAGACATCAATCAACTTCACACCGTGGAAGAAGTGTTGTGAAAAAAATGTTACAGCACACTGAGTTCTCTGTTGATTTTAGTATTTAACCATGCACCATTGGCATCAGGGACTAGAATATCATACCATATATGTTAAATGCTGTTCCACTCCATGCAACACTCTCACATTGCAAGGACATTAAAATGGAAGTAAGAGCTCTGCTTAGGACAGGATGAGCAGTATCATTTCTGTTCAGTGAATGCCCACAACTTGCACCTTGTGGAAGAAGTGAGGCAGACTGACAGAAGGCAAGGAAATTGTTTCTGATGTGGTTTTGCTTTCACGTCAGAAAATATTGAAATAAGCACTCAAGACAAATAGTTACCTTTTCCAAAGCTGCCCAACCTTCCTCCTTCATTGCCGACTCTATCGCTCTGAGAATGGGAGTGAGACATTATTTTGCAAATAAAGGTTGTATTGGAAAGAACAATGTCACACATGACTAATGAATTCCTCTGATTCATGAGGAAATTTTGATTTACATTTCACATTAATAGTGATCTCTACCCAAACCAGGTTTTGAGCAAAGAAGAAAGTGAACTCGGCATTTCCATGGAGATAGTTTGTGAAGCATAACATACGATGGGGCTAATCTTCTTTCATATGTCATTTCTCACCACCAAAATGCACGTTATTCCTTGCTAAAAGAGCATGGCAATTCATGAAAGCAATGTATATTTTCCTCCTTCCACTCTGTATATATCTGACAAAGTCAGATTTTTATTATCCAATTATTGATATTACTTTATATAGTTTTCTGTCTTATATGTAATTGAGATAGATTGTAGTCCTAAATACAGAATAGTTTCCATAACAGCTTAAAAGGAGAAAAGCAAGTCAATACTATCACTAATAAAACCTTCTCATCAGCATTATATTACTTAAAATATCCTTCTCTCTAGCTATTAAAGTTTCGGTTAGCATACCTCCTCCATGGTTTGACTTTTCTTTCCTGTGCAGGGTATAAAGCTGGCAGTCTCAGTTATAATTCATGGGGAAAAAACTTTTTTTGAGGGTTTTTCCTTTCTTTTGTGCCTATGGTCTTTTCCCAGATCAGCTTCTTAGCACTCAGCACAGCTGAAAGGGATGGGTTGTAGCATGGAGAGAAATACAAATGATTACATCACAATAGATGCAAATCAGTGTGGACATCACCTCTTCTGTTTACAGAATGCTGAATGAGCAGCACCAAAATTTTGGGAGTGGTTAAAAACATTCTCTGCTCTGGCAAAAAAAGAAGCAGGAAACAGTCCAAATTCCCATCAGTGGTGCAGGTACCTGAAGTGTATGCCTCCATCAAATTGTGGCAATGGATGCATTTTGAGACAAGCTGATGGGAATTAGTGACAAGAATGTGTCTTAGCTGCTATCTTATTTTTCTGAGTCTTCCAGATCTGGCACAGAGAGTGCCTGAGCTGGATTCTGCTCTCGTTCACAACAAACCTGTTAACCCACTGCAGCTGCCAGTCCAGATGTGCCTCCATGGCCCCTGTGTAGTTCCACTGTCTACGTCCCTTCAGGGATACACAGGGGAAAAAAAATGTGATAGGAACTGAAGCATCTGATGGCAATGAAGTTGCAAAAATGTAAATTAGGAAAGATTTTGCCCTGCTAGAATTTTTGTTACAGATGAAGTTATTTCTGCCAGACAGAATAGAGATTTTCAGATGCTAACACTGGCAGTATCTGAAAGCATTGGCTATTAGGAAATTCCTAGTGCACTTTGTCTCTGACCTTTGTGAGCAGATACTCCAAACTCTCACAACGTTGCTTTCACAGGTACAAGTTTCAAATCATAATTGTGATTTAGACCTGGAAGCACACACACTCCTGATTGCATGTGAGGTGCCTTCTGCTGCCCGCCTGCACTTCAGAGCTTTTCATTTGCCTGTGGGGTGCACTCTCCAGGTATGAGTATCACATTAAATCCTCGTACAGGATTAAACAGATAACAGAAAGTACTAAATTACTGAGGAATGCGCTACGTAGAAAGAGGAAAAAAGTGAAGAAAACCAGCACCAAAATATCACATAAAAATTCTCATACAATAAGAACTACCTCAAACCCTGTTGTTATCCTTTCCAAAGACTGAAAGGTGCTTTGACCTTGTCTTCAAAGGTAAACCCCAGAGCATCTCCTAGCCAACTGTGATGTTTCCTTCTCTCCATAACTTTTTGTCTGGTTACAAGTCAGCTAAGAAGAAAGTAAAAAAAAAAAAAGCTGCCACTCACCTGGTCTAACATCTCTCTGGTTATGGGTACCGAAAACAGACATAAAAAATATTAAATTGAATTCTGTGATTTAGATACAGAATCAAATAGAGTAAAGCTTTAGATCAATTACTGTGTTTAAAAAGCAAGTGGAAAAGGCAAAGGAAGAGCCAAGTCATCTTTGTTTGACAGCAGCTCCACACAGCTGTTTTCTTTTCTGAAAGAAATGGAAGGAAGAACAGAGTAATTTTTTTCCAAGTGAAACTGCAAGTGGAAATTTGAGACAAAGATAACCTAATTATATAAGTGGATTTTAGCTTTGACAGCAAGGTTAATGATCCAACACTTGGAAGTATGCCAGGTCACATTAGTGACCATAAGAAGTCGTAAACTTGGTTTTGCAGTTAAGTGAAAGAAGCCCTGCTGTACAGCATCTCTTGTCATCCTTGTGAAACATTGGCTATGTGCTGAGTTGGGAAAAATAAAACCTTTGCATTCAGTAACATCCTTTCCTGTGGTAGCTGAGCTGTATCTGGAGATCACACGTTTGAATCCCAACAGCAATGTTATTTCAGTTACAATAGTATTATAATTTTCTTGTTAGCTTTGTTCTTTATACTCTGAAATACAGCAGTAATAGTAAAGGGATAGTAAAGCCCCCACTCTTCTACATCAAGGAGCGTTAAACTCAATAGTACACTGTGTTGGGTTTGCATGGCAAGGTTTTGGTAGCAGGAGGGGCTACAGGGGTGGCTTCTGTGAGAAGCTGCTAGAAGCTTCCCCTGTGTCTGACAGAGCCAATGCCAGCCGGCTCCAAGATGGACCTGCTGCTGGCCAAGGCCAAGCCAATCAGCGCCTCTGTCATAACATATTTAAGAAGGGAAAAAAAAACCAAACAACACAGAGGGAGAGCTTTTGCAGCCAGAGAGAGGAGTGAGAAGATGTAAGAAACTCTGCAGACACCAAGGTCAGAGCAGAAGGAGGGGGAGGAGGTTTGAAGCCAGGAGGGAAGTTGAGCCCAGGAAGATGGGAGAGGGGGGGGGAGGCGTTTTAAGATTTGGTTTTATTTCTCATTCCTCTACTCTGTTCTGTTTGGTAATAAATTAGATGAATTTCCTCTCTAATGTCAGTCTGTTGTGCTCGTGACGATAATAAGTGAGTGATCTCTCCCTGTCCTTATCTCGACCCACAAAACTTTTCGTTATACTTTTTCTCCCCTGTCTAGTGAACGAGGGGAGTGATAGAGCGGCTCTGGTGGGCACCTGGCCCCCAGCAGGGGTCAACCCGCCACATACACGAACATGTATGTGAAGGAGACAGAGAGAAGGGGACTCAGGCCAGTTAGCACATGGTAAGATACACGCTGCAGTGTTAGCTGGAAACTGTGGAGAGAGGAAAACTCTCCCAGATCTTTTTTTTATTTTATTTTTTAATTTTGGGAAAATTAAGATCAACTCTTCAGACAGAAGGGGGTGATACGAGAGGAAGCATGTGCTGTGATCCCAGCTCTAGATGATACAGCTGAACACAAAAAGAAAGCAGAGAACTGAAAAATGCCAAGAGAACAAACAGCAGGTCTAAAGCAAGTAAAGGGAGAATAAAGAGTAAGCTGACAGTGCAGATGAGAAATAAATCACACAAACATGGGAATTAAACGAGCAAAATCTAAAGAACTCTGTCAGTTTAACATGGCTTTTAGAGTGTCCAGCTTGACAGAACCCCAGGAGAAAAATACTATTTCAGTAAGAAATACTGATGACCTTTCCTGCTGTACAAGGAGTCCTACAAGGAAGCCTTGGCAGGTTGGAGCTGGGAGGGACCTCTGAACACGGCTGGGAATGCCAAACAAAAGGAGTGGGCTTAGATGAAAAACTTGCATAGTACTAGCCTGAAAAGGCAAACGCAGACCATTACAATAGAGATAGAAAGACAGATAGATCAGAAACTGAAGATAAACAGGAAGTGATTTCATTAAATAAGCACTCAGCCTATGATAAGCAGGATATTGCTTGGGCAAAGAGTGCACAGGCAAAACTTTTCCAAGAACAACTATATTCAATAGTTATCTGTGTTTATATTCACTGTAAATATACTTTCCTAATGTATGTCACAGTAATAGCTCCTAATTTTTCTCTCTCACTGGATTTACGCTTTTCTAAGTGCATTGGCTTCATCAGTGGGCCTCACACATTGCCACAGGCTACATGAGAGCAGCTCATGCCAGCCCAGTGTAAAAGGAAACACATTTCCACTACAGGCACTGCAAACACAATTCTGTTTTGCTCCTACTTGCAAATTCCCAGAGCTCCTTTGTGTCATTTTTCATTTCTGAATCCTTCCAAATTGACTTTCATTCCTTCTCATAATGTCATTGGAGCCCATCAGTGCTTGTAGCAGAGCACAACAACATGTATTTTCCAAGCGATGGGAAACACAGCCACCACATATCCCCATACAATCCCTAAGCGGTTCACCCCGGCTCCCTGCAAAGCCCTTAGCTGAATTTGAGCCGAAGGAGTTGTTTGCAGGTTATTGGCAGCATCCCGTCAATGCTGGCTACCAGTCGACCGGGGATCTGGCTTCCTCAGCACCTCTCCCTCATCTCAGTAGCTACTTGCTTTCTGGTTTTCCTTTTTAAGCTCCTGCGTTAGTACCCTTTGGGACACAGATCCATTACAACTGCAGATCACAAACCCCAGGAGCTGCCCATGCTGCCCGACGAGGTGCAAGCAGGGATCAGGCCACGCGTCGTGGGCGCAGTGACGGGGGTCTGGGGGGCAGCAGTGCCCGAGCACAGTGAGCTGCTCCCCGCTAAGTCTCATTACCTTCTCCCGCTTCCCAGAGCTGCGGCTGCTCCGTTCTCTGCCTAGTGGCTAAATGCTACAGCTGCCTGTCAGTATCAAAGCATGAGGTTAATGGTTATATTCGCAGCAGGAGTCTTTTTCTCAGTTCACATCAAAATTGCTGTGTCCTGAAGAGCCAGTCATGTATTCCTTCATGCTTTAAACCCCCCCTGACTTCACTGGGAAATTTGACTGAACAAGCGGTGCAATACAAGAGTTTCAGTGTCAGCTTCAAGGCCCAGGGAAATTGAAGAAAATGCTCTGATTCATTTTAGCAGCCCTTAGAAGGTAAACTTATAATTATTTCTATGATTATATTGTGTAGGCTTCTTATAGCTTCCGAGCAGGAGCTGTTTATGCTGGGCAAAGACCAGTGATACTTTCTGTATTTTTCTCCATGTATCCTGCCTTACTACAACGATAGTTGCTATTGTCTGCTTCTGAAATAAACTGAATATTTCAATGATATAATTTTAGTTGTTTCAACTGAGCTCCAGCTAATTCATCTTCCTCCATTCCCTATCTCTCCTTGGCACTGAGAAAGCCTATACACAACACTATCTGTATTTCACAGATATAAGAAGCTGTGGAAGAACAGGATGAAGAAGGAAGAAGTAAATTCACTCTTTCTGGAAGGATGATCATATGCTCATGTTCAAAGACAGGAGGAAATGTTGTAGATATCTGCCAATATGATATAGAAAATACTCAAGCTGTATTTAAATAAAGTACTAGGAAACAGTTTTATAAAAATACTTATGTAAATACGATGAATTCATGCTTAGTTTTAAATTAAATGTCCTTTTGGGGAGAAGGAAGAAAGTTGGCTCGATGGTGAAGGCATGAAGCATGTCAGCCTTTACTGGATGAGCTAGCCCTGCACCGGGGGGGATGTAGGGTATTTACACCAGGCAGAGTGACATGTTGGCAGAACTATAGAGCATTAAGGACCTGCAGAGCCTACAGCTTATTCACATTAAGCACAGGCATTTCTACAGATGGCAACTATATTAGTCTTATTGAATTTACTGTGTTAGCATGGCCTTAGTGCTCTGGGACTGAATTGGGTTGACCAGAGCCAAGCTGGGTATCCACCAGCCCATGGTTGTGCCTTCCAAACAGCCCTCGGTTTACTGTAGTGGTTGCTAGTGCAAAGTGAGCGCGAGCCGGAGCCTTTCCTCTTGTCTGTAAATGTAGAAGCAGCAGGTAATGCCAAATACCTGTGCTTCTCTTGTGGAAGTATCTAACAGAGGAGATGTCAGCCACTGTGGAGAGGTATGGTGAAAAAACTGCAGATGCAAGGCTGCTCTCTCACTGCCAGGGCAAGGTGAAGCTGAAAGGCCTTTGTATAGCTTCTTTTTTGAATGATTATGCACATAAACTAGGAATAAATTAGGAATAAGTTAGCAACAGACTAACCAGGTGATGCTCAGGAAGACCTCATTAAAAAGTCAATGCATAGGGCACTTCAGAAATGAAAAATCCATATTGTTACTTTCTTTTTGAAAATCCTATTTGAATACAGTACTAAATATAAGGGCTTATTGTTAATTTGAAAAAAAAAAAACCCACAAACCAACCATAAAACCAACCAAAACCAACCAACCAAAAGGGGAATGAGAATGGAAGTGAGTTTGAGATGACAGTTCTCACTTGCACTAGCACATCTGGCTAGCTGGATGGAGATGCCAAACGTAAAGCATAAGCTGGAAACAGGAGGCCATATTTACCATAAGTTGGTAGTGATGGTAGTGCTTAATCTGTAGACTTTCTCTACACAAAAGAGCTAATGCCTGGTTCTCATGAGGGCTGAAAACCCTGAAAAGCAGGAACTTCTAAGGGCAGGGGGTTTAGCCCTTTAGCATCTGAGCCACTAGTTGTCTCAGGCTGAGCATGCAAAAACCTGAGCCCTCCTAAATCTGCGTGCAATCCTGAAAATGCTGACTTTAACTTTTTAACCCTCTGCTAAGTTGCCAAAGTAATTTTTTATTTCCCAGCTCACTTTACCTGCAGGATGTACCCTGCTAGATGACTGCAGCATCTCTAGAGGAAATACCTTTTCCATTTACAGAAACAAATGTTATCAAGCTGGCAGACTGAACGGAAAGAGTTCACTTTACACCCAGAGACACCTGCCTCGGGCATCACGTCCCTGACATTCAGCTTCCACTGCCTGTGGCTTTGCCCCTCCCAGGCTGCTATTATCAGCCATCCTATATTCTCATGTTCTGTATATCTGCCAACAGATGTAGCAAAATTAAACCACATCTGCTGGATAATGTCTAAAGTTTCCTGTGCTGTTTAGGTCTCTTTGGCCTACAGTCTCCAAAGACGGATTTAAACTGCTGGTTTGCCTACGGCTTCAATCAGAGCTGCTTGCAGAGCTACATGTGTGTGTGTGTGAGCCTTCCCCTGAAGTCATTTTCCTTGTTGCCCGTTTACAACAACCAGGCACTTCAGCAAAAACTGTTTTTCACAGGGGAATAACATGTGTACTGTGCGGGAATATTTAGCACAAAAGATGTTCACTTTGCTGGAATTTGCATAGGAAAACTCTGCCCAGAGCCCTGACTGGGGAGCCTCGTCTGATCTGCAGTAAGTGCAAATGGACAAACAAATTATTTCCATTCCCCAAGACACTGTGCAGAATTTACACAATTTCAAAGCTAGTTGGGAAGAGGAGTTTTACAAAGCCCTGTGGCAAGGTACTCAGAGGTGTTGTGAAATGCCAAAAGGATTTCTCAGTGGTCAAAACAAAGGTTATGTTTTAGCACAGGAGAAAGATCTCAGATAATCAAGAGAGATCTTAAGATTTCCTCCCGCTGCTCACCACTTGATGCTACCAAAACATATGTTTTGTTACCTCTCAGGAGGCATGAATTAATGCTATATTTGGCTGTCAGTGGGTTTCTATTGGTTTTCTTCTATTCAGCAATCACTGTCCTAGAGATGTCTCAATTCTCACACAGGAAAGAATGTTTTTACTGATAAAATTCCCCTAGGAATAACACCAAGTAGCATTCAATTCAGTCGAAAAATATGCAGGCATATTACCAAATTGTTAGCTATTTGGACAACGAAGAATCTACATATAATCAGGCTCCCCCCACCTTTTTTTGAACTTTAAGAAGCAAATCCCATTCCCCTTTAGGCTTCTCTGCAGGGCATAAGAAGATCCCTCCTCTGCAGCACACATCCCTATCTTGGAAGCTGTCACTCAGCTGGCTATGTGAGGCAACAGCCATGTAACCAGCCTTGCTGGGCTGTGAACAGAGAATGTTTTCTATTTGTATTACTGGTGCTAAGTAAATGTTAGTATTTTCTTGATAGGAGCAGTCCTTAGTAAGGAAAGGAACCACGTGGTAGGCACGAACCTTGGTGTGCCCTTAATCCATTGAATGGCAAACTGAAGAGAGAGTTCAGGGTCTAGTGCCTGACTATTCCTTGTGCTGCCAGAGCGGATTTCTGCCTTATTTGAAAGAACTGATATCCATTCCAGAAGATAATGCAGTTGCTTGATTTTCTGTCTCTTTGTGCCCAAGCTTGAAATTCATAGAGAAAAGATTCCCTGAAGTTATTTAATAGTAAGTGGTTCTGAGAAAGCCAGAAATCAAATATAATAGATATTTTCTGGTACCGAGATGTTTCTGTGGATGTGGAAAAAGATTAGATGATCTCTTTAGGTCCCTGCCAGACCATGTCCTATGATTATATGCAATCAAAAAACCCTACATCAGTCAGCCAACACTTCTCCTAAATACTCCATGGTTCCCTTTTTTTTCCCCAATACTATTTCCAATGGCAGAGAAGGGTGACTTGGCTGTTTTTTAAGGTGTGAGCTGAAAGGGAGTAGTTCGTTTTCATTTATCCCAAACTGTTTTACCAACTGTTCATGGTTTTGGGTTTGTTCCTGAAATTGTGGGTCATTGAGTGGCTGGTTCTCTTGCTCTTTGGGCTGATTCGGCATTTAAATCTTCAGAAATTTAGGTATGGGCTATTTGGGTGTTAGTTCCAGCTGCAGCACTGAACAGCTCTGGAGCTATTAGCATACCTCTAATGCTTCCTGTCTCTGCCATTGCTGCCCCTAAGTAGCCACTACCACTTCTTCATTCATTCACTTCCTCTGCTTTTCACCACTGGCCAGCTGTGAATTGCTGTTCCTTGGCCACTAACCACAGGTTTCTTGGGGGAAATGTTATTTATAGACTTATATTTATCTACAGATCCTCAAACTACTCCATCTTCCATATTATAATCCACACGATAATGTAGCATGTCACAATTTGTCCCACTTCCCGAAGGAGAACCCTAATGCCATGGTCCCCACTTCCTTCCCTTTGTCCTGCACTGGGGTCCCAATTGTATACCCACACTTTCCTCCTCCACTTCCACAAACGAGGAGACCAGGCCACAGTTTGTGGTTTTCATAAGTAATAAAATACTAATCTTGATTATACTCCCCTTTACATTACTTGCCACTTCAACTATGCAATAATTTCAGTGAAATCCATGGTGCTATTTCGGAGCTGGTGTAATTAAGATGAGAAACCTCTTCTTTCTACGGTGTTAAGTAAATTGTTATCAGATGGCATCTGCATAATGACATGTGTGAAGAGAGGCAGTGGTCCCAGCTCACCTTGCATTTGGCTCTTGCAGGGGGTTCTTACCTGCCTGCTACTGCTCGCATTGCTTCCCTTCAGACCACAACTCCATTTGGGTAGGTTCAGACCCTCAGTTAAATTAGAAAGTTATCACAGTTCTACAGAAAAATCATAAGACCAAATGAAGGTTAGCAAGTGCTGTGGTATCCATGCTTCTTTCCACTTTTCAGTATTAACTGTGGCACTCTTGATTTAGATACTGTGGTAGAAAGTCAGGCAGGGCACAACCTGACTTTTTAGTTCCAGATTTATTTATTTATCCTACCTCCAACAGGACTTTACAAAACCCTACAAGTATTTTCAGGGAAATATATTTATTGAAAATCTTCCAGTATTTCCTCAAAGGTTAAAAAAGGTGAATTCAAATCTTACAAAGCATTTTTCTGGTTCTGTTTATCTTTCACTCATTCTGTTTTGTGGCTGGAAGGGAAAAAAAGTCGATAGAAGAAAGAAAATCCTAAAAAAAATAAGTAATGAAAAATAAATTACAAAAAGTTCTGATGACTGCTTAGCTCTGGTCCCAGAAAATTTTGCGAGCAGTATCAAGCTAAACAGAATTTTAGTCTAATCTTTTAACTAAAAAAAGACTTGCTTCATAGGTTCTGCTCAACAGGGGTGGCTCACATTTGCTGCATACTCCATATCTACTACTGGTCATGTATTCTCTTCCAGCTTTCAAGACAAAGCCGCTTTCCCAAAGAGTAGTAGCTGGTTTGTAGGTCACCTGCTTTGCTTCCCCTTTGACTTCTCTGTACAGCTCTTCTCTGTTTTTTCTCTGTTTCCTCCCCCTTCTGCCCTTTTTCCACCCTTAGTTTCTAGAGGACACTACAGTATTGTTCCTTCTCACTTTTCAGCTATTGAGAGATGTATATTTTTAGCAGACATATCTCTTGGAGGCAAGTGATCATGATAGTGGGAGGGCACCACAGACAGACTGGATCATCATGCTTTACGATCTTAGCCTTGGGATGGGTGGCAGGAGGGGGATATTCCTGACACCCACCCATGTCCAGTGAGGACACAGGAACCCTTCTGCCAATGCCAAAATCAGGTTTCAATCATCATATCATGTGGTTAATTTAAAACCAGTGAGATTTTAAAATCATGACACAACTGCAGTTAATTTTGTTCTTTTCAGAGTCTTATCAGATATCCAGATAACAGATTAAAATCTTTTTTTCTGCAGTTATGAGGTACAGAAACCTTTCTGTTTCTTTTTTGTGATAAAAAATGCCTTCTGGTCTCATGTGATTGTAGTACCTGAAGTACTAAGTAAAATATAAAATAAAATTTTAAAAAAGAGTGGGTATTGGTAACAGTCAATCTGACTGAAATATAGAGATTATTGAGATTAGAGGCAGTAAACTCTTTGCTCTACAAAGCTGAAATTAGACTAGGATGCTTACATAGTGAATTAAAAAGACAAGACCAAGAAAAAAACCCAAAAACCAGTCTTTCCATTTCATTGAATTGTAATGTCAGTATTAGAATCACTGGGCATTAGAATATGTATGGGCTCTTTATAAAGAAAAAAATCAACATTTTGTTCAAGTAGGAAAAAGACCATCATTCAGTAGGTGGGACAGACTGGCTTTTCCATAGCACCTGGCTCAGATGTCACCTATTCAAGATGTCAGATTACATGGATGGGCAAGTAAAGGGAGCACAATTGTAGTGCAAATTCATTTGTTGCTTAAAAAGGGGGCTTTGCAATATGAAAGAAAAATGGAGAGGACATGCAGAAGATGATATTCAAATGAAGTGCAAATAACAATAATGAATCAGGCTGTCAGACCCTAAGCTTAACACTGGATACTTTCTCAAACCTGAGCATTAGGATTCAAAACATTTTTACATACAATTTTTTTGTGTGTGTATCCTTATGTGGGAAGTGGACTAAATCTGAGACTTTTTCCTGATAAATATGCAAAAGGTTAATATATTCCACCACATACAGGTCTTGTTTCCCATAATTTGAGTGATTTAGTTATGCAAGTATTAGATATGCAGCGGGTAACTCCAACAGGACCTATGGTTTAATATAGTTTAGTGTCAACAATCTGACAAACTGACAGGTAAGCTAGAACTATTTAAGTCAAAAATTAAAAAAAAAGGCAGAACAGCATTATTTATAGAGAACAAAAGTTCATCATTGGGTCTGCTCCTAGTTATACTGGCATGAATCAGAAGTACCTCCAACAAAACAAGACTGGAGGAGCAGACATCTGCTGTTGAACTGCACAAGTCCTGGAAAGGGAACTTCAATGCTCTTGCTATTTACATTTGCCTTTTAATGTCATTCTTTGGATTTTCATGTTTAGTGTTCTATACAGATTTAACTGTATAGAAAATACATAATTATGAAGTTTTCTAAAACCTGTATTATTTAATTCATTGACCATCTGGTGGGTAAATACCTAATTAATCCTCTTTATTATTTACAGATCTTATCACTATATGCTTCAAAAAGAGTTGCTTCAGTCTTTTGGGTAAATACTGAATAAATCTGAAATAAAAATGTTTAGGTATTCTTAAAGTAAAATTAAATAAACACTTCTATATGCAACAAAGACATTAAAATAGTGGTGTTTTTTTTTTTTTTTAATTCTTTATAAATGAACAGAAAAAAAATGCATGCATTTTTTGCTTTTTTACACATGTAAGACAGAACTCAGACCCCAGAACTGCCCGTGACAATGCTGTGGAAAGCATTTGGTGTTCAAAGTCAGAAGTACATAGCTGACCCTTCTCCACCTAACACCTACATGGTGAACGCACGCTTTGCCTAAGAAGGGAAACACCAAAATAACAGAATGGGGCCTGACAAGGAATACCATTCTCGCCATTGCCATGTTTACCCATGGACAGCCCCTCAAGGAACACACACAGTTTCACATCCTGTAACCAGGGTCCCAGTCTGATCTTGTCACTAGGAGGCTTGTGGAAACGAAAAGAGTGAAAACAGACCGACGATAACGGGAGAAAGAAAACCTTGGCTTGCTCTAGCTGTTCCGGCGAGATGAATCTGGGATCTGCCCTGCCTGAAGCCACTCTGCTTTTGCTTTTAATAAGGTTAATAATATATGAGATCTTGCAGATTTGTATTTTCAGTTAGCTTGTACAGGCCTTCCACCAAACATCGAAAACCTATAAATGAAAAGAATGCTCCCTGCCTGCTGAACAGATATATTTCTGATGATCAATGTCTCTTCCTGTGTACAGGGGAATTTTGTATGTTACACTTTATACAATATTTGCACAGATCTGAAAGGCAGTAAACCATTTCTTCTTATTGGGTTACAGCTGTTCCTCCGTGTTTTCTGAGCTTAATACTCATTAAGTCATTCTTACCAACGAATTAATATATGTGTGTTTTTTTAAGAACCCACTCAGAATGCTAATTTTAGGAAGACATTTGAACAAGAAGCAAAATTTCTCTATATGCAATTTATATATCCACTTGAAAATATGGGTTTGTAATGAAATGCTGAGAGATCCTTAATTATTGCAGCTTTAGTGGTGCCATTATAATACTAAGAAGAGACCATCTAAGGAATAATTCCCTTCAGCAGAGATTTGCTGACTACACACCTGCTTCAGCAAATGAGCACAGAATACAGTGTCAAAGCATCCTTTTGACTTAGTGCTGCTTTCCCACTCTCTTGGTCTCAGTATATCGTGCATATGACTGACAAGTATATGTGCAAAATAATAAAATGTGAGAAAAAAAAATAGCCTTCTAGTTAGTGTTTCTGCTGATGTATTAATTCATTTCACTTCCTATGTGATATCACCATTATGCCTAAGCAGATTTTATGAGAAGGCTCACTGAAGTGAAAATCAAGCCAATGAATCGTTTAATATGAACTAATGAAAACCAGATATAAAAGGCTTTCACAACTGGTTTGGAGCTTTAATTGTCAAGCTGATGTAAATTCAGAGCACTCTTAAGTAAAGCAAAGGGACTGCAATGCAGAAAATGGGATCACTTTGTGATAATTGGTTTTAATTAAATAGTCATATAAACAGCTCTGTCCTGCAAGATAGTAGGCGAAATAAAGAGTTTGCAAGGTAAAAGTTGGAATTGCTAAAGAGTGTGAAAATGGCAAATGCCTTATTGTTTGTGCCTTCTGCCTTGTACTTCAGCTATAACTGCTGATGAGTGTACCTTGCTATAACTTAAATAATCAATCTTGTCACAGTGGCATTTATTTTTGCTTGATCAACAAATGCTTCTTCACGGTACAACCTGAAACCCAAACGAACTGAGTATGACTGATTTCATGTTTGAGCCTCTCCCATAGTTACACTGCAGTAATGCTCCTACTGCCAACTCATGGACTAGGAGTCCGCTGTCTTACTGTGTTCGTCCCTTGACTGTACTCCTTAAACTCCTGCTGGGTGAAATATGCCCATAGATTAATATCAGTATGATTTCTATGAGACACTTCCACATTGATAGGCACCTAAAAAAAAAAAAAAAGAAAAAGAAGAAAAAAAATAAGAAAAAAAGAAAAAAAAGTGTATAACACTTTTTCCTCTAGCTGTGTTCCAGAAATGCTGAAGAAGATTTGAGAAAAGTATTTTGCATTTTATATATCTCTATCTCTATCTCTATCTCTATCTCTATCTCTATCTCTATCTCTATCTCTATCTCTCTGTATGACTTTGCATTTTACGTAACAATCCTGGGAAGCAAGGGTTATAGCACACACTGTAGAGTTCATTCTTCACTATTTTTTTTTTTCTTATACTGCTGTCATGTGCCTTCACTGGGTATTTAATACTCAGATTAGATAATTTTTCCCACCCACTTTGCTCTCATCTTGAATTGGTGGAAATAGTCAACCTGTGGATGCTGCAAGGGAGGATCAAGCCCTACATTCCTAAAAACACCATGCTGAATGGCACCTGTTTTTCAGATTATTTAAATTCCATATGGCCCACATGAATTGAGAGACATATTTAACCAGAACTGAGTGTTATCTAATAAAAGGCATGCAGAAAGCAGGGAGAAAATACCTCCTCACACTGAAGGGATTATCAAAGCTTCATATTCTGGAATTTAAGTTTTTATTATGTGCAGAGACTTAACTACTCTCCAGAATAGTGGTCTAGAACTTATTCCAGAGCTGAATAAGTTATGTTCCAGAAATCATATAATTTTGGCAATCTTCATATTGCATATTACACTTTTAGCTAAAGTACTTTCAAGACTTTTAAGCTAAAAGATAATCACTTTGAGGTAAAGAAATGCTGAAAAATCATATCCATCTAAACCCTCCATCTAAAAAGGCACCACAACAGAATTCAGGGAAAGAAGGGATTCTTCAGGGTATGACAAAGGGAAAAGCCACAGGCTGGTAGACCTGGGCAGTCTGTGTGCATTGATCCAAACTGAGGAGGGAGAAAGGCAGCTCTGGACTTTGCTTCACTTTTCACGGGACCATTTCACCACTCTGATAAAGCCTAAATGCAGTCTTCTCTTACTGTGTCCTCGCCCTTTTCTGTCTACTGCCAGGAGAACTGGTGCCTGGCCTAGCTAAACAGCAGGAGTCAGAGGAAGGTGCTCCAAGCACCACAGAGATCCTTGCAGAAGCACCTTTGCCAGTATAAACATGTAGATGCTTCCCACATTATGGCCTCTCCATTTGTTTTGCCTCCAGTTTGTGACGCTCCTGGTTTTTCCCTGTGCTGAGATAAAGTTATAGGGGTCCACTCTTTGCTTTCAGAAACATGACAGTTCTTTTGCTTCAGAAAGTCAACACATTACGATGCCAGAGCGCTGAACAACGTAGGAAAAAACTGCCCAATGTCACTAAGCTCCCTTAAACCAGAGGACAAAACCCTAAAATGAGTCATATAAACTGTGGAAAGTCCAAGTGTTTGCTCTGGTGCTGGTACCACAACATGGGTAGGGTTTGATGTCATACCATCTCATCACTGGCCAGAAGACTGCTTAGGCTCTTGCTTTCCAGGCCACATCATGGTGTTGAGAGAAGCTGCAGCACAAGCTGCAGGAGGAAAATGAGTCCATACTCCATTTTTGCAAAATATTTCAGAAGCTGGAGAAGGTTTGTGCCAGGGTCGTGTGATTCAAGCATGCAGCTTAGAACAGCACAGTTGTTCCCCGTGCAGGATGCCCTTTGGCGGTATAGAAGTCCTTACTGCTCTCGGTCTGACTGGAAGGTGAATTGCAGTTCCCTAGTAGCTTTTTGTGGCATGTTGAATTCCATCCTGCTTGTTGAAATGTATGATTTAAAATGAGTGAAGAATATTTGATAAGTTCTATTTAGCATGCACGTTCATCAGTCTCTGGGGAACTTGGAATAGAAAGGTCCATGAGGAAGGTAACAATCCATAAAAATCAAATGTAACAGTGCGCCTAATACTTAGTGGCAGAATCAATATCTGAAGGACTTTCTGTTTTGATGCCTTTGAATGATGCCACAGAAACCTTACTGCTGCAAGCCTGATGAATGGAGTCAGCAGAGGTGGTCTGACAAACATGGGTGAAAATGAACTCAGAATCTGGCCTCCCTGAGCAAGACTGACTTTAATCATTTCATTCATGAAGATAAAGTAACTACAGGGAATCTAGTTTTATCTGGGGCACTGCTGTTTCAATTGATTTCTCTTGTCATATATTGGAAATATGCTTTAGCCCACAAACTAAAAATAGCATTTTCTATGGGAAGGTTTGACTTAACTACCTGACTTTGTTTGGAGATGCAACAAATTTATACCACAACTAGTATTCACTTCTGAAACAGCAAAACATTCTGCAGAACGTGGACCTTTCTGTTCCTGCCATCTTCATTCTCGCTTTCCTCTGTTATGTGTGCTTGAGTTAAAAAACAAACAAACAAACTGAATTCAGCACATTTTGATTTTTTTTGCAAGATGAAGTTAATTTTGTGTTTTCCTCACATATCCTCATTATGCTGGACATAATTATCGGGCCATTCAAAGCAAACTCTTTGTTTAATGCATACAGAAGTACAAGTACATATGCTCTGTCTCATTATTTCTCCATTTTCACTGGAAATATTAAAGAAAAGAGCTAGCTACAGCGTACACATGAGTGAATGAAGGACCCGGTATTTGGAATTCATTTACCCATATGTCTCCCTAATTACATATTATTTTTGAAGGACTCAGCACATACTCTTCAGCATGACTAGCTTTCTTCTGTCTACCCATTAGTGGAAGCCCCATTACATATTGCATTTGCTCTCAGATTAGCACAGTCGGTCTCCTCGGTATGGAGGAGCTCTCAGAGAGATCAATCAAGCAATAGTCTTTGCAGGCAGTAGCATTTCTGGTATTGATACTTGGTGGCTCCTGCCTCAGCTCTACCTGGATAATTTTCCTTGGAGAGTGCACGCTGTGCAAGCCTGACGCTTTTCCCCACCAGATGGCAATGCGACAGCAAGAGGGCTACTTCACCTGGTAGGAGGGAAGCAAACAGCACTTCCCTTGTTGCAAGTCATTTCCATGTGGAAATTCACCCTATTGCAAGTCATTTCCAAGTCATTTCCATTTCATGGATGATGGATGTACTTGGAAGAGAGCTCTTGCTTACTTCTTTCCTCCTCATCTTTTTTTTTCTTTTGTTCCATATTTTGATTTTTTTCTACACTACCTACTTTTGTTTACAGCTAGAATGTTCATTTATCTTTTCTATATTAAAGCAGGCTTTTATTCTCTGCTTTGCATTGTAATCATCCATAGCAAACTATAATAACAATACTTAGCTTGTACACAACGCTTAACATCTTCAAAGCACTGTAAAAAATATCCCCACTTCTGCAAGGCAGGTAAGCAGAGTCAGCTATGTTTTACAGAGAGAGCCAGTGAAGCAGTTAGGTAAGTAACGCGGCTAAGGAAAGGCCACATTAGTGTCCACCATGACTCAGAAGTTCTTTCCAATCTTAAGCATTGACCATTAGCTAACACAACTCTGCTGCTGTATTTACAGCTGTTTCTCTTCGGTCGTTTTCAAATGCCCAAACCCAGGTTTTGTCTTTGTTTTGCAAGCGCATTTCTTATTTCATCTCAGAATATGATACAATTTTTCTTCCTCTACTTGTATTTCAAAGTAGAATTCTTTTGCTGCTCAGCTAAAGCAAGGTTCTTCTTACTGGTACCTCTTTTTGTAGTTCAAAGCAGGTTTTTTTTTGACTTCTTGTAGTTCAAAGCAGTGGTCTTTCTCTTGTAGTCTAAAACCAGGGTTCTTTTTAGCTCAACCCTAGATAATTTGTTCATCTCAGTGAATTAGATATGCCGTACACAAGTATTCTGGACATTAACTCTTTCCTTCAATACCAAGGCTAATCACAGTCAATTTCAAAATCTTAATGCTTCCCATCATCTCCTTTGGCTGGCAGTTTCTCTCATGACCTTTGGCATTTTTTATTTCTTATCTAATAGTGATGATATATTCAGTGCAGACATAGACATGCATAATGCTTAGATCATGTTTTCAAATGGAGCTTCTGTATTTGTCTGATTTTGTGGGGAATGCTTGTTTTGAAACACTGACATGGCTGGAAATACTTCCCACCATGCTGTGTATTTCTGAAAATGTGCTTCTGACTTTTTTCCCACTTTCTGAAGTGCAGAGGAGTTACTGGTTTGAGTTTCTCTTCCTCTGCCCTGACACTCCAGAACACTGGGCTAATGGCTAAAGCTAATGGCCAGCCGTACAAGCAAGGCAATGAATTCAGTTACCTGACACATAAGATACTGACTAATACATATTGTGTGTTGAAAAACAGACTTTTTCCTTCTCACTTCTTCATACTGTCAGCCTTTTTCTGCACATAACTTAAATGATAAAATAATCCTCTAATCCAGAAAAAAAAAATTAAAAACATTTCATGAGATGTCTCTCACTGGGTATTTTGGGACAACCTAAAATTGGAGATACTAGTTTGTTCCACTGAACAATTTTTAACCCTTGCTTATCCTGCATTTCAAAATGTCTCTCTGTGGTGTGTCACTGTAAAAGATCTGTGCTGATGGTTTTTTAATACATTATAATGCTGTACTGAAAAGGAAACAGAAATAACTGGGAAACATATTTTTAAATCTACACAACTCTTAGAAGAGAGGGATGAAACTAGAAAGACTGCAGAATGGGGTCTCTGGAAGAGACTTTTGGCTGTGGGCTACCACCTTGTGTGCTTGTTTCATCTAGCAATTGCACCTTGTGCCCTTTGGCTTCCATGGTAGTATTCAGTGAGGAAGAGGAGTACCTACAGACTTGACACAGGACGGGCAGAATGGGCCCTGCAAATCAACAGTTTTTCAAACTGTGCTACAGAATATATGTGAGAGTCTTTGCTTTTCCATCTGCAAAATGGGTTCGATAACCTCTGTTTCTCTGAGAGATGACAGAAACTTCTTATCTCAGTCAGTCATACCATCAACTGGTATAAATGTGGTTGTGGCTCTGTCTATTGTGGATCTATGCTATCCTAATACAGACCATGTAACAGAAATATATTCTGGTCTTTGATATGCATAAAGTGGTATAATTTTAAGCGCGGAAGATTAATAAACTAGAACTCCTCAAAGTGATTTATAGTTCTGGCAATTGAAAACTTTTACTGCCTCATGTGTGCTGTACTCTGAAAGAGCAAGTGCTTGTCTGGTCTCAAATGTCACCATGCCATTAAAAACAAGAGGCCTTGGGATTCCCCATTGTGTGACTGGAGCTTTAACTTCTTATATAATTGTCCATTTCGTGTCTGCTCATGTGCTGAAAATCTGGTCTCAACAAAGTGAATTTTTTCACCTAGTACTCCCTCTGCTCCTTTCTGAAGAAGAAAAAACAGATTTCCTGCGAATTGGGTAGAAGCTCTGTTAGCTTTCCTCTCTCTCTGGAGGAACGCATTTTAGTCATGGGAGTGCAGCTGATAATGGCTGTAGAAAAAACACTTCAGCTGAAAGTTTCTTTAAGCACTACTTTGTCTGTCACCTGAGTATTCTCAGGAGTAAAAACTGTTATTCTACCTGCACTGAAAAATGTGTGTGTTTTTGAAAGCATTTCTCTCTCACCCACAAATATGCACACACAATACCTACCTCTGCTGAACAAAAAGCACTTACTGTTATCAGTATACTCCCGTTTAAGTCCTCCCCACAAGTTTCTGCTATTCCTTCTTGCTTTACTAGTAACAGATTTGTTATTTTCCAGACAAAATATCTCTGCCATTTAACATGTGGCAATACAAAGTCCATCTTCTCAGTCTTATCTGACAGAAAGAGGGATCAGGTCCCCAGAAAGATAGAAAAATAAAGACAGAACTGCTCCATCTAGTAGCGTCAATGATTCAATAGTTTTATCTCCCAACCTTTGTTACCTACCTTCAGTAGATAGCTAAGAAATGGTATTAAATCATTTTGCATCAAGTTTGCTTTGAGCCAAAATATTCCTACCTCCCAAAAGAGTAGCTGTGGACATAGCATTTGCCCACAGGGAAGCCAGCACTACAAGCATAAGTGGGCATGGCAGCCTACACCAGCTGCCATGTTCTTCACCCCTCTGGTAAAATACCAGGCTCTTTTATACATGGATGGAAGAGACATGGATAGCTCTAACATCAGCACCAAGGGATCTAGTTTATTCCTCTGCACTTTATTTCATAGCTGTATTCTACATGAAAATAGCCATCTTATTTTCACATACCCAGCCAACTATCCAGAGTCTTTGTTTCCCCCCATGTAGCTATGTCTTGATAAATACAACATAAAACAAGATAAATACAACATAAAACAAGTGGCTTCACAGGGATTTTAATTTGATGTAACATAGTTGCTAACGAGGCTGAAATTCCCCACTGACATGTACGGTTCAGTCCCCTGAAGTATGTATGGAAAGGGCTGAGTACCTCCACACTGACAGTGTCCAAAATTCTCAGACTGAACAGCTCACCAGGAAAGAACTGGGGCCTTATTTTCTGACAGCTCTTTGCAAGGTGACCTGAGCATCGATGTGAACTACAGCTCTCACAGTGATGCTCCCTGGTCACTGTGGAAACCTTTTCCAGCAACAAGACACCAGCACCACAGTAGGTGGGAGATAGTGGGAGCTGCCTGGGAACTACCTTTAGACGGTCCTGGATGGGGCAGGATGGACACTCTGCTCACACTTCTGTCAGGAAACAGTCCCCCTATTCCCCTCCTCACTGATTGCTCCGGATAGCTCTCAATGCAATGCTTGCAAAAGTATGTCTGAATGACTCATTTTCAAGCAGCAATTTATCAAATTGATTTAGTCTCATTTCCTGTTTGTGGGACTATCCACATGCAAGTCACAATTTTCTCAAATGTATTCATTGTCCAAAGTTACTTTTGTTTAACCATAGGGACTGAATATGAACTGTTCTCTGTATTTCCTCCAAATTTGCTCTCTGTATTTGCTCCCTTGCTCCAAAGAGATTGACAAATAATTGTAGGACATCAAATCTACTGTGTGGCTTCACTTCTGTTTCTTGACTGCATGAAAGCAGAGTTGGATGTGAAAGCTGCAAAAAGGTGGTTCAGTAGAAGCCTTGCATGTGAGTCCAGGAATGAGAAGAAGAGGATGGCTCCGGCTCCCAGATCTTTCGTAAACGACCACTGGCTGGCATGCACAAGGCCAACGTAAATTCCAGTCAATAGCATCACGGGGAGAGATTGATGCCTTGTGCTCATTTCAGTCACTGGCATCCCCAACCAGATCTTCCGTCAGCACAGATCAAGACAGAGCCACTGAGGAACTGGTCCCCAGTATATAGTCTCAGTTATTCATCTCTTTGCTGACAGCTTATAAAAATTATTTTTTCCTAATAGTAAACTACGGCACATCCTTTTTAAATACCATTATATAACTTTTTTCTGTGACTGACTCATCTTTTCATTATGTCACTGTTATATTCGTAAATGCACCGAAGATGTTCCTGATTTAAACAAACAAGCAAGAGGGCAATCAGTCCCTACATACTCAGGCAAACAATCTAGAAACTGAATTATAGATAGGCCTAAAGTAAATGTATGAATGTGTTCGAGCTGATTTGTTGACTCAGTTCTATAAACACCTCTTGGATTTTAATCTACACTCTTCTATTTTCTGTTTTTATGCACCATTCTATTTTTTTACAATTCATCTTTTGTGTTAGATTTCTTCATGTATTTTGTCATTCAGAGGCTTGTGAATGCAGCACATTTCAAGATGTGGATGTGATATATCTGTTTTTCTCAGGAAAAAAAATTAATAATAATAAAAAAAGCATAAAGAGTGAAGAATATGTAAAACCCAGCAACAGCAGCATCTGCAATAACAAAAGCGACAAGAGTTGCTATTCATATCTGAACTAATCCCGCATTTCCCATTGTATTTTACCAAAGCATCTGATTTTATCCAGGCACTGTCTGTCCCTCTCCGTCTCCTACACTCTCCCTGGTGCACATCTCCACAGTGGGGTTGGTCTGCTGAGCCTTCCTGCCTCTTCCATTGTCACTACAATCAAGTTAGACTTGGCAGTGAGAGTCTATCAATGAATTTAAATGGCTACTGTAATTGCTTCTTTTACCTTGCAATCTTCCTAACCTTATAAACAATAAAAAACCACCTAGAGTTTTTGTTTTCAGGGGAAGAATGGGATGCACAAGCTTTTTAAGACTGAGAAGAACAGCATCTGAGCCCATGCTACTCAACTCCTAAGCTTATCAACTCCAAATGTGGACCAGGAGGGGGGAAAAAAAAAGCACACAAGAGAGAAAGCAGTTTCAGAATGGTAGCTTAAAAAGAAACAGGAAGCTATTTCTAGCAAAAGAAAAAATAAATTGTATTGATTTTACCAGGCACATACTGTGATGTGTATAGGGATGTGAAAAGCAACTTGGATGAAGTGTTTACCTATTTGTCCGTTAGTTTGTATGCCTGCATTTTCTTCCCCAAATAAATAGTCCCTCAGTCCTTCCTCTCTCTTTCTTTCTGTCTTTATGTCCATCCTAACAAACCAACATTTCAACTAGCAAACAATTCTTAGTAAATTGTTGCCACTCCCTGTGACACCAGGTGTATACCACTGTACTCAGATGAAGTCAGAGAAAACCCAGTCTGAATAAAAAGCACATGGCAAGCCACTGGAGCTGAATTTAACCTGTTTTACATCTGCTTAACACCAGCACAACAGAACAATCAGGTCACTCATTTGTACAGGATGTCTAACTGCATTGCATTGGTGGCTTATCTAATTACTTTTGAACGCACTGGATTTTTATGTAGATAGAGATTTTCTGCCTTGATCATAATTGCTTCATTTAGTTCCATAAATCAATTTTGTCTATAGATTGTTTTATCTAAAATGAACTAGATATAGAAGCAGATACATTTTGCATTACTAATTGTTTAGTCACGTGTCCTAGAAATAACATCTCAAATGTATAACTGCAAATTGAAGGCTAGCTCCTTAGCCCTTTTTTTTTTTTTTTTTCCCCTGAAGTAAGTTTGGTAGCCAGGCTTCATTAAATCCCTGAAATAAATGACTTTGACAAGATCTCAACTAATTCTTCTGGCTCCTGGACTTTCCCTTAGAAGAGCAGAACACAGTGCCTCTGTGGCTCATACTTAAACTCTCCTCTTTTCTTTTTTTTTTTTTTTCTTTAATCTATGTCACTTTTATCTAGCACCCATCCTACATGTGTGACAAGCAGCTGAAACTAGGCTGTTGTTGGTTTCTAAATATATATCACTGTGTGAACACTTTCAAATAAGTACTGATCCTCCGGTGACGTGATGAATTCAGCTGCTAACATTATATTAGACCCATTCGATTAAAATAATTGCAGGACCCATTTTAGACACATATGACCCTTAGGCTACCTGGTTCTTCCTCCTGCCAAGGCAAGACTACCTCTTACAGCATACTCATCCTCCACTGCTTCTCAGGCATCTCGAGAAATAGGTCTTCTAGCACATTTCAAGGGAAACACTTCCCTTCTCATAGGAAGTGATATTTAGTTTGAATTCTCTTAATATTAAGTTTAAATTCTTTTCCATCCAGTGCCACACTAACAAATCTGCCTACTCTTTCTCTTCAGTGTTCAGGATCAGTATTTTGATGCTATTTGGAAGTTCATTAGGACACAACCCTCAGTGAGCTAGGAAATGCCAGATCCCCATGTGAGTGTATAATGCTAATTGTCCCCTTCCCAGCATAACCTGAGAAAAAGGATAATATAGGAACAGACATGTAAATATCATTCATATTTGTTTTTCCTGAAGACCATGAGAAACACGAGCATGTTCTTCCAGCCTGTATTCAGTCATCTCACAGCCTTTGAGGCTGATACACTTCACAATGGCACTGAGGCAAAACAGCAACACCCTTACTGAAGCCAATGGCCTTATCAGGCCTATTTAAAACCTGCAAGAGAGGAGGAGATCAGGAACAAAGGCAATACATAAGGTGCAAATGAAGACAGAATTTGGATGAAGATCTATTAACTTTTCTTTTCTGGTTTGTATTTCATTTTATAATTTCCTGCTCACAGTTCCATTCTCTGTTCTTCTTATCTCTCGCCTCAGTGGTGTTTGAAGTTCCTTCCAAGCCAGGGTTTTTCAGCCAGTTTCAATCCTTTTGACTGCACTCACATCCAAATCAATTTGAATTATTGTTATTTTTCTTCTATTCAAGAAAGGTTATGCATGGCCAGTTTGGAGTTTCTAGGACAAAAGTCAAACCAGCTGTCCACAGACTTCTCATATTGCTTGCTGTTTGTATTTGAAATCTCACAGAAAAGGAAAATTATTTTCTGCACACTGCATCTGGGAACAATTGATAGAGTTTACGAGACCAGCAGAAACTCGAGGTGTATTTAAGCAGGTTTTGGAACACTGTAACAAAGGCCTGACCCCAAGCCTGCTGAAGTAAATGGAAGAAAATTCCCACTGATCCCTGTGGTCTCTTTGGATCAGTCTCTTGGTTACTTAAGCCAAAGGACACAGTAAGGCACTTCAGTGATTAGCAATGCCTGACTTCTTTGCCAGTGACACAACCTCTGGGGGCAGCATATGTACTGCCTGTTTTCCGACGTAGCCTCAGAGCAGGGGCATGGAACACTCACTTGAGACAGGTCCCTTAAAGTGATTTTAAGGCTTTACTGCATCTCTGCTGTCCCTGTGGCTTTGGAGGCTGTGTACGGACCTAAGGTGATCAAGAATGCAAGGTGAGCAGAGTCTACTTCTCCTTCTGTGCATAAGAGATTCGTACGCTAATGCTTTGTATTAAAGAAGCTGCAGAGTATCAAGGGCTACAAGAAGACACTTCACTGAAGACAGTAAGGAAAATGCTGAATTTATGCACCAAATTTGTTTCACAGAAGCCCTCACTCGGCCTGTTTCTTATTGTCACATGACTTTTTTGCTGCCAGACCAATTTCCTGATCCTGGACCAGTTCTTGCTCTATCTAGAGCAGCCCACCACACAGGCGAGCAGCCTCTGGTGCATTGCATAGCATCTAGGTTTGCTGTCAAGTCTTCTCATAAAATATACTGTGTCCTAGTCTCTTTCACTGTCTCCAGAGTCTATCTGTGTAATTCTGTAGAAAATTATGGAGTTCTTTTCCAACTAATGTGAATGAGAAGAATCTGGCCAACACAATTCAGCCATATTTTATGCAACTTTTTTTTTTTTTTAAATACAACATGTATTCCTAAATACTTTATGCAGTTTAGCAACAAAAGTGATGGGTTATATAATAAAAAACTGCGAAGATAAAATTAAGAGATATAAGCATGTGCTAAAAGTACATCTTCAGCTGAGATCTGGAAGAAGATTGAGAGTTTTGAGACAAAGAACTATAGGGAATCAGCTTCAGATGTCAGGAACTGCAGTATAAATGCACCAGGAACAACAAGTGGTGAATTGTACAGAGACGCAATGAAAATTCAGCTGTAAGAGAAGTATGAAAAATAACGAAGATGACTGAGAAAGAAAACACCCAATAAAATATCCTGGGGCAAGGTTTGCGTAGAGCTCAAGGAATATGAAGTCCAGGTGAGAAACAAATAGGGACCTCACAAGAGAGGCAATGCTGTCCTTCTGAGAAGGTGGGTAAAGCCCCAGGAACCTGCTGCTTGGGAATGCCATGGAAGAGAAAACTGAACTAGCCGAGGTAAGTATGGCAGAGGAATCCAGCAGGCATAAAAGCAAGCGAAGGCAGGCTTGGGCAGTGCTAGGTAATTGCAATGTCAGTAGGGTGCATGCTGTTTTCCCGGAAAGAGATTGCTTTGGAGCACCTATCTGTTTATAGATATCTTTGTTGTATCACTCCATTATCACAGTACCCCACAAGTTTAAAGACCATTATTTATCCCTAGAGATAATCATTCCAAAGTTACAGATCTAGGAATGGAGGCACAGAATCAGATCATCGCATTGCATATGTACTTGGAGCGTGACGGAGGAACTGAGCAATACTTGTGCATTGATTAAAACTGCTTCTTCTCTTTAGACTTGCCATAAAAACAGGTGAGCTGTCTCTCTCAGTCTACGGTGCTGCGAATGACCAAAATACATAATTTTTGGTTTAGTATTGCCCCCGAGCCTGATCAGAGAGATTGAAAATGCTGGGCTTTTCCCATCAGCACTAAGGGCACTTAAGGAAGCGAGAGCTCTTCTTTCCTTCAAATGGGCATGAAACCATGGTGTTACATTTGAAATTATCTCTGACTGTCCCTTTTCAATTAAAGCTGGTCATAGCTGACCTATTCTTTATTAAACGCTAATCCATAGCTGCTTCTGAGACATCAGCGAATTCAGAGTCTGGACTTGAATCCCAACCAGCTCCACGCTATTAGGCAATGATGCAGGAAAAATGCTGTTTGCCCCTGTGTGAAGTTTGCTTCTGTAATTATCACCCTGCAATGCGAAGGTTCACAATTAAAAGAGAATGGAGTTTAAAAAAGGGTTAGTTAGTATTTCTAGCCACTGTTTATACCAATAATATTAAGTCTGACTTTTAGCCAGTGACTTTTCTGTAAAAACATCCTTTTTTTTTCCAGGAAGCAGTCCTGTTAGGGAAGAATTAGCATTGAAATATATGAATATTTTATGTCTAAAGTGTGATAGGCACTTATTTATTCACACAATGTTTCTCACAGCTCAGCATTTATGCTGTTTGCTCTGCATTTGACATCATCTGAATAATATGAAAGCTCCTAGGCATATTATACTTGACAAAACTCAAGCTTTTTTACTCAAGTTTGCCATGAAATTTTCAGACTTATATCCTTCCATTATTTCAGCTTAGTAGACTTTAAAAAATTAAATATCACATGAGTCCTTGCAATTTTTTATCCAGAGTACCTCATTTTGTTATGCCTTCACATTTACCTGAGGACTTTTGCTCCACTCACATGAAGTTAACTAGGCTGTGCACATTATTTTCTTTCCACAGTCCAAGTCCAAAGTAATTTTTGATACAAGTATTTCTTATCAAAGTAAACAGTGTCCTTCATTTAAGTGTAATGAGATATGGTCCAGGAATGCAGACCAGGACTTTAACCTTCTTCTTTGAACTGGTAAAGGAACCAGCGTTCCTTCACTTTTTTTTTCTAGTGCCTTGGATAACAAGTGCTTCCTCTACACATCCTTCTCCTGTTCTTTTATTCTCTTTTTCTTCTCAACACTATCCAAGAACAAACATCCTCATGAAGACAACTTGCTTCCTTGCACCATTTGAAGTTTTCCCTAGTCTATTTCCCCATATCCCTGTCTTATTTCCTCATGATGTTTTCATGAGGCAATGCTATATCAACAACATAAAAGTTCTCTCTCATGTCAAGGACCGTCAGGTTTCCCAGGCATCACTGCTGCTGAAAAAAGGGACCATGCAATGATCCCTGCAGAATAGCTGTTACTTCTTGGAACCAGCAGGGATCCATTTGAGATGGTTTCTTCAGCTCTGAGGTTGCCCATTGTGGATTGAGTGCAGAAGAGCTGATTCCTCCACCCAATCTTTTCAGATTCTCTATCATATAAGACATGATTTTTCTAAAGACTTTCTGAAGCCATATAAATGACAGGATATAATACATACCATGAGTTGCTGCTGGAGGACATAACTGTGCCTCAGTTAACTGACAGAGCTAGTTAGAAAATAACACAATTTGACTGCACCTTCCCCATCTAATACATGTATTTATCAAGCAAGTTTACAGCAGATGACTGTCACATTTTGACACTCTTTCTTTTATTAACATGAAAAAATGGGGCTTTTAGCTGGGCCTTATTAGCCATGCTTTTATATGCATTAACCTAGTGGGTGGCCGGAGCAGAGCAGCTAAAGACAAATATCATTGAGGAGACTCATTGTGATTTGTCTTGTACTTAACATTTTGGTGGATCCACTAAAAGTCAGATGAATTTTTAAAATCTCATGAAATCTGAAACTTTTGCTTTCCCAAGTGTTGTTGCCAGAAGTTATTTTCCCTGTTTCAGAACAATCATGAATCTCAGAGCTTTGATAGACTGATCAAGGAGGACTAGTTTTCTTAAAGCGAAGACATAGTCTCACATTTGGAATTGTCAACTCAGATATGATAGATGAGTCCAAATCCAGATGCATTACCCTCTTTTTTTTTTTTTAACCCCTCTCTTTGTCTTTCAAAATTCCTTATTTCAGCCATTTGTTCAATTTGTCACATTATTTGATTTAAGAATGTTTAATTAAAAAAATAAATAAGGATGTAGGTTTTCTCTGTAGTCTTGCTAAATGCATACTTAGTGAGGTATAAGTTTACAGTGTACCTACTTCTGTTAAAATGTACACCACTGTAACAGTAACACTGAGTAGTTATTTAGTTACCTAAGCATCATCTTAATGGATGACATTACTGTTTAGACAGGGGTTACTACTTTCTAATTGAAAATACAAGCAACACAGTAAATGACTATGACTATTTCTACAGTAGTGCTTGTATGCAAGACTTGCATACAAGCAGTGACTAAGAATCACCTGCAAAATAGCTACAATGGCCTGTAAATTGGCTATTTAAGATGCAGCTACATGCATATGATATCAGAGTCAGATGGAATATTAACATAACCCACTACTCATTTGTATATGCATGCATATAGCTTGGAGAAAAAAGTTAGGTCTCAAATATCCGGGGTTTTTTTGTTCTGTTTGGGGACGGTGTTTGACATTTGGGATATGAAAATAGCTCCACACAGGATCTATGTTTACAAGATTTTTCAAAAACTTGGACACACAGTAATTTCAAACATATAAATAATATGCATAACAAAAGAAATGTGAGTATATGACTCTCTTCTTCCCTGCTCATTATGAAGTGGAAAACACTAAAACACTGATGTGCAGACTGATGTTTGCAGTACAGATGTGTTCAGTTTAGCTTCATAGACACACATGTTGAGGGTACACAAGCTTTACTCCAAATAGCTCATGAAATTAATGACACTGTCCTCAAGAGATGTGAAATGCACTGTGCCATCACTTTTACATGCTGACTTCTTACTTACATGTCAGGATTCAGTTTGCATCCAACAGACCAAAACACGAGGCACTGTGCCTACCTACTCGTATAGGACTGACTAGTTGACTGCCTGCCCTATAACTCTGGTTCCGCAAAAGCTCAGAGAAGGCAGGGATGGATGTCATATTGTCTGTGCGGGGTGGTTTGCATTTTGAGGTCAAGAAGTCAAGTGTAAATACTGTTCATACGGCTCCTAAAGAGAGGATCTAGAAAGTTTTTAATTCTGCCATGGCTCCAAGTAATAGATTGGAAACAGTTCTTTCCATAAGCAATTTTTAAATGAACTACCACATTTCTCTATCTGATGTAGACATTGGTTACTGGGTGATCTGTGAATCATATAGCAGGAATGCAAGTTGTATAGGACTCCTTTAGTTAGGTAATTTCCTGTCCATTTTCTCCTCCTTCCCAAATGTAAAAAAATAAAAGGATATGCCAATAAGCTTTCATTAAAAATAATTATAAAAAAATAGCTCGGATATAACTTTCAGATAAAATCTCATCTCATCATATTTTGTGTCTCAGCTCACACAAACTATTTTGTAAAAAATGAATGTCTCAGAACAAAATTATTCCCCTGTCAGTCCTGCCATCACCATCTTGCACACCTTTCTCTAGTTCCACAAATGATCATGTTTGTTTGAGGTTTGTTATTATTTTTAGAACTACATAACACAATTCATCATGGTTATGTTATCAGATGTAAAATAAGAGCAGAAACAGTCTGCAGGATGCACCAGAGCTAATCAATAGTACTAGAAAATGCAAGATTTCAATCAGTTTTTACTAGCAGGAGAATAGACTTTTACAGTACCAACAACACATATTCTAACTACAAAACAATGTCTTTCTAGTCTGTGATTCCTAGCATACAAAAGATTTCATTTAATTAATACAACACATATTCCGACATATGAGTATTGCACATTTCTTTTGCCTTTTGTTTGCAGGCCTATTCAAAATCCACTGGCTATGTACTGTACTTAGAAGTGATTTTTAGAACAGGTTTTCACAGTCTATTTTTTTTCTGTTGATCTACACAGCCTGCAAGATTGGGAGACCTAGTTCTTGCTCAGAGAATGAACAAGCCTTAGGATTACTACTGGTTTTCTCATTCTGTTCTTGTTCAGTGTGAAGGAAAAATGTAAGTCATCCTGTATTTTATAAATTATTATTTTTATCATGAGATATTATTACACCTTCTTTATCAATTACAAGTTGAACTATCTCATTCTCAGTTCAGTCATGTCAGTGTCACGCTTTGTAGTCCTATAGCTTACCAGGGATGCTCACAACACAACCAGAACCCTATGACACTACTGTATGTAAATCTTTGCTAGACCCCTATGAGTTACTCTGATATGCTTTTGAGTCTGATCTTTACACATCCCTTACAATCTCTTTGATATTTTATACAGACCATTTGCCACTAAAAGCACTTTCCAGTGATAATGTTCCTCCACTTATAACATCTTGGATCCAAACAGCTCCCAAAGCATATTACCAACTGGCTTTATTGTACAAATGAGCTACTTAGAACTATTTTCTTTTGGAGTATAGCCATATTCGAAGGAAAATGCTTCCGCTGCTTAATACTGCACTACTATCTTAAGCAAACCTTCAAAACTAGTTGCTTACACTATGCACAGCTCTGAGCAAGAGGTGAGTGTAAACATCCCAGAAATAGCCCCACTGAGCAATGATCTCATCAGTACATTGTCATGTCACAGTTTCTGCATAGGGAAGTATTTTAGTAATGGTGTTTTCTGAGGACACATTCATTCTCCTTTTATTCTCCTATGCTCCTTTTATGGTCCCATGGGTAGCAACCAAAACCCCCCAAGAGATAACAAGGAATGTGACATGGCTGCACAGCTTCTGCACAGTGCAGAACCCTGATTCCTATGAAATTATCACATAAAGACAGGCCAGGTCCGTGGAAACAAGCAAGGATGCTCCTACAGATATCATCACGCTGTATAAAGTCTGTAGAAGCTATTTCAGCAAGAAAGCAGAGGTGAATTCTGGGGAGAGGCTTTTTCATTTTCTTTCATCCCAAGTTAATTCCCTTAGCACCCAGTTTGATGCTTCTGAATTTGACCCTGAATTATCAGTAGCGATCAGCCCATGTTTGGGACTGGAGAAGGTCCAGACAAGAACTCCAGTGCTGAAATGCAATCTGGTGGAAGCTCTGGCTTTTAGGAGTATTACAATGATGTGAGTTGCTGTCATGGCCTTTCTTCTGATTCAGAGCATATGTGAACCAGATCTAGAGACTAAGGTGCTCTGGTTTTAACTCTTCTTCACAGAACTAATAAAAAAACCAAAACACAGAGGGATGCACATTCAGGAGCAAGAATTCCAATCTGCATCTCTAAGCATCATAGATTAGATTTGCCCTGGAAGGAAGATTCATTTAAGCTCCTGTTTAAGAGAAAGATTGTAAATTAAGGTTTATTTTGTGCATGATTCCTTTTTCAATGGGAAGTAAATCACTGCATATTACTTCTAAGGAGACTGTCTGCAAAGTCAAATAGTTTGTATGCTAAAGCTAGAGTTCAGGAGTTTTTAATTATATGTTCCTGTTCTACAGGAAAAAAATATTTTTGCAGTAAATAGAAACAGGTTAGGGAAGACTTTAGGTTTGTTCAAGTACATGATCTTATACCACTAGTGTTTAACAGTTGTGTGAACTAAAAATAAAGAAGCTGCTATGTGAATAGGTCCAAATTTAACTGACATGATCTCCAGAGACCACAGTACAGATTCAATGCAAAGATCTCAAAGCACTGCCTCAGCAAAACTGTTTTCACTGCAAAAAATACAGATAAAATCCTTCAGTGAGGAATGATTGCTTAAGCTTGACAGGATCCCTAAAAACACATATACAATGTATACTGCATATATGTACAATACCTATATTAGACTTATTTAAGAGAGTAAGAGGAAAAAATACCAAGTCTATAGAGCTTCTGATGAGGATTTCTCTTCTACTCATCTGCAACTGTATGACCTGAGCAAACTCTCAGTTTTTCCCTTAAAAACAGAACCATTACTTGTGGGTTTTGTGTAGCATTTTTAGATTTCCCAATGAAAAAACTTTAAGCTCTGTAGACAGTGAAAGTTGCTCCAAATTTCCATCAGATTTTTACAAAAGAGAATTTAAGCCACAAGGATGGAAAATAGCAAATATTTTCTCACACAAACAATTTTTATTTACCTAAGTTGTAACAGTAAGTTCAGCACGATTGCTAAAGTAAGCAAAAGCTACAAAGAAATCAGACTGCTTCAGCCTCAGTCCTTTGGATTCAACCCTTCTCTATTGAAAAATTGCTATAAATTTATAGTAACTGTTTTGTTTTAGTAGCACATCTTCATATTAGCACTAAAACTGTATTAGAATTTGCCCATCATCATTTTTTCCAGCCGGTACCATTCATGAATTCTGATAAGACCAGATGGGGAATAACTGGCCTATAAGCAGAAAAAATACGGGAATAACTGTACCAATAAATGCACACAATTTGATAAAGCATAGACTTTGCAATAAACTGTAAGGTTTTCCATTACATGCATATTCTCTCCCCATTGGCCATGGCTTTGCGGGGTGAGGTACAGAGCACACAAACATTTCACTCCAGCCCAAGAGGGCTGGTGCTGGGTACTCCTCAGCTGGCAGCTGCTTATATGCTGACACAAAAAATAAATGTAAGGAAAGAGAGCTGGGTGCACCCCAGTGTAAACAGCTTCTTGGCCCGCATTCTTCTGAGAAGCTGTTTAGGAGCAATAAGCCAGAGGATATGTTTCTGAGGTAGAGGAAAAACCCTCATAAATATGAACCGGATATCTTTATTTAATTTCCCTTAGAAAACAGATACAGAGTTAGATTCAGAAATTATTAATAAAACTGCCTAAATTAGATTCTGTCACTCTTAATCTAAGCATATATAAGGGAGTCTAAATGGATATAAATTTGATATCACAGAGATGAAAATTGTTTTAGTTTAAACAGACCGCCAGGACCCTGACCACTGGGTTAGTTCTGAGTGCCCGTGACAGATCTGGGCTCACGGACCGTGAGCAAGACTGCTTCCAGACTCAGGAAGGACAGGAGCCATCGGATTTCACTCATTACTTCACCAGGAGGCCTCAGTGCAGAACTTTATAATTTAATTTGTCAGCCAGACTGGGATTGCTGTTCAAAACTCACAGCTTGTTTTACAGTGCAGTTTAATTTCTATATATCTGAACATTGCCCTTCACCCACCTACCAAGACCAAGTCTATTTTTGGCTGTAAAATCTGGGCATGTTAATAACAAGCAAGGCAACCCCTTTTCTCAAAATTCTTACCTTACCTCTAAGATATCTGTTGCTTTCATGAGTTGCTGCAGAAGAAACACACCAGATCCTGGACACTGGAAAAAAGAAGAGAGGAAATAATTCTTCTCAAGAGTTTTGTTCTAAAAAGCACTTGAAAGTTTTAAATGCTGCTACACAGGCTATTCTCTTACTGAGCTGAGCCTTAAAAAAACTTTTTCCTTCTATTTTCAAAGTATCAAATTAGACAACCAAGTGTGTTGCAATTGCTTGTGAGTGCATAGTAATAGCAAGGGCAGTCCTCCAATACTGCTCGGCTGATGAAAGTGAGCATCACTCTCATTTGCCCTCATTCAGGAAAAGTCTTAATGGGAAGCAGAGCTCAAAAGAAATTGTCACTTTGAGAAAAATAGCTATGTGGGGAAGAGCACTTTTGTTAATAGTAATTGGAGGACATACTGCAACATCTTTTCCAATTGTCTGAAAATCTGTGGACAATCCAGAGCCCCATTTACCCCCATTTTCTACCAGAGTAATTCCACTGACTGCATTGTAATGATCCCTACTTTACACCAGTGTTAGCAAGAACAGGGTTACACTCCCGTGCTGAGGTCCCTAGTAAAGGTGCAAATGTCTAAAATCCAGAGAGAGCAGATGTTGAAGTCAAGGCTCACATTATGCCTAGAGTTCAAGGCTCTGAGAATGAGGACAAAAAATAAAAAGACAAAAGAAATGTTATTTTGACTCAGTGTCTCACTGTAAAATACCAGAAGCATAATGACATAATGTTAACTTCAGCAAAGGATACAGAAGGTGACAAGGTTATTTCTTTTTATCAGCTAAGATATCTTCTGTGACAAAACTACTGTTCTGCAGTGCAGCCTACTTCATCCTCATACAAATGCAGAACAAAGAGGGTGGAAAAAGAGCTTTTCTCTCCCGTCTTCTTTTAATTTTTTCCACAGCATTACTCTGAGGTAGATTTCAGCCAAGCTGAGACATGGCCTTTCAGGATACATTGTACTCAGTAATTTAATTGGTACATTATTAGACAAAATTATTTGTAAGCATGAAGTGGAACAGTAAAATCACTTCATTCCTACTGCGTAGCAGCCATCAGATAGGGAGAGGCGCAGTTATTTGCAGTTCAGCTGTACCCCTCCTTTCCTTACTATCTGTCCATAGTGATTCTGCTGTTCTGATGTGTTAAAAGCATGAGCTAATAACTAAATATTTAAGAGTATTCTTTAACTTTGATGCAGGTCTAAGGGATGAGTGATGATTATTAAAGACCAGTATTTAACTGAGGTGCAGAGAGTTGTAACCTCAGGAGCCTGAATCCCCAAGCCATCATTCTGTTGTTCATTCCTCCTTATGACTGAGTTCGGGTGAGGAACAGTCATATTTTGCTATAAATTACACTTGCTTCTTCAAAAACAAAATGAATACCTGTGGTAAAGGAAGAGCTCGATGCTGGGAACCAGAGAAGGCCAGCTGGGAATCAGTTTAAGAGATCCCTGCCCCTGCTATGCTCTGTGCTCCTTATTCTTGCCCTTGCTGTCACACATTGCCATTCCCCCAGTCCTACTCATTTAACCATTTGTCTGTCCACACCATTAACCAGATACATGAAAGAAACCATTAAAAAATAATAAAAAATGAAAACTTGTGATGGATTAGCTGTTCTACTAGTGTAGGTGAAGAGACTGGAGCCCTTCATGGAAAGGGAAAGGGAAGAACAAGTGCAAGAAGCTGAGTCAGGCTGGGAGCGCTAATAGTATAGCCAAGACGTGCTACCAAACGGGCCTGCGGTGTCAACAATTTGGCTCTTCTTATTTCAAAATATTTTTTTTAAGTCCTGATACTTCTGATAGTGTAAGAACTGTCCACAGGTAATCTGTGGTGTGCACAACAAAGTGAAACATTCTGGTGATCAATCTCTGCAAAAAATAGTTGTGAACCACACAGCCCTGGACTTCAGTATTATAGCTATAGCCAGGGTTTCTGACTAACCATGATTTACACTCCTCCTTTGTATTAGTACAAAGAGTACCACTGGAGAGAGACAAAAAGAGGGATCCACACATTATTCTTGTGCCAACTACCATATTTAAAAAATACATTGTAGTACATTTATCAAGAAGTAAAGAATGTGATTTTGTACAAGTACAGAGCCTGGCTTCAGCAGCTGTGGAGATGTTATCCTTGCTAGAGAAAGAAACATTTGACTTTCCAGGGCTGTTTTCATCTGAGGGCTTGATAATAAAGCTAGGCTTGGAGATATTTGCCTTAAGTAATGGTTAGGAAAAGTAGTGTAACTTAGAGCAGCTTTTTACAAGGTGTTTAAACTCTTCAAACCTTCTCAGCAGATGCTGTGATTTCCTTCATTGATCTGTTTAACTAACTGAACTTATGAAATCCATCAGCAACAACAGCAAAACTTGCAAGTTCTTTGGTTTTGGATCCCTGTTCTCAGGTTGGGTTGGTTTCTTGTGAAGCTGATCAGCTAGAGGATTTGCTTCAGTTACTGCCCAAAGTCAAATCCAGTACAGGATTAAATATGCAAGGAAAACATTTCTCCCTAGTTTTAAGATTTGCCATTAATTTAGTTTATTTGGTAGGATATCTTCACCATAATTAGTCTGTTGAATAATATTAAGTCAAATATACTTCACTGGCTCAAGTGATATGCAGTGTTTTGTATTCAGAAATGTTAATTCAGCCACTGAAAGTCATCTATTTTTAGTGGAAAAAGCTACTTCACTCTGATCATTGAGTAAAACAATATTGGAAATAATAAATTCCAGGATCAATTGAGAAACATGTCAGAGATTGTGACATGGGGAAGATGAGAAATACAATTTATCTTCATTCCTGTCTTTTCTGCCTATATATCTCCTTTTGATTCCTAACATCCTACCTATTTCTTGTTTCATATGGTAAAAGTAGGCAATCCAGTCATTCCTGATAGCATGGGATGAGAGAAGAGAATCAATCTATTTTGCATGTGAGCTGCTGGGAATATTATGTATGGAACATATATATTAATTTTTGCCTATTCTTGTTTTATGTTTTAAGAATTTTGGAGTTTTCTCATGACTCATTCTTAAAATTAGTAGACGAAGACTACAAAATGCTTTAGCATTAGAATTCTGGTCCTTGGAAGTGTGACACAGTGACAACAAAAAAATTATTATTAACAAAACATACACAGTCAAATACAAAGAGGGCGTATAGCATATCACAAATTTCTTGCAAGTTTTTAGTTTCTCATGCCTGGTATTTCATGAAATGTACTTGAAAGGAAATTCCAATTAAGTAATGACTAGTAATGTCCTTAGGCTCTTAAAGACTAAAATGATAACAGAAGTGGGTTGAATATTTGACCTTATGCCAATTAACACCAGCTAATAAACAAATCCAATTGAAATAACGTTGTATGGGGAAGAACTATGGATTTCATTAAGTTTTCCACAAATTTCTTCATGTTCAACCAATTTTAGCTGGAAAGTGCTCAATAATCTGATGACATCAGCAGCACAGCATGCTCTTAATAACAAATAAATGTCATAGCTGAAAATTTACCATATGGATGTAAGCAGGTCCGTAGGCTGTAGGTGGCCTTAATCATACTGTTTCATTCCTTGTTTTTGCACCTGACCTATTGTGTAGGTTTTAAAAATAATGGATATAATTTCTTAGAGAAACTGAATCCCTGCTCTGCCTTTTTTTCGCTCCTTGGTTTCTGGTATTCAGTAATGTGCTCATAGGTTTTCATATGCATGACATGATTGCCTTGCCAATCTCACTTCTAATTCCTATAGCTGGTCAGATACAGCCTCCTTGTCTTGTCATTGCATCACAGCCTTGGCTAATACAGTCTCTAAAAAGCATCCTAGTCGTATTTTCCAGTAAAAATTATTTTGTGAGAGTCAAACTAACTTGCCAGAAGGCTTACTGTTCTTGAAATACTTAGTCTTGAGTGTATCCAGATTTATATCCATCACTTGTGTGCCCTTGTGCTCTCCTTCAGGTGAGGCACTGAAATATTTTTATAGTATTCTGATACCTGGCACTATGTTAAAATTACAGACAACTCAAAGGACATGGGGAATAAAACTGAACACACAGGGGAAGACATACAGGTAAGAGATCAAATTCTTCCAATTTACTGCACATTGGTATTCTCTGTAGTACCTGAGCTGATCTGTGTGCATGTGTGTGTGTTTGTGTGTGCGTACATTTTTCTTTAAACTCAAGTTACATTTAGGCTGTGTGTGGTTTTTCAAATGTGAACAGTGAATAATATCCTATGGTTTCATCCTAAAACATCAAAGCTGTCTATACAGTAACCACAGAAATGATCCACTCCCATTATATTGGGAACAAAGGTCAGAGCGATTTTCATCATTTTCCTTTTCTCTCAGCCTCTGAAATCAAAATCACCATGACAGCTTTCTGCAGCACTGAGCTTAGACCTTAAGTGGGATTATTTAAAAGATGTCTCACTATTTTTCTGCTGTACAAAAATAATAAAGAAAAAATAATAAAGAGTTTGCAGCTATTATACAAGACATATCACTTTGGGGGGGAATTTGCAACATGCTCTCAGAAAGTGACCAATCCCTACTACTAGGCGACATGCAAAATATCCGACAGGTATTTTTGAGAGGAAAAGCTGGTATTTTGACAAACTGTATTTCACTCATTGAAAATAAGTAGCCAATGACCAATGTAGGGTAAAAGTTATGGTGTATGACTGCGGCGTTAATAGAGTGGATGACAGCTCGGCTGCTGTTCAGCTCAGTGTGTGATCTATGTCTATCAGTTCACCTGTTTTTTTTCTCCCCCACTGTTAGACTGTTGGCTCTTTATGACTTCTCCTGTGGTCGACCCAAAGAAGTTTAGGAAGTCGGTTCTCCTTTTAGAGAGGGGAATGTGAGCACAAGGTGAATAACAGCTCCTGACATTTGCTTGAACAGACCACAAATCCCACTGAAGGCCCTTTTACCAGAAAATCTGATACAGCAAATCTGTGAGGATCATTTTAAAAGCTCTATCTTTGAACAGAGGATGCTGTACCGTGAAAGCCTCTGATCACTGTGTATGACACACCAGGTGAAAGTATTAGGCACCAGCAGTATCTTCAACTAGAGATACAACAGACAATTTTAACTTCAGAAATTTTACAGGAGTAATTGGGTCAGCCTGCTCCTGTGACTTCTTCCACTGTGCTTTGCAATTTTAGCGATATTGTAGTAATTTTTCAAAAATTATTTAGAAGAACTTCACGCAATGAAGGACTTGTGGGCCTGAGAGAAGCAGTATGAGTTGTTTTGGTAAAACATACGATCTTTCTCAAGAAAACTTGCCTTTCTTTCATCAGTAGGCATGTAGCTATGCCTTTGTCTACATAGTTCATACAGAGGAGTATAACACTGAAGGGGTGGGACCTGGCAGCTGGAAGGTATTCTCCAAAACAGTACCTAATATAAGTGAATCCATAAGTGACACTACAGAATAAGCTGGTTTAAGGGAGGAGAGCATGTATTCCCTCTTAGACAACTTGTGGTTTGCTTGTTGGGCAGTAGTTACCTTCAGAAAAGGTGGAGGGGATCAAAAGGAGTGGGAGGTGGTAGAATGCAAACCTGCAAGATTAAATCCTCTGCCCTTTGGGGGATTTTAGGGTGTTCATTCCCAAGTCTTTGAAACGGTTTTAACAAGTATTCTCTCAAGATGTTGTCTAGAAGCTATTGTGTAGGACTTAGGAGAACCTGAAGGGAAATTCTGTGAATGATAACAATAAATGAAATAAAAAACAAACCCCAAAGCACAGTTGTTACTGTAGTAGTGGATCAATTTAAAAAAGCATATCTCAACATTTAATAACTACATAATCAATATAAACTTTGTAACATGATAAGGAAATAATACACGAGACCTAAAGGACAATTAAGAATAAACATAAAAACCAAAACACCATTTGGTAGAAATCACATTATATTTATAGCTATTGTGGTGTTCTAAGGCTCACGTGACTTCTTTTTCCAGAGATTTGCCAGTGTCTGGATACAAATAACATACCAAGTACTGAAGATTTGTTCATTTAAAACATGTGCAATACATTTACTCATCTCTTACCATTTGCTATATTTGTTCTCACTCCCATAAATGCCTCCTTTGCATGCACTGCTATTATTATTGTCTCTCCTCATTTTCTGCTATTACTGACCTTCTCCACACCCTCTCAATTTTGCCACTCCTTTCTTCTACTGCTTCCTTACACACACCCCCACACACCACTTTCCTGCTTCTATCCATTTGCTCTTACTGACAGACTGTCATTTGTGCCAGGGAAGTGCACTGACTCCATTATCCCAACATCAATTGTTGCTAAAAATTCTGGATTTTTTGGTGCCTGTTTTAAGGGGAAAGAATGATCATGTGGTTAAGACACTGGGTTAGTAGTGCAGGGTTCAGATTGTGTTCCCTGGCTTTCTGCCCAGTTACTGTAATATGGTTTTAGTGTAACTGAGAATAAGGAATGCCACACATGTAGAACTTTTAGCAAATGGCCTAAACAAAATGCTTGGATATCTGAAAGCTTTCTCCAAGGTATTCACTGCTCTGCAATTCCAATGGGAATTGAGGGCATACAATACTGTGTAGGACACGTTCATCATGTTGAAGGATTGGGCTTAGTTCACCACCTGCAAAATGGGGTTAATTCTTACTCAGCTCACATAAGGCTTATGATGATGAAAACAATCTATTAATGTTCATTATGTGTTCGGTTGCTACAGTAGTGAGTGCCAAGAAATAATTCTCTCAGTAAGATGAATGCCAGCTAAAATAATTCTGCTCTAATAGATTAAATTCGATGCAAGGTCACCAATCACCTTCCTACAACACCCTTTACCTTTAATATGTTCTTTACATGGAGTGAGTCTATGAAGGAAAAGTTTAACATTGAAGTCCTTCCCTATAGGAATACATATCAAAGACCAGTGATACTTCTCTTAAGCAGAGGAGTATGCTCCAGTGCCTGTGGCCGCAGTTCCCAGCTAGGCAGTGTGCTTTTTTTTATACCTTTTGGCTGTTAGATTTCACATTGCAAGTGTCTAGAAGACAGCAGCAAGGCAACTTCTGTTGATGGCATGTTGAGTTCAGAACCGCAGATTCAAATTCAGTCTTTGTAAATTACCTCTCGATTAAAAGGCACCTTTTTTTATTACTAATATACTTCTCTCTCCTAATCTCACAATTGCAGCCATCTTAGATTTTTTCCCTTTCTCTATTATTTTTTCAATCTCTTCTTCATTTTTCATTTTGTTCCTATCATTTGGCCCCCAGCAATTATTCTATATAATGGCCATTTCATACTTTTCATCTTCTCCATCCACTAACATCTTTAATTGGTAGCTTATAGCTGATATGATCTTTCCCCCTCAGTGCAATTTTTCATATGAGTTTGTTTTGAACTCAGTGTATTTTGTAATTTCCTTACCTGTGCACAGATCATAACTTCCATTTTATAAGCTTTTCTGTTTCTTCTTATAGTACTGGATTTACCTTAACATAATTGAAACACCATTTTGATTGCAAGAAATGGAGTTTGTGCACATTTATGTTTTGCTGCATGTGCCTGACTATCTTGCAGATGTAACATGCTATGTTTGCAGAAGTAGGGTGTACCTCTCAAGTGTGTTCAGAAGAGAGAATGGCAGAACTGTAAAATTCCTCCTTTTCTTATGAAAACTGGTGACATGAAATATATTGAAATAATATCATATTGTTATTTTCCTTTTCTCGGGTGGCAGAGTAGAGAACTGGAGGACTTTGGAATAGCTTAATCTTGAACTCATTCCCTGAGAACTAACTGAGGTTCCATTACATATAAAAACTGAATGGTGCACAGACTCCGCTCCAGCCAGGAGGACCTGGAGAGCCCACCTAGGATAAGGAAGACCACAGTGACAGAAGTCATGGGGAGCAGTGCTGCCATGGGACGTAGACAAAATGATCACTGTAAAGGGTGCTCCACGGGCCTGCCTTTCAGTGCCTACAAATAAGCATGCTATCATCTGTAGAAAGCCTTGACACTTCTATCTCATTTATTTGGAAAGGGGAAAGGCTAGGCTAAGAGCAACAGATAGATCATGACATCCTGAGAACATGAGATATCAAGGCCAGGAGCTTTATCTCAAAGCTCTTGCATTTTATTACTGGCTTTTATTTTTGAAGTTGTCGCAGCCATAGTCTTCATACACAGATCCTAATTCTGCCATTGTACAGCCTGGCTCCCAGAGAAGGCAGGGAGAAGCTACAGTGACATAATTTTGGGCAGACTTCTTGTCCATAATGTCTATTCCCTTTCATTTCCTTTTTGTCTCTCCAGAATAAACAGCAGTTGCAACTTCTTGTTGCTCAGTGCAACGATGTTTCACATTAATTTCAGGACTCACTACCTTCTGAACTATAAAAGTGTCAAAGTTCAGATTAAAACAAAACCAAACCATCTCCTGCAACAGTTCTGACCAGGCAACCACTGTACATCTAGCAGTTAGCCTGAGTAGGTGCAGGCCTGTGCTGTGCTGCATGCCCAGCATGGCCTCCACGTTGTATCACGCTGCAGAAATCCAGCACTGATCCATCTCATTGTAAGAGAGGAGCCTGCAGGCAGCTCCTGCCTGGTACCCTTGATTACACCACATGCATGGCCTTGCCTTTATCTACAACTGCAGCAAGAAGTTCTCGTGTGACTATCCTTCCTGTTTGACAGCAGAAATGATGAATAGAGTGTGTTCTTGTAAGAAAATCCTGTAAGAACTTTGATGACCAAAATGGAAGAATGGAAGAACTTCTTCAATGGACAGGGTATGCCTCGCGCCTGGATCAGAGGTCATTTTGATGCCAGCATCATTTGGGATTCCCAGCATTTAAAAGGATATAAGATGACCTATGCTATTCTCTTCTTATAGTGTTAGGTCTAGTAACTAGCATTTTAAATGATAACTCACAGAGTCTTAGTTTCTTACTGAGATCATGATGGACGAGCACCTCTTGGTGCAAAGCAGCTCCTTCCTTTCTCATTTGCTGGAGGGCAGACTTCATATCTCATAGAGTTCAGGTTCTTCCTTTCCCAGATAGCAACTATGATTAGATCTTTGTATCAGCAAAACATTACATGGTAACTCCAGTTTGATCCAGCACAGTACCAAGAAATGTGAGTTTTAACTGACATTATATTTAATGGGAACTGAATGTAAGCAGCATGCTATCCTTTGATATAGTGGCTTGGAGGTATTACAGCACAATAGGTAGCACGATGTTTGTGACCCAGCCGTTCAAAGGCTGAGGATCTGCAGAGTGCTATTCTTTCAGTTACATTTCCCGACAGGCTTTGAACAGCAGAAGTTTATACAGACTCCAGTGCCCTTGGCTGTGTGCATACAGCCCGACACTTTGGCTCAAGCTCTCCTTGCATTATCTTGGCAGAATACCCAGTCTTCAGGAATCTTAATCTGTTATTTAATCACTTTATCTTTTCAATTTCATCCCTTTCCTATCCTAATTCTTTCTTTTTCATTAAAGCCAGTACACAAAGATCAAGCTGGTAGAATGTGTTCTGTAGCTGTCAATCAGCGGGCACAAAAAATACAAAATGTGAATAGTTAAATCAGTAGACTTGCCTGCTGGAGTTATCTGCATGGCAGAGATGTCAGAGTATTGTTTCCAAGCCTGACTTCTACATGCGGGGAGTAGCAGAGCTTGTCCTGGCCTCTTTTATCTTCCTCAGGAGAGCAGCCAAGTGGCATAATCAATTCTTCCAGGCTTTTGTCTTTCACCTGATGTTTACTTTGCTCACTGCCTAAGGCTCTGCTGTTCTTCTGCCCCTCGAAATGTATTTACTTTCAGATGTTATGAAAAATAAATGTAAATTTTGCATGGTGAGATATATATATTAATGGACTACATCAATAAAGAAGCAGAAGGTTTCTCCTTTTCTCCAATTACTACAACTGCAAACTTTCCTTAGTGGTTGACAAATAGTCAGGCAAACAGAAAATTAGTGCTAAAAAGTTAAACAACAAGGAATAACCTTCCTTGTACAAGCTAATGAGGGAATTTTAGTCATACAGACAGTTGTGATGAGCTCACTTTATTGGCCTGCGGTACATATTATTGCAGCTAGCAGAGGTCAAACATTAGAGATGTGACTCTTCTTGTAGCTCCTCGTATTAAAAAAAAGTAAAAGCTAGGACTGAGAAAACCTGTAAAGCATTTAAATAAATACAAGATGATCTAGCTGGCACATGGCCAATGCATAAAGCAAAATTAAAGTTGGAAGGAAGACCATGTTTTACTGTTGCTTTGTTTTCTCAGTGATTTAAATTCATAGGGCTGAGGTGCCATAACAGGGTAATAGTGACAGTCATAATAAGAAAACACTTCCTTTCATTCACGACAGTTATCTTCCAAAGTCAATGTCACAAATTTGGATTAATAGACATACAACATTTCTTTAAGAGCAATACTTTTGCAAAGTATATATTTTATAAAATCTTTCAGAAAAAAACCAAGTATTTATAGTGAAATAAAATGTGGAACTGGTAACTGACCAGTGATTAACAAGGCAATCAGGTACAGGAGATAAAATATCAAATGTAATGAAGCAGGTTTCTGACTGTTACTATTTAATGACACAGATTTTTGTGGACTCAAATTTTTATGTGTTCTGTGTTTTGTATATGCAATTTACAACAAAGTGAGCTTCAAATACAGAATGCAATCAGGGTCAGGTCCACAATGTAAATGAAAATACCTGTATATACAAACCTATAGAGGTGCCCAGTTATTGAACAGAAATAAATAATGTTATTTTAAGATTATTTTTATGATAAGACTTTTAGAAGTCTTTGTAAGTTGGTCATTTTCATGGCATTGCTTATTTTATGTTTCACTTTCACCTGCTTTGTATTAAAAGGCTTAGTTTAAATGTGTGCATATGGATCCTCAAGTGAAAGAGCAGCCTGTCTTATAAAGGAATATTTTTTCCAATACTTTTCCTGGAAACCTTTAGACAAGGCGAGTGGAAATGTGAATTTGGCCTCATTTACTAGTTGATCAAAGTTAAAATTTGTTTTCAGGAGTTATTTTGGATACACTGTTATTTCTAAAAAGGCAAATGGCCACAGTTAAACAGTCAGGATTAGAAATGGAATATATCATAAGAAAGACTTGGAACAGTCTGGAACTACCAAAACAATGCAGTGGTTTCCCTGCAGTTATGCTTATTTCAGAAATCCCCATATTTGGTCTTAACTTTGAATTTCCTCATTTTCATGGGTGTTAACAGATTTTTTGTAATACGCTCTGCAAATGTACATTTTTCTAATATTTCATTTCTTGGAATGCTGACACTGCATAATAGTGCCACTGTAATGAAAGCTGTTCTGTTGCCAGGGCATGAAAAGTTGCTGCATGATAATGAAATGTGATGAATATATGAAGTATCGGTTCAAGAACTAATTATTCATGGAGTTTTATAAAAGCACTCCCCTTTTAAAAACAATAATCTTGCTGAATTCTTGAATATTGCATGTCTAGAGCTGGAAACAACTTCAGCTTCCAAATATGAATACAAATCCCCAATTTTATCTAACTTTTAAAATGTAACTAGAGAATATAAAGTATTATTCTTCCAGGATTTAAGTGCCAGGGAAGGATCAGGAAACAGCAAATAAATCCACTCAAGCCAAATCAAAAATGGGAAAAGAGACTAAAACATATTCCCTTACCCTCTTAATGTCTCAAAATTTGCAAGAAAGATTTAAGTCTCCTGGCAGTTATGAGCAGCTGAATGAAAACCTGTGCTAGGAATGCATGCAGTTCTGCAGTCCTTGTTACCACTTCTTTTTGCTGAAGTGAAACACTGAGCATGCAAAATGGTGCTATTGACTACTGCTGGCATAAGTCAATATTTACCTCTTGGAACAATATATTCAGGTATTCACCTGAACATAAAGTCAATGAGCTGTAAGTACTGCTACACCCATTCATTCATAATCATTCAGAGAACAAGGGTAAAATACAATCTCTCTCTAAAATATCAAGAAGAAAATCCCTCTTTGCTTTTTTCTCTCATTTTAAGAGGCGATAAAAAGCTGAAAGCTCCCAGAAACCTCATATGGAATACAGATTCCCAAAACTAATTTGTATGGGCTTCCACTAGTCTCACAATTGCCCTAGAAAGCCATCAAGACCGCGGTGTTTTAACTTCAACACACTCTGTAGAAAGACCTCTAGTGGTCTCCACCATCAGAACTGCCCAACAAGGAAGTACAGGCTATCCATTTCTTGGCTTCACTAAGAAGTCCCCTGGTTATTTCTCAGAGGTTGGTGAAAATCAGGTTATCTGGCTCAAATTGAGACCGTTTAGAGACCTCAGCTGACAGGCACTGAAGGTGCCTAACTCCTCCTAAGAAAGGAAATTCTGAAGAAAGAGGAAGCACAGAGACAATAAGCAAGAATTTAACAGTCTGGCATTCGTCTTCTTTCTCCAGACTAAATTTGATTGTATTAAAATCTAAGATTGTTATCTTAAAATGAGATTTATGATTTTTTTATTTAAATTTTTAAATTCAAAAGTAATTGAAAACACAGATAAAGAATCCAAATATTTACACCCTCTACCTTTTCCCTCCTCATTGCAGTCCCCGGCACAGAGACCATAGATGTGCAGGGTTGGGAGTTTATGAAGCCTCTACTGTCATCAGAATGGCGTCACTGGCCAATTAGTAGCTGTGCAAGCAGTGGACCAGGTCCTCACCAAAACCTAAACCCAAGGTCATTTTCGTGTCCTAAACCAAAACGAGAGCAATTCCACCACAGGAGGGGGAAACTACATTAGGCATTCAGCAGCACTAACTTAAGACTATAACACGGTGGCACTAGCTGCATCCCCTCAGAAATTAACTTGCCCATCATGTTTTTGAATTTCACTCAGAGCCAGACATTTTCTCTTAGACATAAAGTATACAGACTCTTTCCTACAAACTATTACTGCAGTAGCTCACTGAATAGGTTTATGCAGCTCCCTTGTGTACTGAGCAAAGGTATCATGATATATATATATATATGCTTTCTAAAGGGCTCCATTACTTTCAACCAAGCAGTAACGGAAAGGATTTATTACAACATATGAAAAGAAAATTTCCTGTTTAGAACAGTTCTTTAGGTTGTAATTATAACAGTACTGAAAAATTATTTTAAAATCAGTAAAAATAAACAGAAAGTGAAAGAAGGTAGCCTGCGTCTACACTACAGCTAAAGTTCCAACTGCTGTTCATCCAAGGATTCCCACTTACTACAAAGAAACCACTTAAGTTCTGCCATTGAGGTATCATCACAGCCTGGCATTTGGCATTGGTTGCAAAATTTACAAATGGGCTGGGTTGCCTGGTTGTCCTTGGTGCATGTGCTAGTTTGAACCTCAGAGAGCATGGCATAAACTGTAGTGAAGTGAATGGTTAAGCACTCAGTTTCAGTCTGGATGATACATTTAAGATCAAGACAAACAATGAAAAATGAAGAGCAAAAAGCAAATCCTGATGAGGATGAGGACCTCATTCTGCTTTCTTCTGCTCTCGAATTAAGAGATTGAACACTTGCTCTCTCAACAGCAGAGATGAGGGAGCTCTTATATTTCAAAGTACAATATGCAGAAAATAAGTTGTCCTGGTTTCACCTGGGATAGAGTTAATTTTCTTCATAGTAGCTAGTATGGGGCTGTGTTTTGGATTTGTGCTGAAAGTAGTGTTGACAATATATTGACGTTTTTATTACATAGAGGTGTTTTTGTTACTGCTGAGCAGTGCTTACACAGGGTCAAGACCTTTTCTGCTTCTCACCCCATCCCACCAGCGAGGAGGCTGGGGGTGCACAAGAAACTGGGAGGGGACACAACCAGGACAGCTGACTCCAACTGCCCAAAGGGATATTCCATACCATATGACATCATGCTCAGCATATAAAGCTGATCAAAGAGGAAGGAAGAGGGGATGTTCGGAGTGATGGCATTTTTCTTCCCAAGTACCCATCATGTCTGATGGAGCCCTGCTTTCCTGGGGACGGCTGAACACCCGCCTGCCCATGGGAAGTGGTGAATTAATTCTTTATTTTGCTTTGTGGGCATGCACAGCTTTTGCTTTACCTATTAAACTGTCTTTATCTCAACCTATGAGTTTTTCTGACTTTCACTCTTCCGATTCTCTCCCCTATCCCTCTAGAGGGGAGTGAGCAAGTGGCTGCCTGGTGCTTAGCTGCCAGCTGGGGCTAAACCTCAACAGAAGTACAGCTTTTCCAGGGAAACCCTGTGGCCACAAAACCTTATTTTTAATTCTAGGACACAATAGATTTTCTGATAAGAATAAGACATTCTGAACTTAAAACTGAGACAGTAACGTAGTTAACTTGCATATTCTATCACCAAGCTTGAGCCCAACATGGCAAGCCTAGTAAAGCATGTCAGCCTTTACACTACATGTCCTGGCTTTTATTCATCTGTCATCACCTTAACGCTATCCAAAATGTGATTTTAATTAACAAGATGATCCTTTCTGTTCTTCTGATAGCATTGTACTACAATGAAATGTTAATGGGAACAAACCAATAGGAAAACCCAATGGAAGACAGCAGCTGTATTGTCCTGGTTTCAAGAGCTCTGAAGAAATGCATAAATAATGGGCACCAGACATAACCTAATGGGAAAGCACAAAATTACAGGTGGAGAGTACTGAAGGGAGGTGAAAAAAAAAGTGAAATGATATTTGGGATGAAAACTTGCAGCATAAGCTTTATGATAAGCACTTCCAGTCACATAAAACCAAAAAATCTCATGGACATACTGAATTCTGTGTTCAGAAAAAGATAAAGATGTTTTGGTGGAGGAGGTTAGTTCACTATTATTTATAATGAATTTCCTTTTCTGAAGACACTTCTCAGAACCAGCCAGTCTCAGTTAAGCCAGGGAGGATCCCAGAGAAAAACACTGATCTAAAATGCTCGGGATAAGGATAGCTAAAGACCAGGCAAGAGTTTCCATCCTGAATAGGACACCTCCCTGGCTCCCAGCATTTGAGCTGTTCTTAAACTTGGAACTCAGCAGGCAATAAAATCCAACATATTTTTAGTAGCAGAAGGCTATGGGGAGAATATTTTTTTTAAAATGACTGGTTAAAGAACCTAAACTTAATTTTCCACACTGAAAACTGGCACTTGTGCATTAAAGTCACGTAAATATGCTTTAAAATAAAAGCCAAACTCACTTGGCTGCTTTGAAGGTTTTACAACCCACTTTTTCTTTCACCAATTTGCGTTTCAATGGCTGATAAGTAGTTTCTCTGGAGTTGTTTTGCACAGACATTGTACTCTACTCACAGGAATGGTACAAGAGGTTAATCTGCTAGAAATATGAAATATTTTCATTTAGAAGCAATAGAAATATTTTAAGCTATCTTAAACATAGTTTACATCTGCTTCTCATCCAAAACTAGGAGAGGGCTCACTTGCACATTACAAATTTTGTTTAGAAAGGACAGTCACAATGGGAGGGACAAAATTGCTTGATGGGACAATTTACTATTAGTTGTGAAAGAAATAAAAATGCAAAAAAGTTCACAAAAATACTTTTTCTACTCCACAGTCTATTAATAACTCGTTTCCTACCTCCTCCTAATTTAGGGGAAATGGGTAGTTGGTAATCCAAATGATGCCATGAATCTGGCTATCAAATCAACCTATATTGTATTAAAGAGGATATTAAAGCTTATTTAGAAACTCATTAAAGACAACTGCTAGAATTTATTGTGTTATTCTAATAAAATATTCCATTGACTCAAGGAATTGCTTTAGTTCATGCGATTTCAACTATTCCGATCACTGTACTACATGTAGGCACCTCTTTGCTTCCTAAACTTATGAACTTCCTTTATCAAGTGGACAAAAACACGGAAAATCAATACCAAGATGCTTTCAATGATTTTCCTAGGGTGCCTCCAAGATTTACTCTTGCTGTGATCTAGGACATGTCCATGAATAAAACCTCCCAAATAATCCATAAATAAAATAACCCTGGGCAGAAGGCATAATTGTTAGGAAAATAACATATGTAGTAGATGTTAAGAAAGAATCACAGCAACAGTGCTATTGAAATCTACTTTTTAAAGCACAAAGTTATATCTATGAAATAGATTTGCCCATGTAGCCTTTCATAAAATAGTTTAATCTTAAATCCATCTTTGAAACAACATGAGGGTCTTAATAATTAGTAGGTTTGTAGAAATAAGGATGTGGTTGTCCCTGAGTTGTAAAATAATGGAAACAAGATTTCAGATTTTGTAGACTGTACAATAAAAATCAGACACAATGCAAGTGAACGCGATGAAACCCCATTTACAATCAAGTCTGAAAGTATTTTGGTTCTATTTAGTTAGGCTGCTACTATTACACCAGAATCTAGACAATTTTATTTTTTTTTTAGTTAATTAATACGCTATTGATTTGATAAAACAAACACAAATATCACTGCTTACTTTTGACAGTTTTCTTTTCCAGAAGATTAATCTCCTGGAAACTATATTCACAGAAACTATATTTTCTTTTAAAATTTCCAAAAACATTTGCAAGAAAGGAATTCTGAAACCAAAGTGCTTATACTCAGAAAACCCATTTTCTTTAAAAGTCAACTAACAAGGGAACAGAAAAAAAGTTTAGTATGTCATCAAAGACCCCAGTCAGACCAGAAAATAGGAAAACATAAAATTGGTAATACTGACATTTACAGTGAAATATCTTTTAATATTTGCAATTAAGTATTCTGAATAAATTTGCAAAATTATTTGGAGACCTTATTTGATGACTAGTACTGGAAAAGACACACTTCACAAAATCATGTCATAATTATGAATAAGTTACGAACATCCCCTCTGCCAATAAAATGACTAATAGAGTAAGATATTGTCTTCAAATTAGTCTCTAAATTTCAAGGAGAACGTCTTGTGCCTAGATAAGGCTCAAAATATTTATATTAGCATATGGTAAATGTCCCAATTCAGCAGTACACTTATTTAGCAAATTATTTTAAGTATCGATTGTTTTCCTGCCAGCAATGTTGATTTTTCCTAAGCATTGTCTTAAAGCATACACTTAAGCAGTGTGCTGAATAGGATGGATGTGTGGAGTACTTTGGTAACCACTGGAGACCTCAAAATTCAATTTATGAGAATTTTTCTCAATTGCACATATAAATTCACTGGTCCCTGAGTGAAGCCGTTTTCTGAAGCAGAAGAAAAGTGTTTATAGAAGTTTCTATAAACTGCTGTGTTGTGGATTTTCATCAGGTGCTATCTTACACTTGTCTAAAGGACAATGATAAAACCTATCAGGATGAAAGTTTAAATTCACACCAAAATCTTTGGTGGTTTTTTTTTCCATCAATCTTGCTGCATCAGTTTCTTTTCTGCCTGAAATGACTTGTGTTCACAGAATTATTTTTTTCAGCATGAATGCTTATTTATAAACAGCCCTTGTTACAGGGCAGTAGTGTGGAAGTGCAGAGATAAACATTGCAATTACTTTATTATATATTAATTAGCTTAACAACTTCATCAGCGTAACCATTGTCATCTAGGTTGCAAAACTCTAGGATGAAAAATGCAAACCAATAGAAGGTTATAATAAAATATTCACAGTAGTAGAGATGTGTATATTTATTCTCCTTGTGGCATAAAATATTTGTGAAAATCTCCTGAAAACAAAATAATATTACATTTTATTCTCATAAAATATTAATAATCCTGATTTTAGAAAACAAAGCAGAAATATATTTTGAGGGAATCACCCTGACAGCATATTACGTGTATTTCATATGCATTCAAACAGTAAATTAGCAACCTGCTCATAAATTAGGTTAGCTGGGAAATAATACAAAAGACTATAAAGATCTTTTATTATTGCACACAATCAAAAGGTGCACAGTTAAAGCTGTGCTGTCAAGGAGGATACATAAATGCTATCCTTTTCCATTTAAACAACGTTTTCCTTGTTTAAAATATTTCTGACGTGCAGCCAGATATATCTAAAATTCATGTTAAAGAGGACAGCAAGACATTTAAAACTCAAAATTCTGAGCTATGGGGACAGACCTGTATTCCCAGGCAAAGGGGCAGAGAAAGCTTAGGCATGCAATGCAAGACATGATAATTTCCTTGCACTTTCCTTCTTCCTCGAGTGCCTACCATGTGTTCGTACTGAGCAGTACCTTTTCAATTGCAACTGATGCGAAAGAGAGAGGAAGCAGTTTTTCACTCTGCATTAACTCAGGTATGAGAGAGGCTTAGAAATTACGAAGAAACGTTTCCATAGTATGTATGATTACAAATCCCCCACCACCTTAATGAAGTGGATTTTAAATCAAAGTAAATGTGAATTTTCTACTGAAAAAATATTTTTAAAGTGAGGAAAAAAACCCCAATTTTGCCAGAGTGTGGGTTATATAAGCACTATTTCAAAAACTGGATCAGGAAATGACAAACTAATTTGCATTTTTTACCCTCACTTTGATCAGCTTCAATTTGCATATGTGGGTTTTTTTCCCCATTTAAGACATTGGCACTATTTCTTACTTCAAAAAATGTACTGAAATTGGAACAGGAATTACAATCATTAGAAGTTATGACACTTATACACCCAGGGTATTGGAGAGTATCAGCTCCTGCCTACTATTAAACTTCACCTGTTAAGAAAATATTAATAACTGAGTAGAACTCCAGGCCCTGGTAACACGTATTTACATTTATATTTTTGTATTTCAGTTTAAGTAAGTTAATTGCCTAATTAATTTCTTTCTTAAATATTTTCATGATTTATCAGTAATGACAAACAGTCCAGGAATTTCCTAGCAGCTAATGACCAGTTAGAGCAGGAAATTCTTCACCCAGAGTCCATTAGTACTTAAATATTTTTAGGAGACTTCCAAAGAGTTCTTATATTTCAGGATGTTTCTTATCCTGCTGTGTCTTTCCTTCATGGAATGAACAGCCTATGGATGGCTGGAGATTTTGAGAGCTATTGATGATTTTTTTTTTTTTTTTTCTTCTGAATTTTAACTCAGTTAAGGGAAAATAAGGGACAGTCATGCCTTCATTACTCATTCATGCCCCTCTAAATACACTTGTGCAGTTCTAAACCTGAGAGGATCCCTTGTGGTGGGCTGGAGCAGAATCCTGGCAAGTTTGATGGACTTGCTTTATGGAAAATGCATATCACATCACTGAGTGTGCAGAGGAAGGGGCACTTCAACAGCTGCTACTGAGGCAATAAAACTAAGCTATTGGATTCAAGACAACAGTTAGACCCATGCTTTGTCTTTATTGGGATTGATGATGAACCATTTAGAGAGGCAATCCGTTCATATTGCAATGAGAGTGTGTGATGCTGTAATTTTATAGTTTGCATGGTCTCATTTAAATTACTAATATTTTACAGGTACTGTAGGAAATTAGAGATATATCTTCATCATCATTTCTACACTCATTACCAGTAATGAATAGGTGTTATAGAATAACATTAAAGCAATGTATTTAGCAAAATGAAGCCAACACATGTACTGTCTGGATCCCAAGGGCCGCCTGCACTTGTGCCTTGAAACACATCAGTACATTACTGTCTCTTAAATACCAGAATGCCATTGTTAGGTAACAATGATGAAGGACACTTTTCAGGTCTAATCCAGGGTATCTTTCACAACCCAAGAGACAAAGCCCTGCCTGAAGACTCAGCACAGGCCTGGTCACATGAATGTGTATGTTTCATAGCGTTCTGAAATATGCCTTAGTACACCCTTGTCAAATAAGCAGTGAATGCCACGCATACACCTGCCGTATATTACCCATACTGTCTGACGAAGACACGGACTGAAAAGAGCCTCTGTCCTGTGACCAGCTGATTGTACAGGACTGTCCTGATGGAGAGATCTGCCTGGCACTCTACAGGCATGGCAAAATGTGATGTTTGTGTCTTGCTTTGAACAGATGTTTCCTCCTTGAGTGTATCCAGAACATAAAAGCTGGATTGGGGTGAGCTAACTCAGGCATGGGTGTAGATGATACAATCTGAGCAGCTTGGCCATTTTGGACTGCCTTCTGTGGACTCCTAGGTCTTATTTCCCATTGATATAGCAATGAATGACTTTGATTAAGGGAAAAGGAAGCAAATTGCACAACTACCCTTCTCTCATCCCAGTTTTTTCCTCTCCTTGCATTAGACCTTCATGATTTTTTAAGTCATAGAATCATAGAATGGTTTGAGTTGGAAGGGACCTTAAAGATCATCTAGTTCCAACACCCCTGCCATGGGCAGGGACACCCTCCACTACACCAGGTTGCTCAAAGCCCCATCCAACCTGGCTTTCAACACCTCCAGGGATGGGGCATCCACAACTTCCCTGAGCAACCTGTTCCAGTGCCTCACCACCCTCAGAGTGAAGAATTTCTTCCTTCAGTTTAAGGCCATTACCCCTTGTCCTACCACTACATGCCCTTGTAACCAGTCCCTCTCCAGCTTTCCTGAAGGCCCCCTTTAGGTACTGGAAGGCTGCGATAAGGTGTCCTCAGAGCCTTCTCTTCTCCAGGTTAAANATGTCGTGTGGCACAAGTCCAGGTAGATGACATCAGTTGCTCTTCCCTTATCCACCAACCCTGTAACCCCATCATAGAAGGCCACCAAATTTATTAGGCATGCTTTGCCCTTAGTGAAGCCATGCTGGTTGTCACCAATCACCTCCTTATTTTCCATGAGCCTTAGCACAGTTTCCAGGAGGATCTGCTCCATGATCTTGCTGGGCCCAGAGATGAGACTGACTGGCCTGTAGTTCCCTGTCTCTTCCTTTTTTCCCATTTTAAAAATGAGGGTTATGTTTCCTCTTTTTCCGTCAGTGGGAACTTCACTGGACTGCCATAACTTCTATCAAATGCCATGTATAGTGGCTTAGCAACTTTATCCACCAGTTCCATCAGGACCAGCAGATGCATCTCATCATGTCCCATGGACTTGTGCACCTTCAGGTTCCTTAGATGGTCTTGAACCTCATTTTCTCCTGCAGTGGGTGGTTCTTCATTCTCCCAGTCCCTGCCTTTGTCTTCTGCCACTTGGGTGGTGTGGCTAGAGCACTTGCCGTTGAAGATTGAGGCAAAAAAGTCATTGAGTACCTCAGCCTTCTCCACATCCCAGGTAACCAGGTCTCCTGTTTCCTTCTGGAGAGGGCCCACATTTTCCCTAGTCTTCCTTTTATTGTATCTATAGAAGCTTTTCTTGTTGCCCTTGATGTCCCTGGCCAGATTTAATTCTCTCAGCGCTTTAGCTTTCCCAACCTGATCCCTGGCTGCTCGGACAGTTTCTCTGTATTCCTCCCAGGCTACCTGCCCTTGCTTCCACCCTCTGTAGGCTTCCTTTTTCTGTTTGAGCTTGTTCAGGAGCTCCTTGTTCATCTGTGCAGGCCTCCAGGTGCTTTTGCCTGACTTTGTCTTCTTTGGGATGCATCGCTCCTGAACTTGGAGGAGGTGAACCTTGAATACTAACCAGCTTTCTTGGGTGCCTCTTCCCTCTAGGGTTTTGTCTGTGCTTTCATTCTATAAAAAAGATACCTTCAATCTAAAGAAGACTTAAAATCTTCACAGAGAATCTATTATATAAGTCATTATCGGAACAGTAGTTAGCTAAATAAGGAAGAAAAAGCTAGCAACTCAAAATGGCAATTCATCATCAAGTGTCTGCTGCTTTATGTGCTAACAGCCTTTCTCAGCTTCCTTTAAGCCATCTGCTTGTTTCAGCTATCTCTCCATATCACCAGCCTCTCCCATTCTACCCTTCTGCATCTTGCACATTTCCCAGCAGATATCTCATCAGTACTGAGACTGATAAGACTTTGTGTTTTACCTTCTAGACACTTGTCTTTCTCCATAGACATATTTGTTCTAACAGGTAGAAGCATCATCAGATGCTGCTTATGAAAAGAACAAACTTGTGTTAGCTTCTTTTTGTATCAGGAAGCACCTCCAAAAACCTTTCTCCATTAAAATAAGGTCTTGCAGGACAACAGAGAAAATCAGTAGATTTTGACAGGGAGGAGTAGATGACAGGTACTTCGGGATGACAATAATATAGTGAAAATAGGAAGCAAATTACATGTGGAAATTTTTGTCTTATTGCTACCACAAGAAGTTTTTCTTTTGCTATTTTAAACCACAGATTTAACTCAAAAAGATTTTGTTGTTGTCATCATTGCAGTATTTTGCAAATGCCTAGGTACAAAACTGCTGGGTGGTGGGAGTGGAAATGCAAAGGAGTTGCACATGTAAATGTATAGGAGCATGAAGACTTGAGTATACAAGTTCATATTCCAGATGTATGGAAAACAACTATTACAGCAATAAGTTATGACACTGTGAAGCACAAGGCTGAAGGCTAAGCTCTTGCAGCCATTTGAGAAATGCAACCACTCAGCAAGATTTGCTGCTATGAAAAGGTGGGTCATTAATTCAATAAATCATTTTGGGGGAAAAAAGGAACAGGAAACATAAACAGTTTACTGCCAGGTTGAAACGAGGATCTTGTGTAGGTGAGCAAGATGAGAGTGGGAGATATGCAGAAGTGGATGGAGCAGTTCCTAAAGGTAGGAAGGACCTTGTCGCAGGAAGAACAGTATGTGCCCAGCAGAGAGGAGGCCCTCTGCAAGAAGGCCAGAGGCACCCTATACAGAGGAGATGACAGGCTGTGCCTTCCCTCTGGTCCCAGAGATTTTGTCATATAAGACCCTTAGAGATTGCTTAGTCTGTTTGCTCATTTTTAAGGAAGAAATCTTTAAAAGTGTCTGTTTGATCTTGGACCGCTGTTGAAAAGGCAGATGGGCAAGAAGAGAAAGATAAATAGGTGCCAGTTCCTTGCTATGATTTATAATTTGCTAACAAATCCTGTTGTGCTGGAAATTTCTTAACCAGAGAGTAGCTAGACATTGTGAGATCATTTCCATATTTACAGGTTTTTTTAATGACTAACCAAACAGATATGGAGAGGCCAGCTTCAAATAGCTTGGAGGTTTGGGTTGACAAGATGTTTTTTCTGAAAAATGGATTTTTGTTACAGTTATCCAATATTTAATACAGTGCTCATAACACCTTGTATCCAGATATTGCACAAAGCAGAATCCAAAAGCCACTATGCTGACCTAGCTGTAGCTTGAAGGCACAAAAAGCCCCACAAAACTAAATTTAGGACCATTTATCTTTACTATCCTAAATTCTTTAAGATATGACAGGCTGTAATCATGGTCATTTATACACTACTGAGGAAAACAGAGGTTAGTTGCAACTGTGCTGGAAATGAAAATCTGGAATTCAAAACTTTCTTGTCAGCTACTGTAAGTGGAACTGGTCAAATAATACAAGTAGTGATAGATTGATGGTTCTTTTCTGAGTAAACCTGAGGGGTCACTCCAGTGACACTTGTGGGATCATGCTACTACATGTAAGTATTAACATTGATGGGCTTGTTTATATGAGTTGTTCATTTGTTATTTTATACACTCACATATACATTTTTATTAGTTCTTACAAATTTGATCAAATAGATTTTGAAACAACCTAGAATCTATTTTTCTACTGATTACAGTGAAGTTCAGTTCTGGACCCATTCTTCATTTTTTCCTTTCATTCAAAATTTCTAATAAATAGAACAAGCAGTAGAACACACAACATCCTGTGCTGAACAAGTCACTAAAACAACAGTTAGCAAGCAGCGTTTGTGGTATTAAATTCTTCACTGAAACATGTGAATAATATACATATATGCACAGATAGCAGGATCAGTTTGAGAAAATGCAAGATTACCTCTATCAGATACTATATTCACAACCAATATTTCAATTACATCTCCTAAATCTGTCTTGACTGATGTGAATCATATTCAAACTTTTGAGCACTCTGAGGAATGCAAAATGAGTGCATATTTTCCATGCTTCCCCCCCTTCATTCCCTTTTCATACATGATGTCTTGTACTCTGCATAGTCATGCAATGTTTTAAAGGCAACTGTAGAAACTACCTTAAATATCATCCATCAACCACAAAATGAAAGATTATATCAGAGTGACAGGAATAGCGATTGCAATAATCACTATCTTTTATTAAGCTTTAAAAAATAATTAAAGCTAAAATCTGTCACTGGCCTTATAAAAGTGATCAAGTTTTTCTTTTAATTCTGCATAAATTAAAAAAATATTTGATGTTAATTAAAAATGTGGGTTTATACTTGTGTTTTATTGAAACAGGTTTTGAGCGTGTATATGGATGACTTTTTAGCCCTGATATAGAATAGACATTTTATTAAACAATGACAAGCAATAAAGTCTGTTGTTCTGAGGAAGGGAAGGATGCCCTGTTGGCCATCACGCTTTTGAGAGGCACAAGGGATTGCCTTGTATTCAAACGGTATAGAAGGTAGAACTGCAAAAGAACAACGAATTAATTAGAGCAATCATTTTTGAAGAGCAGTTCCAAACCTCATTTTAATTAGCAAATAAAGCAGGATACTAACTGCTTAAGAACTATTTTTGCTTTCTGATTTACTGCGTGATGGCAGTTGTACTGCGCTTTGTTACAAACCACAAAATCTAGTGCCTCATTTTGCATGTAAAGTACATTAAAATACCTTCTTTCCCATTCTATAGGGGCCTTTAAGATATATATTCCAATGGTAAAGTCTGTACAACCCAGCACAATTATTTTCTAATTAGCATCCTTAAATGCTGCATTGTGGCCTGATTCAGTTTTAGCATTTTCAAAGAGTTCTAGAAACAGCCCTATCTGTATAGCCCAGGCCACATGTGACAAAATTAAATTGGCACACTTCACTGTATAGACCTTGTGCTCCTGGCAGTGATAGCCAGCTCAATACCTCTGAGAGAAGGCTCAGCTGTCACTCACTGACCCATTAACGCTCCAGTTGCATCCTGCAGTGTCATAGTCCTCATTCGCACAAAGATGGTGCTCCCAGGAGATGCCCAATACCTGCAGGAATGAGGGAAGGACAGCAGCGACAGCAGCACTATCAAATAGGGCAGCAAAGAACGTAGGGGGAGAGCACCTTGTGCCAGCATCCCAAACTAGAGTTGAAACCCACTACATTGCCCTGGTGAGCCAGTTTTAATGGGCTATCATCTCTAACAAGCTGTCCCCTTCAACAGCACGCACACACACATGTAAAAGGCTGCTGCTGAGCACCTTGCCTGTACTGCAGGAACACCGTTTGCTCAATTCGCGCTGTGGACCCATCCAGCGAGGTGTTAAATAGAACAAACACCTGCTGCTGCTTCTCAGACGTGAAGGGGAACCACTGGGAGAATAATAAGGAAAATCATGCATCAAAATGCTGCCTCTTCTTCTCTTTATCCAGAGTCCTGTTACTGCCTGTATACAAAATCATTTGAACCAACTGCAATGAACTGTTTAGCACAAAGAGAACATTGCTCCAGGCTTCTATGGGGTTTCTGCAATGGGGAACAAAACCACAGGTCCAATTTAATGCAAGAGAAGGTAACATCAACGTTACTCTGCCTGTAGAGCTCAGGCACATCTCGCCAGCAGTGTAACACACCAGGGATTCACTGTATATATATGATTTAGGCCACGCTGTGTGCACTGGGAAATTAAACTGTACCTTACCTGTAGTAGTGTGCAGGTGTGTCTCCATATGCATATGAAGACAAGACAAAGTGTGTGTGTGTGTGTATGCACACGCGCATGCACGTAGGCAGAAAAATGAGAAAAAGAGACAAATAAAAACCAGTCTGAAACTTAATGGAAAAAATAAATTCAGGCACGATTACAGCTGTGAGGCAAATATGAAAGTCCCAGTTCTGTTGATTATGTAGAGAATGATCTAGTAACAAGGTTTTATTTCTAACGATTCAAACCTCTCTCTCTTCTCAAAACATGCATCCATGCCACACCCAATGCAAAAAAAATTGCAGAAAAGAATGTAAGAAATTTATACAAGCATGAACAGAAATACAATTCTTTTTTGAAAGAAATAATTCCATACTGATATTTTTGCAGGGGACTCAAACTCCATACATTGCAGACCCTATGCTGCAGCCTCTAGGCCATGTTCACTGATGGACATAAAACAACATAAAAGAATTCCACCCCACAGGTTTTGTAAACAATGACAAAAGCAAAAACCTAAGGAAAAGAACAAAGGGTGGACACTTGACTCCACTTGTTCTGCCCACACAGAATTGAAAGACAGGTGAACTCTGCTGCTTAAGATTTATCATGAAACTATTTCTGGTTGACAAGTAGAAATATGATCTCAAAAAAAGAAAGACAGTAAAAGCCCAGTTTGCTAGTAGAATTAAAAATATTGGAAAAATGTCTTTTCCATGTGGTCGGTACACATGACAAAAGTGTTCCTATTTTTCAGTACCTAGGTTTGCCCATCACTTAAAGCTGGATCTGCTCCTGTTTCCCAAGCCCAGCTGACACCTGAGGCACATGCTCGAAAGATGTGCATGTTTATGCCTTGCCGAGTCCGGAGAAAGACTTATTTTAAGTCTGGGCTTTCCAGTATGTCCACATGGGGGTCAATTAGTTCTAAAGAACATTCCTACTTTGAAATGTGACCTGGGGGAAATGGGTATCATCGGGCTGGATGTTTACATCGCAATAACTTTAAATTCAAACTGTCTTCAGAGTAGCTTAAGCCTTCTCTATCAATGGTGTCACGGGGGAGTAATGACTCTCGCTTTAAATGGGATTATTTCTGGTGTAAATTCCCCAGCAATTGCTCTGCTGGACAGACCAGACAATGAGCACCACTGTCTTCTAATTATATGATCAGAATCATCTGGGTTGTCCTTGTGCTCTCAGTGAGATTTCTTAGGGGTTGTTAAGATTTCGACAGATAGAGATATAGAGGTTTCATTATATAGCAATACAATTACAAAATTTCATAACAATGAATTACAGAATTAAAACAATAGATACACACACATACTATACTAATATATATTTAAGCTATCATTTCAGAGCAAAATTAATGAGAATAAAATGCAACTCTTCTTTTCTTAGGTTGCTGGCTTTGCAGGGCTGCTAACGCTGCTAAGCAGGAAGGATCCTGCACAGGCAGCGAAGCCAGCTAATGCGATTCTGGCTCCTGAAAGGAAGCAGATCAGTTGAGTATAATGGTGCCACATTATAGGTTCTCACTTTTCCCATTAGACACACACTCTGAAGGTTGAAAAGAGGATTTGTTTATTTCATGCAGCACTATGTGTCTAGAGGTTATTAGTGATTTAAGAACATATAGGTTGGCTATTTTAGGATTTTCTGTGACAATTTTCTCTGTGGTATAATTTCACTATAGCCAATGAAATTATGGGAGGGAAGAATTTGGCCTTACATACCTTAAAACCAAATGTTACTGTCAGCATTTCAGGGAGGTTAAATACTTGCAGAGTGTTAAATTTCAAGGTTCAGGCGGTGAGCTGCACTGTCAGCTTAATGCAAGGCTGTAATCACACAGTGATTGTAAGGCCCACAGCCATATGATCAGAAAGGAATGGGAGATCCCCTGGCTTTAGAGAGGGTTAAAGTTCTTCCCTCCTTCCTGGCCCTCACTTTGATGTGGGGAGATGCCCTCATGCACTGCTCTTCTCCATGCAATGGTCACTAGCTGGAGACAATCTGAACAACATGAAGCCAACAGAGGGTTCAGTCTGCAGAGGCAACTTGTTGCCTCTGGGCAGCGGCTCAGCTGCAGCGGAGCCCCCTTCTTTTTTGAAGTACAACCGGACTGCGCTACATGGTGCGTCTGGCAGCGGCTGCCCAGGGCACAGCGCAGCGGGATCACAGGAGATCGTGGTGCACCGCAACTGCAGGGACTTGGGAGCAGTTTCTGAAAGCGCTGCTGCCCCATGGCACAATGGGGTGAGCAGAGCACGGCACTCCCACATCCTGCACCTTACTCGTTTTTCCCTAAACACCCCGGCTACCTGTGTCAGCTGGGAGTGGGAATCGAATAGACTCAGGTCTAGCAGGAAAACTCTGAGTTGCTGATTATACCACTTTCCTGAGGCAGCAGCAAAGATAAGAGCCAGTTACCATGCCGGTTACCACGCTTGAGCAATGAGGCTCAAAAACACAGCATGAGATTGTGCTTAATTCATAGACGTAATGAAATGTGGTTTTACTCTCCTTTTAATAATAAAAAACAAAGCAGGTTTGAGTCAGGAAGACTCAGAAACATAAAATATAAAAACACCTGTTGCCCATTTTATCAGAAGTGTACACAGAATTGTACAACATCAAATGATCACATTATGGTGTTGTTTCATATATATTTCCTATTCGTCTTTGCTTGTTAAATGAAAAAAAAAAAAAATTAAAATACGGTAAACAATACAGTGAAATACAGCTTATGCCAAGAAAGGCAATGTGCTCAGATATATAGTGTTTTCCAAATGTTACTTTCGCTTTTAATCATATTTTAATTGTATATCACTAATATTTTATTCATGTATTCTCTCTCTTGGTTGATTCATATATATGTATACATATATATATATTCAAACTCGCACTTCCCAAGTATTCGTTTGTATAAATACACACACAAATTTGAGAGTGTGAAAATGGAAATAAAATTAGACGATGTCAGAATACGACAAAGCTGTCACACTGCTGCCTTAATGATAGATAAATAAATACAGAAACCAAATAATTTAGTAAAATAAGCAAGATGGGCTGAGTCCCATGACCTTTTGGATGATGACAAAGAGATCAGTTATCCCCAGGTAGGTTCTGTTTAGCTCACAGTGTCTTGGTATTTTGAAACCTTCTGGATACACCACTCAGGAATTACTAAAGTACTGTCTGGGCAATTTACATTCTCCTGTTATAGTTTAGCTTACCTTCCTTTCAGATAATCTGCCACATGAAATATTACTTTGTAAAAAGAGGGAGCAATTATTTTAACAATGTTTCTGGAAAGTAGAAGCTATTAGATTTCACTTGAATACTTTTAGTTGCACATTAGTGAAATGATACTGTCGCTTTAGGAAGTCTATCATTTGCTTCCATTAGAGACTTGCAGACTGCCAGTTCCAGCAGAGCCCAGAATAACTTCCCCTGAAGGTGTAATACCAGTAGTGGTAGCAAAACAACAGCGTCTCCCATGATGAAAGTCATTCTCCCTCTTTTTTTGAGCGCTGTAACATTTGGGGGCATACATGAAGAACGGTTTTTAAGCTCAGTGTGCAATAAAACTGTCTTACAACACACGTTTCTGAGATCCTTGTCAGTATGTCTGATAACTGTATGCAATATTTATGCTTATGAGTGACAGTATTTACCACAGTACTGTATTTCAAATAAAATCCTACTCATCTATAATATCACTTTGAAAAGAAGAAAGAGGGAATATCATTGGTGATCTGAAAGGCCTGGCAGTAGACTAGAAAAAGAGGCTTTTCATGCCTTGTTCTAGATGTAGCTAGTTCTATTCACGCATATCTTCACTGACCTCAAGCATACTTTGCTTCAGGCTTCATGTATGAGAGAAGTGCCACCCTTGAAGGAGACAGCATAAGGCTTCCAACTAAAGCAAATACTGTGGTGAGCTGTGGGGAGACAGGCAGTCACAAGTGACTGGGCATGGAAGAACTGAAGGCCTTCCAGATAATTGTCAGGAATATAATGATTTATATATTTTATATAATTATATAATGGTAATATAATTATGATTTTTTTTAACATAACCTCAAAAAAGTATATTTGTGTGTTGGGTTTGCATGGCAAGGTTTTGGTAGTGGGGGGGCTACAGGGGTGGCTTCTGTGAGAAGCTGCTAGAAGCTTCCCCTGTGTCTGACAGAGCCAATGCCAGCCGGCTCCAAGATGGACCCACTGCTGGCCAAGGCCAAGCCAATCAGCGCCTCTGTCATAACATATTTAAGAAGGGAAAAAAAACCAAACAACACAGAGGGAGAGCTTTTGCAGCCAGAGAGAGGAGTGAGAAGATGTAAGAAACTCTGCAGACACCAAGGTCAGTGCAGAAGGAGGGGGAGGAGGTGCTCCAGGTGCCAGAGCAGAGATCCCCCTGCAGCCCGTGGTGAAGACCATGGTGAAGCAGGCTGTCCCCCTGCAGCACATGGAGGAAGGATGAGGGGTGGTAGAGATTCCACCTGCAGCCCATGGAGGACCCCACAC
>VXBL01009162.1:924167-1139744 GCA_013400195.1 Aramus guarauna | reverse complement strand
CCCTGTCCTTATCTCAACACACAAAGCTTTTCGTTATACTTTTTCTCCTCTGTTTAGTGAATGAGGGGAGTGATAGAGCAGCTCTGGTGGGCACCTGGCCCCCAGCAAGGGTCAGCCCCCCACAATTTGTTTCCAAAATTTTCTCCACTGAAACTTCAAGAAAACCAGAGAACAGACAAACCACAGGAAGGCACCATCTCAGAACCACATAGAACTTCTGAAATGTAGTTTTCATTTTAATTGTAACATCACCTAATACTATGGCACTTACTGAAGGACCTCCAGGCCCGAAAAAATTTGACAAATACTTACATAGGAAATCTTCTTACCAAGATTTTCAGTCATATTTTGCTACATCAGTACAGTTGGATGCTTATGGGAACTTGTGTACCCTTTTTCCAAACAGTTCCTTAATTCTAAACCTTTTGAGGTCCATTCATCCTCTCACATAATGCACAATGTTGTTTTATGTGTAGGTAATACGATCTTCTTTCTGCCTTTCCTCACAAGAGCATCTGTACCTCATAAAATATATCAAAGACAGTTGACTTACTGTGTACTATCATATTTTTTTCTTTTTTTTTTTTTTTTTTCCTGGGCTCTGTGGGTATTGGCAGTTGTAAGTCTGCAATGAAAAGAAACTTTTGAACTATATCCCATGATTAATGGTAGCTAAAGGAATGATACTTGTCCTAGGGTCCATATTTTTTGAGTGGGCTACAATTTGCAACACACAGGCACTTGCCTTCCTACGCAGTGGCCCTAAGCAATAGTATCTATTAATAAAACATTTTTTGTATTCCTGTTTCCCTCCCAAAAAACAGGCAAAGATGGGAAGCAAGGCTTATACAATATCAAATGTAGCATGCTATTTATGACATGAAAGATGAGAGAGAGAGAGATGAAGACTTTTACAGGACTCTGACAAAATACTGTCATTTAATGAAATATGTTTACAGAAAAGAATTTGCTGTTCAATATTACGTTTGTGAGTCTAAGAGCAGTAAGTCCCACCTGGCGGAGTCTGTTAAGCAGCATTCAAAAAGGAGAGTAAAATAATGAAAGTGCTAAAATCATTGCAAGACTCAGCCTAATCTGAGCAACGTTTATTGAATCCATTTGTGGACTTCCAAAGGTGCCTTGAAGCACACAGGTAAAATTCCATGTCCAAACAAAACCAATGAACTATGTAAGTCCCCATTAGCTCTCAAAATAGGATGTACGTGATATTTAGGGCTTGCATACACTCTACACAATGTTGAATTTCATTCACAGAGAAAAAAGGTAAGAAGAGTTGTACTGCTTAAAAGTTCCCTGTTTAAACTCTCTTTTCCATGCCCAAATGGGAATATATAAGTTCTATTTATTATGCGAACTCAGGCATTGTTCTAGAAAATGTAATTCAACTACAGAGTAACTCCCAGTTCTTAGCAGAGAAAGCCTAATGTCATGTTTGCTTCAAAAGGAAGAATACAAAGCAAACTCTTTTTCTGTGACATGACAATGGATCCTTCGTGGTTTGTTTCAAAATAACGTTACAGCAACGTAGGCAATAAATTATGCCTCTTCTCAGTGAAACCTACCATCCAACTATAGCTGAAATATCTAAGTGCATAAGTAAAGTTTTCCATGAAGTAAGGAAGGAGACACTGGTGTGAAAACATGCATGAACTCTAGTTCTTGTTTCCTTTTTCATTCTCTTTCTTCCTAATAAGATCTTACGGATGAGAAAAAAATCAAGAGTAGAAATGAGCTATGATGTTTGACCAGTTAGACCATGAGTTTATATTGGCTCCAGAATGAGAACAATCCTGCTCAAAAGTGCTACTTGTGCATGTATATATTGTGTATGTGATTTAATTTTAGTGGTCCTTATGAAATCAGGTTTGATGGAGTAAGCCCTGCTTTTTGATGGGCAGCACCACATAAAAGTTATTCAAATTCTGTAATAGTTTAGTGTTACATATGTATTGCTATTTACATTCTTTACAGCTTCTCAAATGTTTTGCAGGTTAATAAAATCATCATCATTTGTATCTGGTCTGGAAATTTATGAAATTGCTCAATGGTTAAGGTCTACAAAATTCAGTTTATGTTCTATGATGGTAATAGTATACTTTTCTTCTTCAAGAAATGAATACTGAAAACCTATAATGACCTGTTGTTTGACTCCACATAGCACCATCCCGATCTGCATTCACACTGGTGCTAAATAGTGATAGCATTTTCATTGTTACTGCTGTAGAACATAATATACAGAAGAATATTAAGGAAATAATTAATAAATAATATAGAAATTATAAATTATCAAAGAGAACTAGAAAGAAACATGAACAAAGAATAGAAGTCTAACGCTTGTGGAATTACAGTCTTATTGTGAATAAATTAGCTTCTCATATTCTTAAATAAGGTGGAATATATCTTCTACCACCTTCTTCCAAAAGTAGGGAGCAGGTGGCTATGTTATGTCAGGGAAGGAGACCAGCAGTGTGAACACTCCATTTATTAGCATTATTCATAAACTTTCTATCATGAGCAGCATTGCACTGCTTACTATTCAGCATCAGGGTATGAAAAGTGCACTCAGGCTTCAAAAATCAATGACAGCTTGCCCTCTACCCACCGCTTTTCTCTGGTAAGCAGCAAAAAAGCCACTCCTAAAACTCAGCATGCCATTTTTTAATTCACAGTTATGTTTCCACTTGAAGAGACAAGCCAAAACAAACTATCCCTCCCTGAGAAGCACCACGGGAATAAGTTCCCTCCCAAGTTCAATAATTATTAGGCAAGAGTGTTTCTCCATTCCCTCTTACGCTGAAAATATCGCCTGCTTATAAGGACAAGCTTGCATTCTGCCCCTCTGTTGGCATAATTCACAGATGTCAGCCTGCAGGTTGGCTGTGTCCAGCAGAATCCTAGCTTTGCTTTTCTCTGTCAGGTTGAGCCCTTTCACAGCTGTAAATGGGCTTACGCGGCTGCAGAAAGCAGTAGGTTAAGTCCAACAGCCAGAACTGTCTAAGCAGTAGTAGAACCTTGCTCAGCTGAGCATATGCCTCTTTTTCTGACCATTTCTTTACAATTTAGGACTTCAGGCACGTGTGCCCTAGCATGTGTGTTTACAGCAATTGTAGTAAAGAAAATTGTAGCAGCAGTTTCCAAGTTGTTTAGACCTTCAATGTTTTAGTCCTCAAAATAAAAAAAAAAAAAAAAAAAAAGAGATCATTTACAAAACATACTCTTAGTACTACTGAGGTTTATACAGGAAGGAAATTTAGTTCTGATTTTCTGTAGTCATACAGCCTTACAAAATGGAAAATTATTTTCCAGATATCATGTAACACATTGTTATAGTATGTTCCTCTGACTAATTGGCATTGTAAATTATTCAGTTGAATTCTGCCAGCATTGTACTGTATTTAGTTTCTGTCTTTTGAGCAGAAAAGCTATGGCGATACTTGCAAGGAAACCAATGACAGAATCCCGAATGAAAGGAGAATGTACAGTGAATAATATACCACCATCCAAAATAAAAGACTATTTGACAGAAGGAGAAATGAGACAGTGGCACAGCTCACATTACACACTGTAATGAGCCTACACAAAACTTCATTATGTCAGAGGAATGAGATGAGAAAGAGATGTTCCTTAGACTCAGCAACAGTGAGTCTAAGCATGTGCCAAGTGGTTGTAGATACCCACAGTGATATTTATGGCATAGTCATACAGCCTAAACAGAGAGATTTCAAGATAAAACATTGGCTGAAATAACCACTGATGAACTACTTGCTCTTCAAGATGGAAATGATAAATTTGCTTTTCAAGAGAATATTTTCTTTCCAGAGCCCTGCTTTGTGCTGATCACATCTTCATGCCTAAGACAACACCTTACAGGGAGTTAACTGTGTTAGCAACTGGTGAATGAATCTTTCATATGAGAAGACCATTTTTCTTTTATAGGTGATGATACATAATTAATTTCATTCTTAATTCTGCAAAATTGATTAACTCTATCTGAAGCATAAAAAGTTTTCATAAAATAAGAGGTTTGTTTTACATGTGAGCGCATCAAAACTATTGACAATTTTGTACCACATATTCACAACAGTTAAAACCCAAGTGTCTGCAGAGTAAATGAGTATCTCATGAACACAGATATTTCCAGGTACTTTTGGAAAATTTCTGCATTCTTCTATAAATTTTTTCAGTTTTTATGAGGACACAAAATCTTCTACTTCTGTTTCAGGTGAATATTCAGAGAAAATAAATATTTACAGCCTCTCAGATTCCATCCAATGGAAATCAACACACTTCCTTCAAAGTCAAGTGACCCAGTCTTTGATGCCAGAAGAGAAACCAACTGAGACACCCTGCAGTTGGATCAACTCAAAGACCTGCAGTTAGATCAAGCTAGGTGCTCAGATACATTTCTACTCAAAACAAGCAACTCAGAGATTATGAATTTATTACTATCATTTCCACACAGGATAAAAGTTTCAGAAATTACTAACATGATGTCTGTCTGAACTTCCTTTCTCAATTGTTTAGTGAATGAAAAATAATGGGCCCAATGACAGAATTACTGAAACGAGTAGGGAGCCTACTTTCCTGTGGTGGCTTGGTGCTTGTTTTGAGTGGTTGCAGTGGGATCACATTTCGATTTTACCAAAGGAAGTACTTAAAACAGACCGGAAAATGTATACAGTTCTGCAGGTACTTTTCCATGTCAATTAAAACTTCTATTTCATTCTTGGTTTTCTTCTATTTCTCTCTGAAAGACTCCAAGCCACATAGTTTTTTATTCATTTTTACATCTTTCTGAGAATCTTCTCTTTGATGTTTCTTTATAACTCATTGAATACTAATTTCTAAATTGATATTCTTTCATTAGACTCATCTACTTCATATTACTGCGTTTTCCCATAGTTTCATGGAGGAATAGTTTCAGTCAGGTTGCTCTTTCCTTCTTTCTTTCTGGACAGGACAAATAGGCTTTCTAGTGCTTATTTTGAGTCCAAGAGCATTTTCTCCTCCTGAATATTCCCAGTAGACCAGACTATGAATAATTGATGTGATAGTGATCAAATGGTGAGACTAATATACAAGATCTCTTCAACAGTTGGGTTAAATCAGGTTTGTTTATATTCTTTAGCTTCAGCTTCACCAAGTTTAGCTGCTTACTTTTTCAGGTTGTGACTACTATTTGGTGAAGACTTTTAAGGAGGTATTTCCCCAGTAAACTTAAGTCTGAATTTTCTAGGCATCTACTATTTTCATTGGCTTTGACTATGTATCAATGTTGAAAGACAGTATGAGTTTTCCTTGCAGGTTTGGTATAATTAGATTGGGAGAAAAAATAGCTAAGCTAACTTAAAATCCTTACAAGAATTATTAGATTAATCTAAATCCTGTTAACCAGGATGCCGTGTCTCTCCTTTGCCTAGCAATGCTGTGTCATGTGCATCACTCCCTCAATTAATAAAACAATTTATTTTGATTATTAATAACTTCCTTAAGAATCTGTTTTCTGAGGCTCTCATAAATTTATATAAATATTAATTAAACATCATTACACCCATTAAAATTAACTAAGTATGAATCTTTTAATTTTACAGAAATAGAAATCAAGATACTGGGAAACTAAACAACTTGTTCAAGGACACACAAGGAATCAAACTTAAGGGTCAGTTCCCTGGAAAAGCAAGAACTCCTTGTGCCATGGTAGTCAGTGGAAATGAAGCCAGGATCACACTAATACTTTCAACTGTTCAGCATTTGCTGGGGTGAGGTTTTAAATTGCATTTTCCTCAATCTTTTCAAATATTTCTTATGAATTACATAAGATAATAACATTACATAGAAAAGAAATTTAAAATGTTCACTTCAAACATAACAATCTACATATGTCTTTCAATTGTTTTGAATCTTACATGAGGATTCCTCTCTCCAGGTATAGCACACTCTGGGCAGAAGTCCATTCAGGTTATACACACATTTATTAAGTGAGCCAGCTTTCCTAAAATGTCAGTGTTTCGGCCAGAATTAACATTTTGAAAAAGCTGCCCCACTTAATAAATTTAAGTAAACTCAACACACCACTCTATCTATAGTACACCATAACATAAGTATTTATACTGGCAGTACAGCAATGTCAAGAAACTACAATGATCTGTAGAACAAGTCTCCACATTTAGGAATTTATGTAGTGAATTATTTTGATGTAGTGCTGGTTATTGCTTTCATAGCTTCCCTCTTTTATTTATATTGATTATTTGACATGTACAAGATCATTAACAACCTCAAGTGAATATAACATCAAAATAGCTGTGTCAATAAAAAAAATAGGACCAACCATTTAGAACTGCAGACTTTGAACCCCAAGTAAGTGTTAACAGAACAAGATAGGAGGGAGGATCCTACTAGCTGTATATCCATTTTGTTACAGGTGTGCTTCTTTATGGTGTGTCTTGCAGCATTTATCCTTTAATTGTCTAGACAGAGGCATTTCCTGGAGTGTGCCAAGGGCTTTCTGTAGGAAAGCAGGGCACATGGGCGATGCTGCAGTGACAAGCCCGATTGTGGCGTGAAATCAGGACACAGACAAGCTGCTCACCAGTAATCAGGACCTTTCCTGTTCCACAGGGCAGCCACAGACACAATCAAGCAGTTGTTTCAACAGCTGGATTCAGTTAGTTCATAACTTCCTATGCACCTTCCAAAATAAGTCATTTAATTCTGTATTTAAGATCTTCTAAATTCCTTAGATATAAAAGGACAATAATACTCATCATCTTCACCCTTCATAATTTTCACTTTTACATTTTATACCCTCTGGAATGATATGTGTGAAAAGTGTCTTGCATAATGTGGTTTCAGTCTCAGCTGGGATCTTGCTCAGAAATTATGCTAACTAGCACATTTTGCACCACCATATTACACGCGCTAGTGACATGTCTATTTAATTTCTGAAATAGAGCTAGAAATCTTATTTGGAAGTAATTCCTAAGTGAAATGTGTAGTCAAATATATGCATATATTCTACACTGAAATGTTAATCCTGCAAAGTAAAGCTTTCAATAGATAGGAAGTACTGGGATTAGGACTGCCCGCACATTTTGCACTAGACTATTTTATTTAATAATTTATTTACTTATTTTCTAGAGATTTCTTCCATCATTTAGCTGAAAGTACTTGCTTAACTGGCTACAAATTTCCTCCTCACTAGTCAATGTACGTCTTGTACAGCAGACTCACTTTCATCTTCTGCATCATCACAATCTTTTTCTATCATACTACTGTTAAATTACCCAAAAGCTTGCCTTTGCTCATTGTAGTAGCTCTATGAAGCAAACACATGTTAAAAATTCCGCTTTAGGATAGTGAGAGTCTAAGGCATGACCAAAAGTTAAAACTTCCTACTTGTTTTTTAGTGTTACCTCTTCTCTTTTTTGGCCTAATTTACAGCAGGCAAAGCAAGATTAAGTAGGTGGCCACACAGAAAGGCTACCACTGATACAAAAGTTGAATCTCCTGATTCAATTTTTATTTTATTCTCTACTTAGACACAAAACATTATGTATTTATGAAACATTGCATGATGCATGGTTGTGGTGGGTTGACCCTGGCTGGATGCCAGGTGCCCACCAAAGCCGCTCTATCACTGCCCTCCTCAGCTGAGCTGGGGAGACAAAATATAACTAAAGGCTTGTGGGTCGAGATAAGGACAGGGAGATCACTCTGCAGTTACTGTCATGGGCAAAACAGACTCAGCTTGGGGAAAATTAATTGAATTTATTGCCAGTCAAATCAAATCAGAGTAGGATAATGAGAAATAAAACCAAATTTAAAAAAACCCATGCCCCTATCCCTCCCTTCTTCCTGGGCTCAACTTCACTTCCAGTTTTCTCTGTCTTCTCTTCCTCAGCAGCACAGGGGTACAGGGAATGGGGGTTGTGGACAGTTCATCACAGGATGTCTCTGCCACTCCTTCCTCCTTAAAGGGAGGACTCCTCCCACTCTGCCCCTGCTCCAGCCTGGGGTCCCTTCCATGGGAGACAGAGTCCTTCATTAACTTTTCCAACATGAGTGCTTCCCACAGGCTGCCCTTCTTCATGAGCTGCTCCAGTGTGGGTCCATTCCATGGGGTGCAGTTCTCCAGGGTCAGACTGCTCCAGCGTGGGTCCCTCACGGGGTAACAAGTCCTGCCAGCAAACCTGCTCCAGTGGTGGTTCCATCTTGGAGCCGGCTGGCTCTGTCGGACATTGGGGAAGCTTCTAGCAGCTTCGCACAGAAGCCACCCCTGTAGCCCCCCTCCACTAACAAAACCTTGCCATGCAAACCCAATACAATGGTAATAAATAATTTTAATAAATGCCTCTAATGATAATGATAAATCATAAATTATTTTATGTTTTAATTTCCTTGGGTAAATATATTGAAGCACAACATCTCATTTTCATTGCTGACCTGGGGTGAAAGCATAGCAGCGTGACATTTACAACAGATACTTCAACTGTAATTACCAAACAGTTAATATATCAATTTAATTAAAATCCCATAGTGATGAACAGCATAAAGTATCAAAAGAAGTTAACCCAGGCAAAAACAAACAAGAGGATCAAGGCAATCAGTTGAGGCAAAATGAATTAGAGTACTTGTCCCACCAATTCAGAGGGTTATTTGCTCCTTGAATACAAGGGATTTTGCTGCCTCTCTTTCAAAAATATATTCATTGTGAGACAGTGCACAGGAATATTTGGAATATCAAAATGAAGAAAGAAAAAATATCCAGGTTGGATTTTTTACTGAGTTTGTTGAAACAAAAATGACCTCCGTTCCTTAGGTTTATCTCCTGATAAAATGAAAAATAAAGGCATGTTAAGCCTTGTTGAAATTCCTTCTACTGGTTTCATTGTAAAACTTCTAGAGTCCAAATTCCTTTAATTTGTACACCAATCCATCTTGGATTTGTCCTTCTTGGATACTGTCAAACTGCTGAACATCTTGTTACCAGCTACTGCTGATGCAGTTCTTTCTGTCAGAGACACTACTCTCATTTACCAGACCAAGAGTGGTCAATTAACAACAACAGAAGAGTTGATGTACATCAACAGAAGACTCCTTTGTCCTTAAAATCTAACATCTGATCTTTCCCTTAATTCTGTCCAATTTTTTTTCTTCTTCCTCCTATCTTAAAAACAATCCAGCCTTCTTCAGATTTTGCTCAAGTGAAATGTTCATTTTTCTTCAATATCACCTTATGTAGCACAGAAAGTGAGTATTTGAGCACTATGGTGGGGAAATTGCATTTAAGCATGCAATTTGAGGCTTGAAGTGGGGAGAAAAGCATAAGCAACAGCAAACACTGTAGCAACAGCACATTGTTATAGTGGCTTTCCTTGAGAAGCATGAATTCAACTCTTATGACACAAGTCTGACAAATAGACCTTCCTCTCCAAACAGTAGTACATTCAAGGATTAGGTTATGATTAGACTAATTTTGACATGTGAAATATCAGTAAGACTTGGTAAATGCCTACATGGAAATTTTTTTTTCTTCTTCCCCTTTTGAAAGCAGCTATAATCTCTTATAAAATGATTGATATGTAGATGATTTATCTCACCTACCATTAAGCTGGTTCACTTTATTGTCTCCCTCTATCAGATTAAGGAAATCACTGTCTTGAAAATGCTTTAAACAACAGCTCTAAAAACTTACATGGAGTACAACACTTTTTAAATGAAACCAACATGAAAACTTCGAGTGAAATCCAGGACTAGAATAGGTGCCAAAGGAGCAACACTGGGAGCTTTCAGAACAGGATCCAAGACAACTAGTATGCTAAGCACAGGGCCAAATGCATCCTACACCATCACTGTTAGGACAGGCAATAGGAAATGCTGCTGGGAGCAATCTGTGTCTTTTAAATGCAGCCCTTTGTTTACAGTGCCAAGCTACAATATTTTTTATTTTAAATCAATCAGATGTCAGACTTTTCTGACATTAGAGTTGATTCAAACCAGCAACTCTTACTTGCAGAAAGACTTTTAACCACAGGGGTATTTTACTTGGAAGACCCTAGAAAACAAAATTCAGCCAACAGTCTTTTGGCTGAGATCTGGGTTTCCCTTTTCCAGGCATGTGTTCCAGGCTATGGATTTGTCCTCAAGTTTACTCTTTCTTCCTGACCTAATAAATGCTTTTCTACTGCAACAGAACTTCAACAAGAACAGAGAAGCATGTCCTTAGTCAGTGTTACCTACAGCTGGTAACTAAAGATCTGTCTTCCACCCTGGAAGAATAAAAGTAGTTTTGTACACAACCAGACACACAGCACAACTGAACTTTAAGTCTCCCACTTCATAGATAAATTCTCTAAGTATTTGGTAATCAAATAAACAGGGTTCACACCAAGAGTACTAGCAGTCATCTTTGGATTTGGGAACCTGATTCTGGGTGCAGATTGCAAGTATTCTGAGATTGCTTCCTGGATTGAGCCTCTCAGCGTGTTTGGAAAGAAGTTGTTTCTGGCTCCTGCTCAGGATTGGGTAAAAGTTAATATCAGCTGGGCGTCCTGTCAAACCTCTTGCATTTCTAGGAACATATAGACAAAGCTGTAGGGAACTCATCCAAGAAGTAGCATGCTACTGGAATTTAAGCACCTCTGGGTGTAAGGAGAACTTAAACTGGAGTTTTCATGACCACAATTTTGAACCTTGGCACCTAAACTTCACTTATGTTCTAGGCAATTTATGTTTGGATTTAGCTCTCTTTATTTCTAAAATATCCAGTAGTAGTTTTAAGGCCCATTAAGAATTAATTCTCTGGAATGTGTAGTTTTCTGTTTACTCATTTTTCTTTACGTATCACCCAAATTCAGTATATTTTGCTTCATTTTTGCAATAAAAGTTGCAGGTTTCTTTTTTTTTTCCTGAAAAATTGTTTAAATAGTAACCAGGTTTTACTATGTAAAATAATCCATGTGCTATTATTATTATTACTGTATGCAAGAATTTGATTGATACTTAACGGATATCACCAAGTCCAGCTCCTTACCACCCGCAGGGTCCCAAACTGTGTTTTTCTTATTTTCCCTCCTTCTGGTCACCCCACTGAGTGGGATCCTTTGTTCAGCTGAGTTGTACTTGTCGCAGGAATCAGAGAGTGGGAGGAAAAAGCAGTTTGAAAACACTGTGTACTGGAAGTAATGTGGGCCTGGTCCTTAGAGGCTGTTCAAATTTATTTTGGTTCCAATTGCCTCCAAGGATCTCCTTTTTAGCGGAGGCAAGCTGAAGCAATGTCCTGATGTCCCCTTCTCTCCAGTCAGCCCCCCTCCCAGGATTTGGTAGAGGGCCAAGCAGACTTTTACGCTTGAGAGACCCCTCTGACAGGAATGCTTGCTTGGGGGTTGATAAGGCAGAAAGAGCAAAGGCCAGAAGAGAGATCCTCGTCTTACTTCTCTGAGTATTCGTCAGCAAGCATGAACAACAAAAGGGTCAAGTATTTGACCGAAAGGGCAAAAATAACAACCCTTGCTGTGTACTTTTGCTATCATTATTTCATTCCTTACCTATTTCTCTACTGATCTGACTGTGGTACTTATTGCAGCTACATTATAAAGAAATAATCATTCCACTTCCCTTCTCTTTGTGAAACCATGTAAAACCACCTGGAATCAATCCCACGGGCTCAAAGGAAAACAAGCAGTGCTTTGAGACTCAGCCTGCCTTCTGGAAAGTGCAAGGAGAAGAAGAGCCAGCAAAAGAGCTACAGCGTGGCAAAGCAGGGTACTGCCCCTATCCCCCAGCTATGCCAGCAGCCCTACTTATTTGTGGAGGTTGCAATATGCTGCCATATTTGGAGGGCTGTAGTGGGTTGTTTTTTCCCCTGCATACAGCTGGAACTACCCTTGCAAAGTTCTCATTTTGGTGTTGTGGCACTAGACTGTTTATTTAATTTAAAAATCCAAATGTAAACTTCTAAACTCTTATTCATGACAAAATTACCAGTCATTTTTTGAAAGAAGCTCTATAAGCCCATATCACATCTGTACAGCTAAGACCATAGCTGATACTGCTATAATACTCTTTGCTTTCTACAATTCCAACAATGCTTATTCTTGCTGGGTTTTTATGATTATAAATACATATTCTGTTTTTCTCATCTTAACTCCTTTTCCTACCCTTCACTTCCCTGTGCACTTTAATAATTTGCAACATTCTGTCTATATGCAGTTCTCATTTTCCAAGGCATTCCTATTCCTATTATCTTACAGAATAAATCTTTTCCTGTCTTTCAGTTTGCACCTCAAATCTCAATCCTAACAGATACTTTTCTTTCTACCACTGGCCATGCTACTGAGGATGTGATAAAATGAGTCATATCAAACTAAAACAAGATTTTAAACAACTCCCAAGAATTTGATATACAAACCTTTTAAAGAAATAGCAAATGAGAAGCATGCAAAAAAAATGGAGAGAAAACAGGTCATGTGTGGCTTCAAGGGATGGAGTCCAAATGTTCACACTATTCCAAAAGTGTTAAGCACCTGTATTCCTCAGTTAAAAGTAAACTCCTGTAGCTAGTAGTTGTAACTGCAGTTCCATGTGTTGCCTGAGAGATGACTATCCACATCCATGTTTAGAAGTTCCAGCTACAAGGACTTGCTTTTAAGCTTTAATCCTCGGTTAGAATATCCTGAATTTGCGTCCAAGCTATTTGCACTAAGCTTGTCCGGACTTGTAAGGTAGCTGGTTAAACTGGAATTTTTTTTCTATTTCCTCCACCACAAATGCGTACTTTCAAGGTGAAAGCCTCCAAATGCTTATATATATATTGTATTAAAATAACAGTCACTTTATTGAGAGCTTACACTTGGAAACGGTGTAGCTTGACTAGTGCTACTCCTAGGATGGGAAATGGCACTGGGGAGGGGACAAGCTGTGCTGCTTGCAAACATTTGCAAATCTATTGCCTGGGAGAAACAGAATAGTTGTGATTATTTGTGATATCAACTTCAGAAGAACAAAGTATGCTTGGCTAGTTTTTATGTCCAGATGGGACTACATAGACCCTGATCTTGAATGCTGGCCCAGTATCTTGAAGGAGACAGGAGATGGCAAAGACGAAACACTGTACTCCAATTTTAACTGAACAGGAGACATTTAGATATCGATGTGGGGTGGCATAAGGTACAATTTGGATCCAAGTAAATGTAACCACAGACACTTGGAACTTCAGAAAGAGGGCTGCTGTCCTTACCAGTCAAATGTGAGGGCTTAAATACAAGCATTTTCAATAAGCAAGTTTGTAAATGGATTTAATGGTACTAGTGGAAAACAGGTAACTTTGAAAGTTCTAATAAAGAAGTAAAACCAACAGTAAATAAATAATTAGAAATAACTAGGATAGCGGTTAGTAAATGCTGGCAGAATTTGGCCTTTACACAAGTTACGATGCCACTGGATTATTTTTCTAATAAGATGTAATTTATACTTTATGCCTGGGAAAAAAACATAGTCTTTCCAGTTCATTCCATAGCCACAAGGTGTTTTATTCTTAACATCTTATTGTCATGCACAGTTGTAACTTGAGAGATACCATAGCTGAGGTGCTAGTCTCCGGTAAAATAATTGCCATCTTAAACCATGGTAGGTGTACTACAGCCATTAATTATCAGCTTGACTAATTAGTATTGGTAGTGATCAATCTTTGCTTTCATAATTACTGCTGATGGCTGTACATGGTCTGTTTTATTAAAAAATCCTTCTAGAATGACACAGAAGAAATCCATAGCATAGCTATACTGTCTCTGAAAAATGATAAAAAAGAATCAGATGTGATAGTGCGGCCCTTTGGTATACTAAAGACCAAATTCTACACAACAATTTTTGTGGTTTATGTAGTAGGTGTAACAAAACATCCACTAAACATCCAAACTCAGACAACATCAACTTATAAAAAGCAGTTTCCCAGTAGTATTTGTTCTGGTGTTAGCTCCAAAAGAAGAAAACTCATGGCCATACCTAACTGGGTGCCAAGACCTAATGAGCAATAAGCTCAGAATGAGCAGTTCAGTATGTCTAGTTATTTCCAAAGAATGAATGCAACAGAGAAGAGACACGATTATTATTAACAATCCCATTGTACAGGATAAAGAAGTAATTCTATAAATCAATGTGTGTACTTAACTGTCTCATACAATCTTAAGTGAATTTGAGGAAGGTTTTATTTGAAAAAACCCCAACAAACACAAAACCATCATACCCCATTCCTCAGTATAGGTCAAATTCTTAAACCATCCCTGGCATAGCTTTCTGTGTTCCTGCTTCCATTTTAATGTGTGGGTAGTTAAAAATGTTAAGTATCAGAAAAGAAGCTTTTTAAAAAAAATTATGACGTGTTGGAATATAACTTAAAGGTATGCATTTGCTTTGACATTATTAGATGTAAAAAGGCCTTTAGTCACAGGCCTCTGTTAAATGCATAGCAGTTATTAATAACACCTGTTATTTAATTATAGATCAAGATTATTTTTTGAGATGTAGCTTATGTGACATTTAAATTACAGACAGTAATAATGAGCAGATATAAAATGAGAACAGGACCAAACAGAAGTCTTTTGAGCAGCAAATGTTGTCCAAGGTTCCAATCTTGCAAAAAATTCTTTACACTCTTAAATGCACCCAATGGGAGTTGTTTCACTTATGTAGCAGAACGGTTTACAGTGGGTAACATTTAAGATAGCCCTCAAAAGTTTCAGCTTATGGCCAAATTTCTGTTGAAGTGCAGACTCTGTAGAAGTTTAACACTGTGAAAGAAAATAAACTTGATGCCCTTGGAGGAGAAAAAGGTTGGACTATGTCACATGCCATGCAGCAGTAACTTTTATGTGCTTTCTCATCAGCATTTCTCTGCCCTATCTGACAAATCATTCAGACATTTCTACTCTCTGGGCCACTTCATTCCTTGACTTCTTGGTTAATGTCAGCAACTCAGTGGCAAGTTGATGCCAAACATACACTTTGTTTCTGTGACACCTCTTACGACAGTCTACAGCTTAAACCAAAGCTTATGATTCAAGCCTATAACATCTACTCTATGAGTGTAACCAAGTTGCTCTCATGTAAATGGATTACCGTTCTACTCCATCAATTTAAATACTGTATGACTGTTCTGTTTTCTGTCCTTTCTTTAATCTTCCATCTTGGCAATATAATTCTAACTCATAAATGATCACTTTTCTATTGAAATCTTTAAAACTACTCTGGTATCAATAGACACTTGTCCATCTGGTACATCAGGGTCATCAGTTTCTATCAGATGAGATGCCAATCAGGCAGGTATAACATAGTATCTATTCATCTAAGCTAGATCTCGTACAAGTCACCTACAGCTTAAAGTTGTGGACGTTTGCTGCCAACTCACAACATTTATTCACACCCTCTCCTAATTCTTCTAAACACAAAAGCATGACTAGAAGGTATTCAGATTTATCTGTTTATTAGCATTTCATTTATCATTAAAAATACTGGGATAATACATCCCATTTTCAAGAAAGTCTTTGTGAGAGGAGAGAAAATGAAAGCTGCATTGTCATTTCAGTCCATGTAGGCTGCTGTCATAGAACAATCACCAATGAAGTCAGAAAAAATCTGTTATGCATAGGTTTTCACTATTTTTAAACATATATCTTGATATAATACTATACCGTACACTCCTTAGTGTTAACCACTGAGATTTCAGAACTGAATTTTAGAAAAACAAGCTATAACCAACTTTTGAGTCACACTTTAGTATTGTTATCTTAGTTCAGAATTAACAAATCCAGGTAGACTTGGGGGAGAAAATCCCAACAACAGTGTTTGTGATAGCTATGCAAATGGTTAGTTGACTTTGAAAAGCTTTCCCTGCCTTTGCTGCTGTTTCCTCATAGGCAAAGTGAGAACACCACCACCATTATGAAGGTAAAAATATGAATTATTATTAAGTACATGACTAAAATTAAATTACAGGTGTACTTCTGCCTTGGGACAGATCAAGTGGCTTTTAAAGCTTTTCAATATATTTGCCTTTATCAAGCTGTGATTGTTATTAATTAAATCGTATCCAGCCAAATTATGTAGCAACATAGGTTGTAGCACAGGAAAGATAACATCCATTTTGTGGTCTTTTTAGACTGATTTTGATTTGCTAACAGTTTGCCCAAGTTATATGTAAGTCCTCATACACTGAAATAACAGGGCTTGCACTACGATGCATGTGGTCCATCTCTGCATGACACAGCACTGGCCAGATCTGTTTAGTTTTGTAATTTACTTAGGAGAAAATCCCCATCCATTACTGTCCCTCACCCCTTGCCTATCCTTTAGGAATGCTATTGACTCAGGTAGTAGGACAAAGCACTGGCAATTATTTTAATCCTTGTAACAAAGAAATGGAGACTGAGCACTGAAACGGAGTATCCTGTATGGGCACAGGTCAAGGTAACTCAAGGAAAAAGTATGAGAGCAGAGGGCTTCCACTCAAGCCACTGTCTTGGCGAAATGCTAACAGGGCCAAGAAGCAAACTGGAGAGCCTTTTTTTCAAGACACCAGGGTATAACCAAACAACCGGACTCAAATCCATTGAACAAGTGATCATGTCTCAATTGCGGAATTTCAGCATAGCCTCCTGGCCTGTAGAAACATCTCTTGTATGGAAAAACTGAACCATCTCCCTCAACTTCCTCTGCTTTCCCAAAGAGCGAGGAAGATATCAGTCTTCCTACAGCCAGGTGATTAGGATTTAACTTTATAATAATGATTCATAGGCAAACACTGATCAAGGGCCTTCAGTCACAAGGTACAGTAGCATTAAAGTCTTACCTTAAGAAATTCCTTTACATTAGGGCTTTGATATGAAAAGCTCCATATGATATGGCTGATTGATTAGGGGACAAGGAAAACAATCTATGACACAGCTTGTGATAGTTCTTTGTGAAACAAAGCACCTGGAACAGAAATTTCTCTTGATCTTTTTTTTCCCCTCTTTCTTTACAAGGCATCTTTTATTCTGCATGGATGTTTGAAATATTCTTTTATTTCAGTTTAACAGCAATGACAGACTTCTCAGATATTTCCATAGGAAACACAGAACTCCTTGGGAGCAAAGCAATTGAAAATAATGAGGAAAAAAACAGCAATGAAGAAGAAGTCTTTGAAACTGTTGCTGAACCAATACCAGAATTCAGAAGGTAACTGCATGCCCGCATACAGGTTTTGAATAAAAATAACTCCTCAAACAAAATTAAATAAAATGAAAATAAACACATTTAATTTAATGGTTAAATTAAGGCCAGTAACCTGTTTGGGAGGTTGGGTGCAGGGGTTTAAACACAGACATCTAGCACCATTTTATATGTTATATGGCCAGGTAGCTATGCTGAAGGACCAAAATTGTTTTGAGTGGCAGTCAGAAACTGACATAAAAATGGCACTAAATGCTTATCTTTAAGCCCTTGAATTGTTTCCTTAGTATTTTGAGCATACATGTGTTAAGCAGTGTGGAGTAGAAACCATAAGGTTTTGGACTTTCGCAAATGTGGATAAAGGAGGCTATACATAGAACAAAGCTCTAGAAGTGACGGCATCCTGGTCTATGCTGGACACCTTGTATTTTCCCTTTTGACTCACAAGACTAAAAAGGAAAAAAAGGGGGGGAAAAAAAGGAAAAAAAGGGGGGAAAAAAAAGGAAAAAAAGCTTCATGACAGTTTTCAAATGAACACTCTTTATTCTCAAAATAGATGATGTTTGTTTTATTTCTAACAGATTACATATTTGGAAGAAAGTATGAAATACACAGCTAGAGCTACTACCATGCAATCTTTTTTTTTTTTTCAAAGAATCACTGAGACTATTTACAGGACTTTTTTTGATTGGTCAAATCTGTTTTATGTCCCTCAAAAATCCCATGTGGTAGCTCTTATTGACTTGCGGTGACATCTACCAGAAAGGACAGAAGCGTTCACTCATCAGCCCCTTGCTACTGAACTCAGCCAATACATTGCTTTTGCTCAGGACTCACCAAGTTGCTTCCAAATCCAGAGCCTAAAGTCAATAAAAGCTTTATAGGATTTTTCCACTTTTCCCACAAGAGAAAAGTAACTGTGAGTTTGTTGTTTGGAAAGGTATTGATTAGCATATTATTAGAACAGAGTGTTGACCTAACAATTACAGACTCAGCATGAACAAGTCTTCTCAGTAGAAGTATCTAGCAGAATAAGTAGTCATTTCTCTATCAACATTAACCATTTCCAGTTCTATATTCCACTTGTTATAGTATTCAAGCAACTGAATAAAAGCAAAAAAAAGGTTTATCATCTAATAAGATCAAACTATTATCTCACCTAGAAGAAATAATTCAATCTTGCATTCAAAAACTTTTCAAAAATAAAGATGTAGTATTTTCTTGTGCTTCCTATTTTTCAATCTATTTATTTAAATAAAACTGGAAATGACCATAAGATGGTTCATGCATGTCAGGACATCCCCAGAGCATCAAAACAGTATTTGCAGACACTCTGCTATCCAATTCAAGACAGTAGGAAATAAGCAACATGGGACTGCTGTATTTGTAACACTCCTGTTAACCCAGCTGCGATGCAGAATTCAGAATGATTGTTACAAGCTTCCTAGATGTTTACAGACATTGTGTTTCTCTTGATCTTGGGGAAATAAAAAAAAAAAAAAGAAAAAGGAAAATAAAGTCATGCTGAATGAAAACCTATGTGGGACTGTACTGGGAGACAGAGCATTGCACTGGCATATTGCAATGGAACAAAGTATTTTTAGGTACTTTAGAGGATGGCAACTGCAGGTTTTTTGGAAGTAAGGGCATATAAGATGCAAGCGTGCTGTGCTGCCTCCTTTCTGCCTGCCTGTGCTTGGTTTGCTTTCCTAGATAGTTGCTTCAATGTTATTCTCAGTTCCAGTTTTGGATCCATCCATGCTTCCTCAGGGAAGATCTGGATTTAAAGTACTGCTGTTTATGTTCGATCTGAGTCTGTGCTGTATAGCTGATGTTGGTAATGGAGTTATACTGAGATCACGAAGAATGGGAATTTTTAGCAAAAAAAACCCCCAGATCTTAACGTATGTTTCTCTGCCATTCACTAAGGACAGACTATATCCTTGTATCTAGGAATCACAGTACTTCTCATGCAGCTTCTCTAGCATGCTGTTCTGATAGTCAAGGGCATGATGTTTTACAGCTCCCAGAATGCAGAGCAGTGCTTCTTCACCATAAGCAAAAGGTTTCGATGAACCAGTTCAGAGGAGTCCAAGGAACAACTAAAGATTGGCTAAAAACTATGTGAATATGTCTTATCATGTATCTGCTTCTATGGATGAATGTAACTTAGTTTTATATATACTAGCTCTGTTACAACATGCCCCATTGTGAATTCATTCACCAATATAAATCAGAAAGTATTAAGCCATATATGTATGGGTATGTAAACATCCCCCCTCCCCTTTCTAAACCAATAAAAGCGTGTACACCCTGATTCTTCCAAGACCTGAGTTTGTTTATACAGATTCTGTTTATTAACACGCATTCCTGCCTAATGGCAGAAAGTTAAATGCCTCATCGCCTAATTATGTCTACAAAATAACTCTGTATCATTCTCATTTTTACACATGAAGCACTGAGGCAAAGCATAAATTGATTGTTCAGAAGGCAAATTATAGCTGACCCAGGACTAAATCCCAACCCAAGCCTCTATGTACCAGATGATGCTTCTATAGCTTGGCTCTGAGACCTACTCCCAGTAAAGGGAGCGAGGAGATTTTTCAGAACAAGACAATCTTTAAGAGCAATGGGCCTTTGTAAGGTCACGTACTGTCCTTACAGTTCAGTCTTTAAAAAATGAAAGAATGCAAGATGAGAATGAAGACAGAACACTTCCTGAGAAAGTGAGTATTTTAATGTGATATAAGGGGGCAGTCCTACAAAAGAGAGAGTTAAGGTAGTCATGCAAGTCAATGTGATTATACTGATGTACAGCTAGCATAAATGAGGGGAAAAGAAAGCACCAGAGTAATTTCATCTTGCTTGCACTTTAGATGTCCACAATGTCTGTGTCTATGAGCCAGTCACCTGTAATTCATTACAGAGGAAAAACCACTTCTAAAAATGAATTTGTCTAATATTTGTGCCTTGTAATGAGAGAAATAGCACTCTCTAAGTTACTTTTCTTTCTCTTCCTCAGGGTGAAGTAGCAAATTTCCTTCAGATGTAGAACTATATTACGACATAGCATCTCCTCAGCTATTTTTCTGCAACAGCGGACATACACTAAGTGTGAGTGAGCATCTAAATGAAGCCTGGAGAAGTTTTTAAAGTAGAAAATGAATTAATCTAGGGGCCTTTAGTTGTTTCTATTCTTTAAGTCAGCTTGTGCACATTTATTAAGTATTCTTCTCTTCAGCCAGTTTTTCATCCATTTCATCATCCTCTCATTGACTCTAATATCCTTGAATTTGCATATCAACTTCTTCTGTGAAACTTTATCAAAGCCTTACTCAGATCTAAGTCAATCAGATCTACAGCATTCCCAGTCTCTAATTTCTTTGTCCCACTTGCTCCTTGATTAATTCTATCACATGCTTCTGACAAGATCTACTTCTATAAACCCATGGCTCTTGGCTACTGCTTAACAGACTTTTATCTAACAAGCTAACAAGTTCATCCTTTATGAATAATTCTAGAAATCTTTCCCAACATAGCAGTTAAATCTGCAAGCCTGTTGTTCTCTGCTTTACAATCTGAGTTAACTGGCAATGAAAAAAAATGTCAAACTTATACAATTCCAGGAGTGTCTGAACAAGTGAAGATGTTCTCTTTGTGAATCATACCTGTTTAGTGTTACATCTATAGGACAAGGTTTAGGATGTGCCTTGTCCAAACTGCTGTGGCATCAGTGCAAGATATATCAGGAGCAAGACAGCAAATAAACTGACTTCAAAGGCTGTTATGTGAGAGAGGATTTAGGGAGCAGGGATTTCTTTCCTGCGATAATACCACTTTCACAGAGTTGTAGAAAAGTACAGCAAAAACAAGAGGAAAAGATAAAACAGTCCACCCTTTTGCCCAAGTCACATTATACCTGTATTATTGCAGGCAGACAGCTGTCTAACCTGTTCTTAAAGACATACACTGAGAGATCAGCATAAGCTCCAATCTATTTCAGTGCTTCATTGCTTCCTTACTGATAGAAAGCTCTTCTGTGGGACTCTTCACTGAAAGATGTGGTAGATAAAAACAATATAAATGGCTTAAAAAGTAATTAAGCTTCGTTTAACTTTTAAACCAAAATGGCAGCTAAAAAGCATAATGCTGATGCACCTTTGATCTCATGAATTCCCTAAATTCCAACTTACTAAAATCTGGGAAATACATCAAAAGGCATTTTGTTCTAAGCCTAGTTTTTACACTCTTTCGCTAAACACTCACTGCCCATTAGTGTTAGGGACAAGATACTGAACTAGATGGACTGTTCGATGCACTATAGCAATCTTTTTGCTCTTATGATCTTGTTGCTCCACACTGGACTCTCTCCAGTGGGTCTGCATCTTTCCTGAAGTGTGACTATCGATTCCAAGGGTTTCTAGCTTACACTGTCAAAAACTCCATGTCACAGTCAAGCTGCTATCATCCTCAACCACATAGGATGGTACTGCCACTGTTGCATTTATGTTTCCACTTGTTGCTTAGAGGCCTTCAAGACCGCACATTTGCCATGATGGACTAAGCAATGCTTGTTTAAACTGTTAGCCTCTGTCTAGCTGGAAAAATATCTCACTGTGCATCATGGTTCTTAGGATGGTATATAGTATCTGCAGTTAGCCCATCTTTTCCATTGCACTTTGACTGCCTTTAGTCATCGCTACCTATTCTTTGTATGAATATGATTTCTATCTGTTCCATTGTAAGGACTCCAGTGAAACAGAAACTCAGCTCCTTTAGAACTGCTTGCCCTTGCCTAGGAGGAGGAGATCTTTACTGTTTTTCAGGGACCCAATTTTTCCCCCTTTCTTCTTTTATCACCAAGGCTACAAGCCTTGGCAACAGGGAAAATGGAACATCTATTTATAGAAGCAATGAGTGAGGAGTGCAAGGACCTAGAGATGGACCAATTAGTAGCTACTCTGTCTCGTTAGCATTCAGTTTAGGATGGAATAGAAAAAGGCAAATCTGAAGATCATCTGCATAAGATACTGGGAACAATGAGACTAATCTGATACTGCCTAAGGGAAAAACATAATTACAAAACAGTATGGGTCCCAAAATGGGATCCTGTAGAACTCCAGCATTAATGAATGTTGCATTAAAGATAAAGAGGCTTAACTACAACAAGCTGGCTCCCCTGAAAGAAATATGTTTCATGCCATGCTAGATAATCCAGAAGAGATAGTTAATCTCTGCTGCAGAAACTGATGTTCATTGATAACAAATGCTGCAAACAAATCCTAAAATAGGAGATTAACATAGTCTTTTTTTAGTAAATATATGAAGAGAGCTCTGCAGGATTCTTCTATTGAGCATCTAGGGTGAATGACAATTGAAGTTGGTAGTGAAATTTCTTGCATATGTTGCTTACTAGGGGATGTTCTTCCACCTGAACTACAGCCACTTCCTGAAGGAAAGGATGCTAAGATAGAGTATACAAAAATGAATTATCTGTAGGAAATAGTGATCAATTCAGGATGTATCACAGTTAAATCCAAACATGTAAAATGAAACATGGTTAAACAGACGTAATACTGGAACTAGTAGACAATCTGCAAGGAACAAAATTAGTACAATATTGGTTACAAATAACGACTTCAGAATAAACGTACAATCTTCTATTACTGTGTCACTGACTAATATGTCAGTTGAAAACAGACCTAGGCTTAATTTTTCCATAAGAATTTATTCAAACAGTTTTAGTCTTCCTTATTTGGGAACCACCCATTTTGAAAACACAGCGATGATTATTCATGCTGCCCAGACAACTACAGTTAAAAGTTTTATTGCCTAAAATTCTATTAATGAAATACCAGTAAATACTTAGTGGCAAATAAACATAGCTTTTAATGGTCTTGTTCTTCCACACACTCTGAACACCGGTATTTGAACAAAGAATTCTAATTTTCTGGGTACCTGTCAACAGGATAAACCTAACACGAGATTTAAAACTGTATAGTTTTCCTGAGGATGTTTTCTTTACATTTTGAATGAAAACTGTGGTCACTTGGAAAAACTTGTTACAGTGTAAAATATTTCCTGTTTATGAAAGCCACACATATTATCCAGGTCATAAAAATAGACACTGAGCAGCAAGAACTTATTAGATGGGCAGTGAGGCTTTACCAAAACAGGGAGAGTAGCAGCTTAGGGTAGAAAATACGGTTAAAAGGTTGGACAAAAAGATGCATTATTAAAATGTTATGAAACCTAAGGTACATATTTTCTACAAACATCCCATCTTGTCAGAGAAAGCATTAAGAAAATAGGTAAGTGTACTCAAGGAAAAAAAAAATATCCCTTGCCAAAGAAAGAAAGAGAGAAGGAAAGCAAGAAAAAGTCTAGTATTGATGTTTTGCAGCTGAACAGCTGGAAATTCTCCAGAAATTTCCCTGTAAAATTGTTAAGGTACACACCCACCCACCCCCATGTTATCTTTACGAATTAGGCAAACATAACTCCCACATAGGAAGGAAGGGATTTGCTAAGTTAGGATTTGACACTCAGATCTTTTCTGGAGATTTTTCCTCCTGTAGAGTTTTCCCTAGAGACTTTACAGGCTGAGGGTCTCTCCTGCTAGACTGGCATTAGTTGAGGAGAGCTTGCTGCAGACAGCAGCTATCTGATCTTCTTGGAGATCCCTTTTGACTCTCCTCAAATGTTAATGTTTTAATCTTTACCATCCCCGTTATAGTTCTAAGCCTTTCACAGTTAGGCAAGCTTTAATTTCACCAGCAATCAGTCTGTTCTCAAAAGGCTCCTTGGCAATTACGTCTGCTACAAGAACTACAATTCACTCTTGTCAAACTGGCTCTTCCAGAAGCTCTTTGGCTTCCTGTATGGGAAGTACTGAGTGTACTAGTGAAAAACAGACAATCAGGATTCTCCCTAGGGGATGACATTCACTAGCTGCAAATACAGAGGAAACATTAATATAGTCTCATCAAAACAAATTGCAAGAAAGGAGTTCAATGGTTAAGACCCAGAATGAAACATCAGCAAACACACGCAACCAGTCTACCAGTCTTTGAGTGGCCTCCAAAGTTACAGTACCTTTACATCTAAAGTTTCCAGCTTCTTACTGATTTTTATGCTCCTCAGGGCAGGGACACTGTGGGCTGGATTTACTACTGTGTCACAAAACACTTCCAAGGTACAGAAAGCATGAGTAGCGTTCACTGGCAGATCCATGAAGTGATGGCACTAAAGATACTTTGCTCGTGCCCTTGTTGTTCATTTTCATATCCACTCAATTACTTGTCTAGTAAAGGACTGTCAGAAGGGGAGGGACTAAAATCAAGAGTGTTAAAAAGATGAACTAACATAAAATGCTGCTCCTATGCAGTTCTTTGGAAGAACACGGTTAGGGCTTTTCAGGGTACCATTCTTTACTACCAATGGAGAAGAAAGAGTTGTGGAAGTATACATATACACACCCATATATATACACATACATATGCAGGCATAATAAGTATAAATTCCAGGGCAAAAGACAGATTTGTGAGGTACAGGGAAGTGACCATTCCCGTGTCCCACATCATCAGGCAGTTATCAACCAAGACCAGGCACTGCAGTTGCTGGGCAGAAGGTACTTTTCCAAAGCCAGTTGCTCACACTCTGAAAACTGCTGTGAACATCCTTTCTCCCATCTAATCTCCACTAGACAGAGAGGAGCTGGCAGTCAGGATCAATGGACTTCACCTGCTGTACTGGCACCATGTCCCTCCTATCTCTGCTTCTTCCCACAACTTCACTGTAAGCCTGACCCCAGCTGCTGTGGTCAGGTCACAGCTGTTCTCCACATGGCTCCTGCAGCCCTAAGCATGGTTCCTTGCCAGTTTCTTCCATGAGTCACTTCTTTACTGCACTTGACTTGCCAGCTCACGTGGAGAAAAAGAATACACGCACGTGTCTGCACAGGGATGGTGAAAGCCAGGAATGGTAGCATTTTGTAACTAGCGGAGTCATGGTTTGAGAACTTCTGCAGTTGTACTGAAAGCATTGAAAGATAGCTGAAGGCTGATTCATGGCATTTTATCAGGCTAAGTAAGAAGAGAACACCAGAAATGTGAAAGTGGATCTGAAGAATGTTCAAAGGCAAATCCATGGCAGAAAAACCCCCAAACATTAAAAAAAAAAAAGTCCTACCTAATTGATCACCATTGAGAAACTTCCCATCATAGTGTTCCACATTTTTTTTAAATTTCAAGGGTACCCTTTAATTTTAGATCACAATGAACCCACTTCTGATTAGTCTAAGCTCTGTTTTTTTATGGCTTGCAGCTAAGGCGGTGCCCTTGTTCCAGAGCTAACTCTGTTCCCTGATAAAGACTGCACTAGTGCTTGATAGTTTTAGAAAATGTTACATACTGTTACCCTGTCTTTGGGACATTGAAAACACCAGAAAATGCAGCAATCCCATAGCACCAATGTCTGGCCAGACTTGAAACAGACTATGAAAATGAGAATACTGTGTATTTGTATTTTAATCAGCCTTCTGCTAGGACCATGGAGGAGCTTACTAGGTCAGACTTCTGCCATAAACTAGAAAAGGGTCTTGTTCAGTGTTAGAAGACAGCTTGTAACTCCAAACCACACTCTTATGACCTGAACTATGCTTCTCATCGGAAAGTGAGCAAGCTTGCTTTTCTCTTACTCATGGTCTAGTGCCACCCTTTTCAAATGGGTGGCACTATTCCCATGTACTCCAATTCAAGGATATAGCTAGTGGTTTGTCAATTGATTCCAGCTTCAAAGGATTACACCGTTTTCATCTTGAACTCTGAAAAACAGACTAGCATTTTAGCACTTTTGGCCATATTTTTGAGCCTGGGTGGTACAAGCAGCAAGCAAGGGATCAGTCACACACATTTGTGGTTTTACATGAAAAATAAGCTCACAAACTGAAGGGGTTACGGTTCCACAAGGTTAATTGGTTTTCAAGTTTGAGACCAAATCATACAAGTCATTAAAAAGAGATTATTTAAGGTCTAGGAAAGGTCACACGAATGCCATCCTTTGTCTCTTCATAACCCCTCCTCCGAATATCTCCATTTTCAGGTCTAGCTTTAAAAAAAAAAAAAAAATAAAATAAAATAAAATTCTGAAATAAGAAATGATCTGAAAACTTCCTGAGTGTCTAGGTAAACACCCTCACTTGCCACTATGATGTTAGCGAGCGAAGGTACTTAAGTATATTATTCACTGATGTAATTGCCCAGAAAGAATAAAGCCAAGGAAGAGCCCCAGTAGGTCCTAGGCTTATAATTTTAAAACTTTATTACCCATTAAAAGGCAAGGTCACAAAATTGCTGTTTCCCTCAATATTTTTTTTAAACTGTCAATCACAGCTTTGCTAGTTACGTAGCAAATGCATAAAGCTGAACTGACTGCTTTACAGCTAGGTATCTGGCCGGGGAAACAATGCTGTGGGCTAATATGAAGGCCATGGAGCTTTGCAAGACAAACGAAATGCTTCCTTTGAGCAATAGCCCAGTTCCAATTGTTTCAATTTGTGATGTCGGAAGATCAGTGCTCATGTGAATCTTCCTGGGTGTTCTACCACCAATGAACCTGATCACTAATTAGACATGTTCTCAAATAATAATTTTTTAAAAGTAACATATCTGAAAGAAAATAGAAAAGAGATTTACAAAAGAGGTTTACAGAGTGCTGTTTCATAATCTGAATGTTGAAATAAGAGTGGGCAGAAAAGGTGACACTGAACCTCCAAGGTCAGCCTCAGAGCAGTGGACATCTCAATCATTTAATTTGTTTTTTTTTCTTCTTTATGGCACTGACACTTCTGAGAAGTCTTTATGTATGCAAAAATTCAGGCCTGTTTGGCTTATATGGTTTTGTTTAGCCTGGAGAAAAGCCTCAGAGTTATTCACTCTTCTCTGCCAGCATACATGGTAGGCTGATCATGATTTAATAAATAAATAAAGCCAAATTAGCCTTAATTTCATTGAGCTTTTTTTACGTGCAATGACTTTCCAACATACGCATCTTTTGTGGCCAAACACATGGATTGGTAGTTCTCGCTTCTTGTCACCCAAACATACTTACAACCTTAATCTCCAGTGGCAAAGTGGCTGGATAAAGCATTTTTCATGTGAAATAATCCCACAGTATTTGACCTTACAATTTTAAACTTAAATTAGGAGCAGGGAGAAAGACACAGCACCTGTGAATCAGAATGGATTTTTACCAGTAAGTTGCATTTGCTCTCATACCCAATTCAAGATTAGATACGTGATTTCACTTCAGAAAAGTACAATATCCATTGTTATCTTTTATCTTTCTCCTTTATTCAGCATACAATATCATTTCAAGGACCCTGGTGCTTCTTCAGTTGTGTAACAGGTGAGGAGTTACATATATGCACAGTATTTTCACTAGTGAATTCTTCGTTGTGCATGATGCAGGGTCATGGCTGTTCTTTATTCGTTTGGCAAATTGATTACAGCTCTTTAAAGCCTCTCAAGCAACACAAAGCAGACAGAAGAATTATGAGCTAGTTTAATGCATTTTACCTTGATAGAAAAAGCTTGTAGCTCAGAGCAGCAGTTAAGAAATTACATACAACACACAGCCTTCAGCTTGAGGCTTTCACTGCAAGCTGCATGGCTAAATCAGAGGTTTATTAGTACCTTGTCAATGACTTTGCTTTGAAAATGAACCAGAGTACTGGTGTAGGAAAAAGGTTGTTAGCTACTGGCTAGTGTAATGCATGGCTGAAATATTTATCAAACCACTATAACTGTTTGACATATGTTCTTCAAAGAGCAAACTTTAAAAATTTTGATTGAGGTATAACAGGGCTAACTGTGATTTAGTTTATTACGTGTAAGTTTGTTACATATTTTACATTTACTAAAATTAGAAGCAAGACTTTGTACCAAATTTAGATTTCAATCCAAAACTAAACTTCACACAGTATATGAGGTTGGGGATAGCCATTCCAGTTTTGATACTTGCCAGCCGAACTGCTTTTTTCCATTACCTAACAGTGATAATTTGGCAGTCTGGCACACGGAACAGGAAAATTCTGCACACCATATATAATGGATCTGATATTCCATGTAGACCTGACTATGGATACAAAATGGGTATACCTCAAATATATTAGTATCACCAAAAGTCATGATCCAAAACCAGCCAGAAACAAATGTGTTTAATTTGCTAAATGTCTCCTGCATTGTCATAGACTCCCTCTTCTCAAGGCAAGTTCCCCAGGATATATTCTCTCTGCTTTTCAAATAGGAATACCAATCTGGAAAATGAAATCCAACCAAGATGTCTAACCTGTACGGTTTAGTGAGGAAATGACACGAACTATGACTCTTCTCAGCCACCTTGCCAGACCTGCATATTCTCTTAGGGCTGATGCAGAATGGGGAGAGGTTTAGGAGGGACATATTTTAAGCAGCTCTAGGATAGAGTTCGTAAAATTTCTGAAAGTCAGTTTCATAGTTTCATGCATTTAGTAAATCATTTATTCAATCTACGATGTCTTGTTTCAGAAAGTCACTAAATAGGTTCTTGTTAAGATTTCTGGCATAATATCTCAGTGCAAAAGACTAACCGCATTCCCCCCTCTTTTTTTTCCCCTGAGAACTGTTGTATAACTAGAATTTCCAAAAATACCCACTTGCCCTCTGATTGTCAAAAATCATGTACCCTTTTCAAGCACCGACAACAGATCTTCTCTATTCGATCATTTGTCATTTGTTGGGGGGCACTTTTTGCCCATGTAAATAAGTATAGTAACACAATAATCTGGAAAAAAGTGTTATGCTATGTCTGTTTTGAAAACTAGCTGCCTCGTTTGAAGATGTCACTTACAGCAGAATCTGTGCATTCACTATTTAATAACACAATGCAAGTGGCAGTATTTACAGACAGCAGAATATTTAGGTTGCTCAAGCCTAAAATAAAGCTGAGAGAATGTCAAAAGGAGCGATAAAACACAGTGATTCTTGTCATTCTATGACAAAAGCATTGTGTATACTGAATAGATAATTAGTCTATTAGTCTGTATCTCCTGTGAGGAAAGAATGCCTTTGAATTCATTGGGGACACCACTAAAAATACCTACTCTATTTTCATCAGTAGCTAAATACAGGGTAAACAGAAAGACTGGGATAGCAAATAATTTAAAATACATCATTAAATCAATTATATGCTTTCATCGACAATAATATTTTCTCTCCCCATCCCTTTAGTGAGGGAGAAGCAGGCATACAAGAAATCCAAACACAGGTAATAGAAATTTGTAGGAGAATGGACAACTTCCAAGTGAAGATAAATGTACAGAACTGAACTAATCAGTCCAAGGAACAGACTAAGCAGAAGCGACATGATGGAAGTATATAAATAATGAATAGCATGGCTAATAAAAATCATGGTACACATACTTACCCTTGTTCATTCTGCAATTACAAGACCCACTTGAGTGCAACACAGTTTTTAAAAAGTTTGGCAGCAAGATGACAACCTCATATGATTATGATGATCTTCAAGACTAAAAAGAGTGTTCAGACCCCAGGGACAATGAGGACACATTACAACAGGAAAACAGCCTAATTGTTTGGGTTTTGGTATAATCCAAATCGAAATTTGTTTTTCAGCAGATATGATCTTCTGCTGCATGCTGGTTATTCTCAATATTTCCCACTACAATACTTCATTTGCTAATTTACCTAGCTCTGTGGCTTTGCTCTGTAATGTTACTTCTATCATGCTAAAATTCATTTAAGTTATTAGCTTAATGAAAATCTTTTTTTCTTCCCCATGACACCATTATCCTTTTTCTAGAAGGATCTGAAGTGTGTATTCCCTGGAAAACATTTGCACTAATCTGTGAAAACAATATGTTTAGATATAGTTGGATGATAGGATTTCTATCTTCCCCTAAATGCAGGCACCACATTTAAGGCAAAATTCTGACAGGGAAAATTAGTCATCTTGTACAGAAACCTTAGGTTCGAGTTCCTTCTAAGGGTCCTTCTTCCATTCTTCCTCATGCAGGCAACAGACAGCTGAACCTTATTTGGAAGCAAGACTGTGCCAGATGGAGTAGGCTGGTTAAAAATCAAAGGGACACAAGAGCCTGTTTTCTGTAGGAGACAAACACAAAACGTTCTGTGCTGCCAGCACCTCTGAGCCCTCCTGTACCTTGATGCAGCAGGCATCAGTTGGCTTTCAACTGCTCTGACGCCCACTTTGGCTGAGTTGCATCAAGTCCAGGAGTACCATCATCATGTCAGCCTTAACACTGTTTCAAAGTGTTATTTGTGAGTGTAAAGTACTAGTGTTTATTTGTTGTATTTAAAATAATTAGGTTTAGGGTCTGAAATACTACAGTGAAAAGCTACCTGTAGGGTGATACTGACTCCACACATTACAAGCATCAGCTTAGCTTTAGAAAAAGTCTCAAATTGAACTGGCATTGCATGATACTTTTTCTCAGGAAAGGGTAATGGAGAAGGGAGGACAAGGTGGGCAGGAGCCTTAAGGCATTTGGTGTGAGAATCCCTGCTATGTTAAGATACAAGAACTGTTTGGGTCTCATTTAGAAGGTGCGAGTACTATGAAGAACTGCAGAGAACTGGCATGATTAACTATACGTGAAGGTTTCCCTTTCTCTGATATTAATGTCAGAAATCACACCAAAATCCTCATGAAAATAGCAAGATTTTTTTCAACCTTTTACTGGACTAAAACTAATATTTTTTTCCTATCTTGTATAACAGCCACCTCATAACTGGCACTTACTGCAAAATAGTAACACAAATAATGTGGGTAATTCCTGAAGGTAATTCCTGGGTTCTAAAAAATTCCTGTTTGAACTGTTTTTATTTATTATTTGCATTAACAAAACCTTCTTGTTATGTCTTTGCCTAGTTAGGACTTGGTTTTCAAAGACTAAGATAGAGTCCATTATGAACATGTAGATACATACTTAATATCCATAAGCAGTTATTTTCCACCTGCACAATAATTTGTCTACAATATTGTCATGATAAATAATGGTTTCCTCTGTAATTCTGGGTAATTTTGTTACTTCACAGTGCAGGACAGTGAATTACAAGCATATGGATCAGAAATGTTTTCACAGAGGTTTCACCATGAATCAGGCTGCACATGCTATAGCCTTTTGCTGTCATTTTAATTCAAAACATTTTTCTGAGCGAGTCCAATCAGAGTGACCTCTAATTTATCCTTTATGTATCTTTGCAAGTAATCAGTAGGCTCTGAGCCTGAGAATACGGTAAATTTTTTTAGAATTTTCGGATCCTGTAAGAAGAAATGTATCTACTGAGCCCTCTTCAGTTTTTTCTTTGAGGGAGTTATATTGGCTAGTGTTATGGAAAAAACATGCTATACAAATGAAATCACATAAATTGAAAAAATTCAAGACTTCAAGGGACTAGAAAGGCACCCCATCTTCTTGCTATGACAACAGCGATAATATGTGCTATTGAACTCTAAGATATGATCAAGAGAATCACATGATAATGTTGTTACTAAGAGTTGCAGCCCTGTATTAATTTGACTGGGTTAAGGAATTTATTGGGGAAAAATATGAGACACTCATGCAAAGCTGATACACACTCAGAAATGAAGTCCCATGAAATGAGTGGTGTCCCTCAGGGGTCCATACTGGGACCAGTACTGTTTAATATCTTCATCAATGACATGGTCAGTGGGATCGAGTAGACCCTCAGCAAATTTGCAGACGGCACCGAGCTGTGTGGTGCGGTTAACATGCCTGAGGGATGGGATGGCACCCAGAGGGACCTGGACAAGTTCAGGAAGTGGGCTTATTGGAACCTTGTGAGGTTCAAGAAGCCAAGTGCAAGGCGCTGCACATAGTTCAGGGCAACCCCTGGTATCAATACAGGCTGGGGCATGAAGGGATTGAGAGTAGCCCTGAGGAGAAGGGCTTGGGGGTACTAGTGGATGAAAAATTGGACATGAGTTGTCAGTGTGAGTTCGCAGCCCAGAAAGCCAACTGTATCCTGGTCTGCATCAAAAGAAGCATAACCAGCAGGTCAAGGGAGGTGATTCTCTCCCTCCACTCCATGCTGGTGAGACCCCACGTGGAGTACTGCCTCCGGCTCTGGTGCCCCAACATAAGTAGAACATGGACCTGTTGCAGCGAGTCCAGAAGAGGGCCATAAAAATGATCAGAGGGCTAGAACACCTCTCCTATGAGGAAAGGTTCAGAGAGCTGGGGCTGTTCAGCCTGGAGAAGAGAAGGCTCTGGGGACACCTTATTGCAGCCTTTCCATACTTAAAGGGGGCTGGCTTATAAGAAAGATGGGGACAGACTTTTTAGTAGGACAACAGGACAAGGGGTAACGGTTTTATACTAAAAGAGGGTAGATATAAGGAAGAAATTTTTTACTGTGAGGGTGGTGAAACACTGGAACAGGTTTCCCGGAGAGGTGGTAGATGTCCTATCCCTGGGAACATTCAAGGTCAGGTTGGATGGGGCTCTGAACAAACTGATCTAGTTGAAGATGTCCCTGCTCATAGCAGGAGGCTTGGCCTAGATGACCTTTAAAGGTCCCTTCCAAACCAAACTATTCTATGATTCTCTGAAACACTGTGTTTGAAGTTTGCCATAATTAATATGGATAGGGAGTCAAAACTGGTCTCTGCTGTTAGTAATGTTTCTGAAGGAACTTTTAGTCTGTCTAGAAACAATGTTCATTTCCAGAAGAGAGTGAGCAATCTGATTACCAGCCTAGAGCCCAGACAAGTCAGTGGAAGGCTAAGCCATTTCAAGAGTTCCCTCATTTACTAGAACCTGTATCATAAGAAGAAATTTTATGTCGTTACAAGTATTACTTCTATCATACCTGTTCAAATGTTTAAGTGGCACTCACAGAGTCCCTGAATGACAGATACTCAGTGTTTCTGGTGCTGACAGATTTTCACAAAATGCCATTCATCAGTCTTGGCATAATTATTCCTATTGAAATAGGAGCCATGCATGTTAACACAACACGTACGTAGTGTAGCAGGTTTAATCAAAGTAATACTATTTTTGAATTTTTGATGGATAAGTTCTTTTTGCTGCTCTCTTAACTGAGCTATGACATTGTCAGCACAAACGCTTCTGATCAACTATCAATAACTTCCAGGGTTGTTCTAATCATAATTTACATGATTAAAACATCTTGTTTGTAACGCAGGTCCATTAAACCTCTGCATAACAGATCACGCTGCTGTTCCCAGCAATGTGGACACTCCTTGCAAAGAAAAGATGATCTCTGCATCTCTTCAACAGGTGTTGCAATAGTCATTAATGCATGTTCTGGAATAGGTAGGGTCTGCTCCAAGCAGGGCTATTGACAGAGATGGGTTTGTCTCAATACACTTATAAGCAGAATACAGAATGGTTCGGAGACTTAAGCCCTTGGAAACAGTGATATCAGCTGCCTTCAAATTTTGAATGAGAAGCAGAATTCCAAAACATTCATTATGGAAGAAAAAGGTTCTAGTATCATTTCAGATCTTCAAAATTAGTAAATCAATCTTGTTACTTGTTTATTAAAAACAAATAACGATCAGCAGATAGATTTATGTTCATAACCATTCTTATCAGTGGACCATATTCATCTGGAGGCAAAATGTGCTTTGAATAGTTTTGTTGTTGTTCAGAGCATGAGTTGTGAGCTGATAAAAATAAAGAATAATGGTGTTGGGACTTTGGAGATGGCTATTAAAATTGGAAATGAATGGTAACCCAAAAGCCAGCTTCATAATACTAATATTTAAGAATGATTCTCTATAGCACAAGACTTCTTTTTCTGGCCACACACAAGTCATTCATTCACACGTAAAATGTATGAAATGGTGAAGCTCAACTTTTTTGCAATGGACCCTGACTTCCATTTAAGTAAGCCTACTCTCAGCATCACAAAGCCTATTGAGTACTGTATGCAGAGTCTCATACTTTCAAAATAATTCAGATTACATTTGGATGGGACACACACACGCCCCCCATTAATAACTAATTTAAGTAAGTTTAAAGCACACAGAGAAGGTGAAAAGTACTGGAGAAATTAAAGCACTTCTTTGTATATGACATTTTCGTTACAAATTCTAACACTGCCACAACATCTGCCCAGCACTTTGCAGTCGTACACTGGCACTGATATTCTTGTACTACACAACACTGCTATCTGTGCAAAAAGTCTCAAATATCTCTCGGCACCTGGTAGGAGATAAGCTCCACAAAAGCCATCTTCTGGTTTAGTGAGTGATGTATATCATTGCAGAAGTGAGCGTGACCACTGCCTGCCAACTGTGTTGATAAAACACGAAGCAGACATGCAACAATGATTCAACTTTTGATTGTTACTTTAGCCTTTCCAAAATAATGTTACACATCATTATACACATCACAAAGGCACACACAATTATGCAAGATACTTCACAGAATTCATTTTTTCCTCAGGAAATGTATGCAAGACAGCAAGAGGGACAGAAATGACAATCCCACTGCAGCGAGGGGACAACAGTGAGTTGTGCTTATTTAAATGCTTGAGAGTTCTTGTAGCAAAAAACCCAAAGCAACAGCAAATGGGAAAAGATGAAAGCTAGTACAACTGAGAGTGTCAATGCTAATGAGAAAAGACTATCAATGCAAACTCTCTGTTGGCCACATCAGCAGGACAATGAAGCTCAATTTGCTGAATGTTCCAAAAATGACAAATTAAGCATCACCATCACACTTTTAAGTGTACGACAACAGCTTTTGTATTTCCTGCTGAGAACCATATATTATTGTGGAACACATGTAAATGCACGTTCTATATCAGAGTCATTTTTCACCCATAAAAATGCACCCTTCTGAAGTCTGGCTGCCATAAATGAAAAGTTTAGAAAAAATACCAGCAAAAGTAGCAATGAAATAAAATACAGAGTGGATGTTGTTTCTATTGGCTACCTTCACAAACCAGTTGATGGACCAATATTAAAAAACATCTATACAGATGCCCTATAGATGCCAAAGACAATTCATTCTTACTAGCAATCCAGAATGCTTGAGATACTGAACAGAATCAAGATGTATGTTGTATTACCACCAAAAGCAAGATCAGAGAAAAGAATCTAGGTCCCACTTACTGAGAGAAACTATGGTGTCTCATGAAAGAGAGTGCTTCTGAGAAGACTTGACTATAAGTAGATAGCTGATACAGCTGCAACTTAACCAAATGTCTCAGATATTTTAATGGAGCGAAAGGGTGACATCTGTGTTATGGGGAAGTGAGTTTTATAACATGTGCTCCTTCAGATACTCGTCCAAGTAAAGCTGCAGGTGTAGGGTACTGGAAGAACTTCTAAAGACCTCAAGCATTGCAAGAAGCTGCATAAAATTTAACCCAGTGCAGATCCTGAATGACAGAATAATGTGTTTTGTCTTGGGAGAAGCACAACTAATCACATCAGTAATTACTGTTTTGCAGCTGTTTTCTTGATCAGCTTGGCACATGGAACACTCAACAAGGTACCTACCATACTTACAACTACAAGAATTATGCTGAATAAAAAGCTGATATGCAGACCTTGGCAAAGGTACGGTTACTTAATCTCCAAAACAGGCCAGTAATTTGTCACATCAGCCCTTTTATGAACCATCAACCTCATTATCGCAGTTCACTGCACAAACTGCCCTTGGGAGTCCAATACTAATAGTGTGCAGAGAGAGGTAAGACACACAGTCCAAACTACCTCATTATAGATCCACTTTAAAGAAACACTTACATATTAGAGTAAAACAAGCATTACATTTAGAAAAACAAAAATCAATAAGAGGAACCCAAAAGCTAAATGTGTGTTTTCAAGTAATACCATCAAAATTAGCTTTCAGAAGCAGCCCAGGAAACTGTACACGTGACAAGTATCATTGATCTAGCTGTTAGCAGGGCTGTATGAATGGCGTCATTATACATTCACCATTACTGGTAAAGGCACTGCATGAAAGAAGAATTGCATATTTGAACAGGATTATCTTTAAAACAAAAGATATAAAGGACCTCTGATTTTACATCTGCGTTTATGTGTCTGGATTATTCTCCAGGTGTAAATGACAGCAGTGCCTAAGGCCTCAAGCCTTTAAGTTGCCGGGTGCTCTGGGGATCCCTTACTGCTTTTATGGAGTTTGGGGGGAGCTGAGGATACTTAGTGCCTTCTTGGCATCATTGGTGCAAATTTTCCTCTAAGAAGCTTTGAAAATGTGTGGCACAGTAAAGCAAAAATGAAGTTTCCTCATGAAATTTCCTTAATGACATTAAATACTCTAAATATTCTAAGTAGGTACCACACCTCTAATTTTTGATGTAAGAATAAGAATTTAGAATAAGAGGATAGTGTTTTTCTTAAGGATGAAGCTAATAAAGCAAGAGAATTCGTAACATAAAATCAATTGGTTGGTGATTGCAGAATATTCTGTTCTGTTAAATATATAAAAAGTAGATCACCCCAATATCTCTAGTACTTTATCAACTTTAAACCCACTTGCTTTTCTACTCTTAAATTTGATCTTGGCCCTGTTGTCCTCCTTGTGACACTATTGTAGTCTTCAGTAGAAAAAGGGTAATGTTTGAAGTGTCTGAAAAAGCATTTTGAGAATTTAATGCAGACACAAATTCTGTATCAATTTTACGTCTTCAGCTTATCTCTAGATTTGAAAACACTTACCCAGGAAAAGAAGAAAAATATATTGTTAAGACATCAGAAGGACTGAAAACAGATTTGTTGTTCATTTCTAGGCACTTTATGGGCCATTATTTTTCTTACAATTTAAGTGGACGCAGATCAAACTTCCCTCACACACTTTTTTTATTTGTTGTCATAAAACACCACAAATCCAAAATAGCCACTGTGGAGAAATTTTTTCTTGATAGTATACTGTGACCAGGTATACTAGTATTACTTTTCTTCCTCAGAAAACAATGTTTAGCAAAAGGAGATGGATGAGCAACAGGTCATAGAAGGCTAGATAAAAGAAATACATTTCAAATACACTTCAATAACTTTAAAAGGAAGATTTAGCAAAGCAGTCTTATCCAATTCTGAAAATTTAGCAAGCCTGAAGTTTAAGTTACATGAAAAACCTTGGAGGCTGGAAAAGAACAGGAGGAGCTACTGAACAGTAGTAGGGTTTTACTTCCAAAATTTAATCCTGCTTTACACCCTACTTTAGCAAAAAATGCAAAACAGCATCATTTTTGGCTAGTTCCAAGCCTGCAGGGAGATCATACACACCCATAACTGATTTTGTTTATGTAGATATGCTTACCTAAACTGACTTCACCTTCTCTAGTTCATTATTTTTAGTGATGCTTTTGCCCCATTTTCTTTTCCGTGTGCTGGCTTGGAAGTAGATCAACTATAACTGAAATGCAGTGGTTTTCAAACCACATGGATCAAAACGACAGATGGAAAAAAAATGAGTTTCCATGGGTTTTTTACCAGTTTGTACCAGGTAACTCTCTGGCTCTTTGGAACAATTGTTTCTACTGTGGAATGAAGGTTTCATTTGAAAATTCAGCCAGCCAAAGACCCTGTTATACAAATGAGAAGTTGTACTGCCCTCCACCCTCTTTTCCTTCAGCACTTGTTCGACTGAGCAGTAATCAGCTCAGAGAACCAAGCTGGAAACCCACAGAAAATGAGTAATTTTCTACTCATTATGTTCCCAAAACCAGCTCACTGTGGGGTCAGACAAGCCCTACAGCCAACCTAGAGGACGAGATGGGACCATGTGTGTGAGAAAAGCAGGAAGAGGCACCCGTTTGGCCCCAACTTCTCATTAGTATGGCTTACTAGCTGAAGGCACACTCAGAAAGCCTCTTTCTTTTCACAAATGTTCCTTTGTAAAACACATAATGATTTGAAAGTGTGTCCTCTAATAGCATTTGCAGAAGATGTCAATGCCTTCTCTAAAACACCCTGGTAAGCTCAACGCTTTAATATGAACAGCCTTTAAGCTTCCTTCTGCTGTTACAGGTGTTTTTCTTATTTCCCCTGCACCTTTGTTTCTCCAGCTCTACACATCGTATTTTAGATTGTCAGGGTCTAAAATGTGGTGCCAAAATTCATGTTTTACTACTTGGATCAGGAGCCTGATTATCAATGCATAATCCAATGAATGAATGTTCAGCACTACTGAAAATCAGACCACCTAAACACAGATAGTTGTTATGTACCTTTGACCTTTGCTTGTGAAAGTCTGTTTTCTTTCCAAGAAGAGCTGTCAAGAGGTGAGGATGTCTTCTACTTCCTGCACAGATCCTGAGTAAACATGTCCATTCACTTTTCTTTAGTTGCCCCAAAATACTGGAAAGTCTCTTCCTTCGGTTTACTGACTCTTATCTCTAAGGCACAAGAACAGAGCTGAACAAAAGGTTGTGGTCAAATTTTGGGGAGCGTAATAAATTGATAGGACTGAAATGCACTGTGAACTGCTTTCATATTCGTCAGATAGTTCATGTAAAAAATCCCACCAGAATGAATCAAAAAATGCATTTATTCTCTCCAACACTTGAAAACTTACATGAAGAATATTTGAAGTTGCACAAAAAATAAACAACACGCATAAGCAAAACACGATGTCAGCTACAAAGATATTTCAGATATGACTGTATAAAGAGGTTTTGTTGAAAGTAGGAGTTACTCTTCAGTAGCATGAGGCCTTCTTCCTTCTCTCTACCATCCTCTCCAGCACCCAAAGCCAAGACCGAAGTAATTTTTCAGTTTTCTCTAGAGAGAAGAGTAAGACAAATCACAGTGCTGATAGCCTTGACTTTAATTAAAAGGGACAAAGATTCTTTTGAAGCATCCTTCTACTTGAGGAACAAAAGAGACAAAAAGCAGAGTAACATCTGTGGGGCTTGCAATACTTCTAAGGAACTGTGAAAAATAAAGCGTTCGATGCCGCTGAGAGCACAAAACGGAACAAAACAGTGCTCCCTCCTCACAACTGCCTCATGGATTCAGCACCCAGCTCCTGCTGAGGCCTAAGCTCAGCGTAACACACTCCTCCTCACAGCTCCTGCCATACGTGTCTCCGGGTCGCCACCGTCCCTGTACTCCAGGCTCGGTGTCTCAGGGAGGAGAACGAAAGGTGGCGGCGCCCCCGAATCCTTGTGGTGCTGAGGCCAGCGCCCCCACCGCCCCCGCAGCCTCGCGGAGGCTTCCCGAGGCGGGAAGCCGGCGCCTCACGGAGGCAGCAGGGTGAGGCGAGGGCACGAGGACGCAGCCCCGTCCCCCGCCGCGGTGTCCTGAGGCAGCCGGGGACAGCGCTACCCCGGGGGCCGCGAGCGCGGCGGGATGGCGGGGCGGCGCTGCGCCACCAACCGCCGCCTCGGGCGCGCGCTCGGCCCTTGGCGCGCGCGCCCCGCCAGCCCAAGCCCCTGGCGTTGCCAGGGCGACGGGCCCTCCACGTGGCGCTTCTGAGGCACCGCCCCTCCAGGTGCGAGCCCGCAGTGAAAACCCGGCGGTGCGCGGCGGGGCAGCCCTGGGAAAGCGGCTGCTCGGACCCTCCCGCATCGAGAGAGGCCCGTCTGCGTTGCTTGGCTGAATGCGAAGCTGCGTTGCTCCAGGGCAGGCTGTCGGTGAGCCGGCCGAGTGCCTGGAAAGGGAGAGAGAGCGAGCGAGCGAAGAAATAAAATCTTTCTCTGTCTCCTTGCCGGTTGTGCTCAAGGCAGGTGTTTGAGCACTTTCTCCTTTATTCGAGTAACAGTTTCCAAGCAAAATCCAAACTGGGATGCCTTTGAAGTTGAGCTGCGCTAGAGGCAGAGAGGGGCTGGTAACGTGAGGCGACAGTTTGGAAACGGGGCTGTGCCTGCGCCTTGCCCGTCCCTGTGTGCGCAGGAGAGCGTGTGGGTGCTGAGGGGCCTCCCTCTGCACGCGCGTGAGGGCTGCGCTGAGGGGTGCAAGGCCCTCTTCCCCCTTCTGCAGGTCTGACGCCTTACCAGAGAATTTATGGGTCCTTTTGTGGTGCTGACAGGCCTTCAGAGGAGTTCTCCAGCAGCTTGTTCTTGTGCCCTTAACTCTGCGTGAGCTGGTCCCTGGGGAAATGGCGTTGGCTGAAGACCTCTCGCCTTGTTACCTCAGTGAGGGCAGCGCTCGGCGGCCTCTCACCGGGAGCGCTGAGGGCGGGCGGGCGGCACTCGGTGCGGCCGCGCTGCGAAGCGTTAGGAGCCGAGGCTTTTCCATGCTCATTCTCTCATGTACGCTACTTGCAATGCCTGTACTAATGATACAAGCTAATTGGATTTGAAGCTAAGATTATGTGGTGGCACTTCCTGCGTTTCCAGAGTTGTGTTTTTTTTTTTGAAGGTCAGGTAATTAGATTACAGTGCATTGCCTTGTATCATTAATTTCAAATAATATTCCAGTATGTTTGCTACATATATTGGACCGCTACACCTTTGAACTCTGCAGAGCAAAAGTTTCATATTTTTGTATTACTCTCAAATAACGAGCTTAGATACACAAGTTATTTTGCCCTAATGTAAAACGAGAATTTTGAGCTAAGTCACATCAGCTAGTCACATTCAGCTAGTCCCCTTTCCAATAGTTGCTGTAAAGAGTAAGACTAGGGCAAAGATACTTCATATGCTCTTACCCTTGCTGATATTTTCTGGATACTTGCTAGGCTTGGAAGTAGCTGTGAGTATTTAGTAACTGCCTGATTCTCTTGTCTGTCTTCCTTGAATTCATGGGATCTTTCACATACTTGCATCTTTTGTTAGTGAGTTTCATGTATCTGTTTTGTGAAATTTATGCTGTGAAATTGAAATGTTTTGCCTTTTACCTATCCATGTTTTTGTCTATTGGCAAACCTTAGAGCAAGAAGATTCCTCTTCTAATTCTGTATCTAACATACCAAATGCAGCTGAAATGAAGACTATGAAATGTCTTGGGGCAGATGTACACCTTCCTTCATGCTCACATATATGCAAGACTCATCTCTTATGGATGGACACACCATTCCTTTTTGTAATGACTACAGCTTAGCCAAAATGCTGCGCTTGGTTAATTCCTCCCAAAGTTCAAGCTGAAAAAAGTAAAATAACTTGTACTGAGCTGCAGCGCTATACAACCATTTTTGTTTCCAGTGTAGACACAGGGCACAGTGACATCAAACAGTAGCTTTTCATATAAGTCTTAACTAACTTTTGCTCGTATTTTGCAATAAGGAGAAGATAATGGACAGTCAGAAACCCTTTCCTTTGTAGGCCTTGGTATGTAAACACTGTGCTTCAACACCAAATGTAAGTTCTAATTTCCCTCCAGCTTGCAGTGTGCCAGGCTAAATTTTTTAGAGGATCATATTTTAACATTTCGATCAAATTTTTGCTCCCACTAGGTGGCATACATTCTAAATGCAGATTTAGATGCGCACTAGTATCCTTTGGGGGAGAATAAGTCATTATAAGCCTAAGCAATCATAGATTGTATCTTCTTTCCCCCTGCGCTTTCCAAATCATTCATTTCCATGCTGTCTCTTTTAGTTAAAAATAAAATTCAAGACTAGTACTAGGTACTGAGGGACTGCTTTTCAATAAATGTAAAAAGCCAGGCTTTTATACTATTAGTCAACACAACTCACAGGGTATGGATGCCTTAAATTATTTGTAACAACCAAAGGGTTAGCCAAAATTGTTTCCAGCTCTGGATCTGAAAAATGATACGTGCCCATTTGGGTAGGTTTGTGTCTGTTTGTTTTCACTGTGCCAATTTTGTTCTTTATTTAATTTTAGAATCCCTCACAGTCTCCAGTTGTTTCTATTGTGATATGTAGGTGTTACAATACAGTTGGAAGAATGTTTGTTATTTTTATCGCCTTGCTTAGATGTGATTCCTTATTAAACTGCAATGCCTGCTTGTTCATTAAGTTTGCATTAGATCAAGGAGTCAGTATAATAAAAATAAACAATCAGCACAATGTGTGTTAGTTTTCAAAACCTTTATTGTCCTCACTCTTAAATTACTTTGTCTACATGTATTGTGCTTATCTCACTGCTATATAGTATACTCTGCTACTTCACCTCTCTGCATTTGGAACACCTTGCAAGTGTACTGTTTTAGTGAACTGAAATTTCAAGCGGCTTCCTGCATGTGCATAAAGAGTATAAATTAAAAATGGGCACTTTTTGTCTGGACACCATGAAGTTTGCATTAGAGATGATTACCCAAACACCATAGTACAGGCATAGTGTTTATAAAAAAGCAAAGAAAGAAACCACATGGGTAAGAGTGAGAGGGATGTGAAAACCTGATTGAAGTGCTGCAGTAGGAGAAGAAGGATATCGCCTCCTTGGGGCAGAATACTAGTGGTGAAGGAGGTATTTTGGATTGGTTCAGTAGATGATGACAATAAATCTACAAGTGCTGCATTGTATTTGTTTTAGGTATGGATCCTGGTCTCGCATGTCAGCGTAAACCAAGAGCAGCAGCACTATGGATGATTGTAGACTCGCACTGACATAATACCAAGTAAGTGAAAGAAGAGCTTCCTCTGCTGACAGTCCAAGAGAGAATCTTTAACTATGCAGGCACCTTTACGCCCCGCGTTGTGTAGGAGGGAGCAAGGATGCGTCCATGTCAGCTGCAGAGACAGCAGAAGGGGGATGTGCCTGAGTGTACTGAAACATTGCTGATCATAGTGAAAATTGGAGTAATGCTAGTACGTGTAGCCTGATACAGCTCAGGTTTTAAACAATTAACAGTTAATTTAATCAAGTAATCCTTCTCTTCACTGTAGAGAATCTTAATGTCTTTTTCATTTTAATTCACTGATAGCTGGGTTGCAAACCTCTTGCAAGTGTGAACCAATACCCCTGTGAATAGTATCATCAACTTCAATAAGGTTGCTGGTGGAAGTAATTGTTTTTAAATTTTAAGGAAATGCTTCCTGTCTACTTCTTTCACCTTCTTCCTCCCTCCAGTTGGGATGAAATTGGAGGGAAACTTGGTTGATAACAAAGTAAAAACTACTGTATATGAATAACTAAATCAAACATGATTTAAACCTTTCTGAGATCATTACCATCATCTTGACAGCTTGGAAACTTAAGATAAATATGCTGTTATTAATTTCAATCATTATTAGATGGAGGGTAGAGAATCAAAATTCTGTCTTCATTCTTCTGCAAAAAAGAATTTTTTGCAAGTGTGAGGAATATTTTTAACAGTGGCTTTTTATTGGATTCCTCATGACATGTATGTTTTCTCCTCTGCTCCTTTTTCCCCTCCTTAACGGCTACATTTTCGCTTTGACTGTACTACATAAAATAGTCTAAGGGAAAATTTTGGCTCTTTATTTGGAGTGTCCAGTAACTTACTCTGTTCTGACTTCTGTGGGACTAACCCACAGGGTATTTTAAGCACAATGTTTGTAGAGGAGTTCTGTTTCCTCAGTTTATTCTTTTGCTTAGCGATTTAACTTGGCTTCTCCCATAGCTTTCTCCTCTCTGTTCTTATCTTCTGAGATACTGCTTTGGTTGGATTTAGATGGAAAGATTAAAACAAGTACAATTTGGTGTCATTATTTCCCTCTGCTATGAAGAGAGAGCTCCATGAAAATCCCTTAACTGGAGCCACTGCCTACATTTGAGTTATGCTTATGAATTCCACAAAGAGAATATTGCATTACAGTTTCAATCTGTAGTTTCCAAGTGCAGACGTTGATATTACTAGAGTTAGCTCAAAGCTATCAATCATTAGAAAGCTTATTGACTGTTCAAAATAGTTCTATCAATATCTCATTTGCTGTCTGATCTAATGCACAGGCTGTGTAATGCCAATGCAATGACTCCATCTTTCAAATGATAAGACATAATTTCTTACAAGCATTTGTAAAAGGCCTACATTTTTATGTTTGGCCCATTGAGTTAGATGGATGTGTTTGGCCTACTTTACTGCTAGGCTGATAGCTGTGAAGAAAAATCGCTCTTACAACATAGGTTTCAAGTACATGTAATAAGAGTATTGAAAGAAATACTTTGATAAAATACTTCTCAAAGTTAGGCTTTTTAAATGGCTTCATGTAGTCTAGATTAAATGGCAAGCATTGCCTTTATTTGATGGAGTCCAAAGCAGTATTTAACAAAGCCTGCTCTAACTAAATGATGTATAATGAAGGTAACCCAAGTCAGTGGTGACAAAACTCAGCTCCAGATCCTGCTCTGGTTTTGTGCCCTTCTTTGTATCTGCAAACGTGTCACAGTATAATGAAATGTAGGAACTGCAGGGTGTGTGCAGGTGGCTTTGCCCTTTCTGGAGCTCTGGGAAGCTTTTGCAATCATCAAGGGCTAAACTGTAATCTGGGTATCAGGTCTAAGCAAATCCAAATGCTGCCCAGTCCTCTTAAGAAGACTTCCCAGACTGGATATGGAAGAGCTGAGGACAGTGCAGGTATGCTGATTCTCTGGAGCAGACGAAGCAGAAGATGGACAGAGATGTATTTCTCTTCTTTGCAATTCAGTAGCCAGCACAGCTGAGCTAGTGTTTAGGGGCAGGAGGGGTTAATGATTTACTGCTGGTATAGGCCAGCAGCTAATTACTTTCTGTCTCCAGCAACAGGGAAGCAGGATGGAATTGCCTGTCTAATTTGCAGTCATTCCTGTGGAATGCTCCAGTGCAGAAACATGCTGCTCCAGGCTGTGTCTTAGTGACATTGTCTAGCCCTCAGTAAAATATGCAAACACTAGTAATGTCTTAAGGGGACAAGAAGGCTTAGCTTCTGTAGGAAGTGTATAGTAACAACAAACTTTTCAATACATCCTGGCATCTGAAACAGATGATGATCAGGGTCACAAGAAAGCAAATTTTTATAGAATTGTAGAAAAATTCAATATAATTTTCTAGATATACCCAAACCCAAGGGCTGTGTGCCTTTGCATAACATTAGACTAATTAACTCCTCCTAAGTGCAAGTATGAAGTTGAAAATAAAAGATTTCTTAGAAGATTCTGGTATTCCAACATTTTGGTTAGGCTAGAAGAACAGACTGGCTAGCAGGCGCTTGTGTGTAACCTCAGGAGCAGTCATGCAATGAGGCAATTTTAAGATGACTCGATGATACACACTTTAAAGATGGCCAACAACAGACATTCTGAAAAGCCTATTTTTTTCCTCTCCCCAAAGAGCAGATCAGCATACCTGATTGGAAGTATTTTCTTCTGGAAAAAATATAAGGTTCATGAAATTTTCTTTTCTGTAATTTGGATTAAAATTTCACAATTCCAAAACCAAAAATTGCCTTTAGAAAATGCCAGCTCAGTTTTATTTTTTACATGTTCCTCTTATCTGTTTTTATTACTTTTTCATATTTTTTCTCCTTTTAGAACTAAATATGCAAAAACTTAGCATTTTAAGTATCTTTAATAGGGAACATTTTAAAAAGTTTAAAAATACTGACATATTTCTACTATTACAAAAACATTTTTAAGAAAAAGCAAATTTGAACCCATTTGTTTTGAATCAGAATCAGCCTTTTTCAGAGGCTGGAAGGGAAGAAAGGTAGTGGATTCAGTCACTGGAATGAATAAGCTTTTGCTGCTACAGTATTGGGGGGGGGGATAAAAAAATCAGGTTTGANNNTTTTTTTTTTTTTTTTGTCATGTAGTCCCCTCTTGTTAACCTCACTTGTACATTGGAATACTATGTCTTTCTGCTGCTACTGAGACTTGGGAATGCTAAAACTTAGTTCAGATCTAGAATATGCTTCAGGTATTATCAATAAAATTGAGATTGTGGATCTGAGGATTAAATCACTAAAGTGAGTGCAAAACAACCCATATGCAGTTGTGGGGTGGAAATTTGTGCTTTTAGTCAGAAGCATACAGGAATGTTGACCAGCAAATGGATATTATTAAGAACCACAGACAACTAAGTGCAGAATATCCTCAGGAGACCAAAATACACACACCTGAAAAACTAACATGTATCTCTGATGCTGATTCATAGAGAGAATATTTAGGACTAACTCTTGAGAATTATTATGATAATAACTGCATTAGAGATGTAGGAGAATTTAAAGTAGTTATGGTAAATGTGAATAAATAGAAGTGAGTGTTTGAGGTGGTAAAAAGGTGAATATTATCACTTATTTATACAAAATAATGACTATGTAATATTTTTTCTCAGTTTCCCCAGTCTGATATCATACAGTAAAACTGGCTCAGTTTAGCTACTGTTTATTGTAGATAACAGAGTAAAAACCAAGGGTTTTACTTAACGCGTGTGTGTGTGTGTAAGTTTTGGTAGGCAGGTGTGTGCCTGATAGCTGCCATGGTTAGGTTATTTCCTAGAATCTACAAGCAAACTCTTGTTCTGTTGCATTGGGTGCTGCACGCAAAGCATCGTAAGACTGTTTTTTCCAAAAGTCTTCGTCTTGCAGAGCAGAGGAATTATGAATGTAAAAACGGAATGAATATGACTTTTCTAGCAGAATTTGAGATTTGGTATTATACCATTTTTGTTTCTTGACTACTTAATGGTGCTAAGAACATCAATGTGATGCCATATGTATACATCACTGCACATTTTATTGTGGCTAATTTATGCAGGAAAAAAATACAGAGTTGATCATCATTCTTGGAAACTTTGTGTATCATTGTAAAATATTTTTCAGTTGGTACGTTGTACTGTAACAGAAAACACAATACCGTTATTAAGAGTGCAAATTTGGGTACTGAGAATGTAGAAAATGCCACACTTTGGACTTCCAGTATGTAAACAATAGAGAATAATGACATAATCTTTTCTATAAATACCTGCAATTTCAAGCAATATAATTTGTTTATTTATAGGTAGGCATATTTGTTCCTGTTCATGAATATAGTTTGCTTGTGTGAATGAATTACTGGACAAATCATGATAAAGCTAGTCAAAAGGCTATGGTACATCAGTTACGTAGAGTCTGCAATTTATTAGTAATGACCATGTAGCTGTGTTAGGATATTTGGATTGTGAAGCATTGCAGAGAGCTGTATCTCATAAGCTGAGGCAAATTGTCTGTGGAAAATGTTGGTGTGTAACTTTATACTATATAGATATGTTTTCTGTATATTTTATTTCCATCCCTGTATCTATAAACATTATTGATGACAACATGAATGTTCTTTCAAGAAACACCATATAACTTTCTTATTATAGAGAGCAGAGCATTATCTGAGTGGGGAATATGTATCAGGACCTCCTAAAAGACAAGATCTTTTGTCTTCATGCAAGTGTAGTCAGTTACAAAACTGTGGAAGAGATTATGAAAGTGCTATCACTCTAGTGCTTTTATGGATGAGAAGGTGGTTTTGCTAAAACTGTGCTGGATATGTATAGGAGAGACCATTCTGTACTTTTGTATTGCATGGTGGATGAAAGGTAATATGTGTCATTTTCCTTTTCCTTCTGCATGGGAAAATCAGATGTAGTCCTAAGTGCTCCCTCGGCCGTGTGAGGAGATGCTATTTTGAATGTAGGTCAAAAGGGACAAGAAAAGCTGGGCTGCTGAGTCTAAAGAAGCCGGTAGTCAGTTCTGTATTGGAGGATGTCTTGTTAAGGTAGACAAAGCAAGCACCTATAGTGATTCTTCAAGGATTTGCCTTGCAAAGTCAGCTTCTGTAAGCCCTGTAAAGTTGCCATGCCTACTGAAGTAAAGAGATACTGAAAGAATGTAGAAGTATTGCTAATCTATGTAGGAGCATTGCTAAATCACTTGGTAGTCTGTGGTGTTGAAACAAGTAGCTACTGGAGATTTGACAGAGTTGTGGATGAAGGTATGTCCTGCAAACATGTCTTCTGTTCTTAGATACAGCAAAACCCTTCAGTGGCAATAAAATGTAAGTACCAAAATGTCTAGTGGGAGATTCATCAATGCTGTGAAGAGCAGTAAGCCGCCAGGATCCATTTGGTTTTTGTGTGTGTGTGGTTTTTTTTTTTTGTTTTGTTTTGTTTTGTTTTTTTTTTAACCATACATATAAATATAGTTCCTTTTTATCTAATTTTCTTCAGGATTTTAATGTTAAGAACTTAATGTGTTTATAGAGGTTTGGTTCTGCCACAAAAGAGGAAGAACATTTCCAAAAGATTTGGTATAATGCTGTGGTGTTGAGTTGCAGCTTTGGAAATATTGAGGCCAGCTTTACTGAATTGTCAGTGAGTTAATGGAGGGAGGAGGAGGGTGGGAGTAGTGTCCTTTGCAATCCTGCAGCATTTTGGAAAGGTTTAACCCTAACAGATGAAGTGAAGATGATGAATCACACTGTCAGTTTTGACCAATCAAGCAATGAAATGGCAATAAGAGGATACTGCTTTCTAGCATGTTTTTTTAAAGTTCTTTGTGACAAAATTTTGCAAGTGAGTTTTACTTTCATGAAGAGACTTGGGCAGTTATCTTGTTTTCTATGAGATGCTTTCCATCCTATAGCAAAATATTTCTTTGGCAGATGTTCAAGATACACATTCTTTGAAGTAACAACTGGTGTGTGAAAGGATGTTGTGTTTAGCAGTGAGTGAGAATTGATACAGGTGCTTTGTCTTAATTCCTAACTACACCTTTGTTTATGTCAAACTAACTTTGTATCCTTACATAGATTTTCTCTGTGAAATCAATTACTGAAGCATCCCTTGGGATTTTATTTCATGAAATCATACAATTGTTTTGGTTGGGAAAAGACCTTTAAGATCATCAAGTCCAGTCGTATTTACTGCTAAACAACCAATTCACAACAAACATCAGTTTAAGAAGGTAGTTCTGTTTGGTTTTTTTTAAACAAATAACCATGTGCCATCTCTTAGTTGGGAGTGGCAGCTAGAAGGATCACCTTTCATAATTGTGAGCATCAGACAATAATTATTAAAGTGGAAGAGTTAAAGAAGCTTTTTGTGAATCTTACTATAAATGGCCAAATATGTGTGGGTAACCCCTCTGCCCCTTTTTTTGATATTTGGGGTATCTTGAGGAGTAAAGTTTGTAAACATGTTTGGAATTAGCATAACCTTATGTCCTTGGAAATGCTTTCATTGACTTTAGGAGATAGTTATAAGCTGCTAATGAAGATCTTATCCTGACATATCTGGTATAATGAAATGTGTTTTCTGAGACTCAGAAAGATTGGTCTCTGAGCAGAAACAGTTTTCTGATAGAGCTGTAAACCACTTAAGAGTGACTCCCAGAAGGGATTGTTACCTGAAAGAAAATTGCAATTTTTCTGATTTCTCTGTTGTGAATCCTAAAGTAAACTATACCCGGCCGTCCATGTTGTCTTGCATGGAGAGGCAATGGTGTGGTCCTGCGTCTAGTCAAGAAATACCAACACAATCAGGCCCTTGCATATTATGAAGCAGAGCTCCGCCAGCATTTGGGAGCCCAAAATTGTGCGAATTTTGAGAGGACATGACACAGCTGGAATTATTAGATCCATAAAATGTGGTGTCAATTAATTACCTGTGCAGTAAGGCAAGCAGGTGCTATAGAGCTGTTTTCTTAGAACTCTACAGGTTAGTGGGAAGGCAGTATGCTTGGAGGAGCTTACAAGTATGGTTCTAGAATTGCAGGAGCTTTCCTTTAGCTCTAAATGACTTATTCATAGAGGTGTTAACTTGAAAGATGAAAAAAAAAAAAAAGACTCCAGAATTCTAACAATGCATAAACAGAATATTTTACAGTATTTCTAGTTAATATCTAATGAGACAACACATCCTTCCTGGAATTCTTGCTTCTAACTCCAATTATTGTTAATGAGAATTTTAATGCCCTCTGCATTAAAAAGAATATGTTAAGGATACACTCATGCAACAACTTGTGGCTATATATTCACATTTAACACTTCAAAGGGAGATGAAGATATTGTGTGTGCCTGTATGTCTGTAATTAGTATTGTCATCAATTATAAATATAGCAGCTTGTTGTAAACTTCGAATCTGGGTTTGGCAAGGGACTCAGAGCATCCAGCATTCCAGGCTTATCTACCAGTGGTTGGTAGATAAGATATGAGAGGTGTGCTACATTTTTATTACAAATTTTATCTGTAACAGCAGTTATGTTATTTCAGAGAAATGAAAAAGACATCTGCTACAGAAGCCCATCAGTGTAGCCCATCTGACTGTATACTGTACCCATATATATTATGTATATTTTACAGCCTCAGGTTAATGGAACCTCCTAACTGCTGATATAGGGAAATGTCTTTTATGCTTACAGTAAAATATAGACAAATCCATAGCACGTTACTGAAAGTCATGTGTGGTTGTCCAAATCTGACCAAATAGAAAAATAATTCTTGCCTGATCAGCTGATGGGAAGGTATTGGGATTTTTTGGTTTTCGTTTTAATTTTTGAAGCACATTATAGTGTGACATAAAGGAGGATACTTCTATCTTTAAGATAGAAGTAAAATGAGAGCTTATTTTGGACTTCAAAATCCTTGGCATCCTTTGAGTTGGTGGTTTGCACCAGTGATTGGTTGCATCCAGCTGGCACCTATAATTACTGCATTTCCACCTAACTATGTCCACAGACTTATTTAACAAGAGCAGTCTCTAGGGATAACCTTGAGGTGTCAATGAAGATGTTTCCTTTGTTCTTATATTGTTAACTTTCTACAGGGGGGAAAAAAAAAAACCACCTCTGGTGCTTGATGGTACAATAGCTTGAGCCAAGTACAAGTGAGATCCAGGCAATATGGTCATGTAGACATTCAACCACTTATATTTTTAAAAAAAAATTAAAACAGTCTTTTTTGTTTGAAGTGCAAACAACAGATCTTCAAAATATGTGCTGCACACTGTGTGTTAACCTCTGACATACTGTACAATTTCAAATGTGGAACAATCTATATAGTCTGAAATATTTTACTGGAAGTTGCTAAGTCTTTCTTGCCTTTGTATCATTTGCTGATATCCTTTGTCAAGCAGTTCTCTTTACACTCTTAAAAAATGCCAGTCATTTTCAGCACAGTGAATAATCTGCATGTTGAATTATTTACATTAATTTACAATGTGATCTATAAAAATAACGGATTTCAAACTTTGTAAGCATGCCAGATTCTTATAAAATAAATAAATACTTTTTTTTTTCTCTCCTCCTTCATATTAGATGTCTTTGGCATATGGTGAAAATATAAATACACGTGGTCAGGCAGGATCCAAGTGGATATTATGTGTGTTTGTCAGCATTCAAATTCAGTGACATTTAAACATTGTCTTTTCTGCAAAGGTAGCAGACAAGGGATGGTTTCTTTTCACTTGAGGTCTGGCATGACCTCTGGAAGTACAATTCTTGCTCTGTTATTGATAGCGAAGTGTCAGTTTATTTATATTTGGAAAATGTAATTGGGAGCTAGTCATGTAGGTCAGACAACGTGTTTCTCAGGCCTTTAGCCCATTAGCTACATTAGTTCTTGTAAAGTGCTCTGAGTGTCCAGAAGGTGTCTCTGTGATTGTCTTAGACCTGCTTAATCTCTTCAGCACTGAGCAGCTCAGTGCCATCCCATCTTGTGGTGAAACAGTTCATGTCTTCTGTCAAATCCTTCTACTCCCTGTATTCCCTGAGGAGCCTGGTCTCATTGGTACGCTGTGAGCAAGATGAGCGGGCCGCCATGGCATCTAGTGTTCTGCCCTATACAAAACACAGCAGCAACAGCTGTTGCAAGAATCAGTCAGATAGGGATGCCTGCTTTTATGTAAGGTAGCCAACCTTAAAACCTTTTGCCTTGAATGTGAGGAAACCCAGTTCACGTTGCTGTAGGTTTTTGAGACGTGCTTCTCATGGAAGGGGGCCGATCATTGGATCTCTGGGTTGGAGTAAGAAGGGAGCGTTAAGTTTAGGAGAGAATCTTCTGTCTTTCTATGAAGTCTTTTTCTGAACAATTGAGCAGCTTTAACAGTGCATTTGTTCACACTGAGGGGAGAGTATGTTTTGTCAGCCTAATATTTAGGATACTTATTTGTGGGGAATTCAGTCCTTGGTCTGAGAACTGTGCATGCGTCTTACACTAAATGGTCATAGGCCAGAATTCAGAAAAGGTCCTTCAAACAGGGACTGCAATACATCTTCATGTCACAACTCTTTCTCATCATTTGGGGTTTAAATGTGAATAAACCTTGAGTTTTTAGGATGTTTTAGTAGACTGTCCTTGTCTACTCTACTCATGTGAGTGTGGCATGTTGAGGTTGAGTCCAAGCATTTTTCCAGGCTAAGCATAGGTGACAGAATAGAATATCAAAGTATCTTGTTGTCAGGTTATTCTTTGAGAATCTTGGTTGTATTTGAAGTTTTTCGCACAGCTATTGAAAAGAGATTTTTGGGTTTTGGGACAGGTTGAAGGAATTTGTATTTATTAAGAGTTGAGAAGGGTGGGAAAATAATGTGGTGGGAGAGAGCATTAGTGTATTGCAAGGAAGGAAGGAGGGCTGGCTACTAGGAAACCTGATAAAGCATGGCTTTCTGGAAAAGTATGGTAAATTTGAGTGGTGCTACCAAGAGCCTGTCCCCTTATGCATCATGAGGACTTGTGTCACATTGTAGTGAATGGTAAGCTGCAGGAAAGCAGAATTTAGGTTCATGCTGTTACCCGCTTGACCTGAGCGCCCACAGCACATGAGAAGATTGTCTGTGTATTTTACAGTGGGGCTGGCTGTTGTCAGGAAGTTTGGCCCAGAGACTAAGAGATAGTGTGAAATGCCAAATAGGAGGTTAAAGAAAGATGTACACAAACAGAATTTTCTGTAAAAGCCAAAGCTATCATCTTATAATGCCTTAAACCTTACAGTTAATGGCAGTTGAAGAAAATTGAGATAAAAAGCTCTATTCTCCTTTTCAAATTCTGCAAGCTCACTATTACGTATACTTCATTGGATTGTATAGCAATACCATTTTTTTTAACTTGAAATTTAGAATTGGCCAAAGCAAGTCTATCTGTTCTGGCATTCTGATTCTGAGTGCTCAGCACCAGCTGCTTCAAGGGTAAGTGAAGGAAGCACCTAATGGGTAATTCTGGAGCAGTTTGCCCATTTGGAAAGATTCTTTCTAATGCCCAACAGCAAGAAGTTGACTTATTCACTGAAGCATCAAGGTTTATATCTCACATGGTTTTTTTATCATCTCATCTAATGTAGCTGCGGATGTTCTCATTATGCATATAAATGTCTAAATCCCTTTTGAATCTTGCTAAGCTGTTGGTCTTGATAATACCTTCAGGAAAACTACCACCGGTTAATTATATGCTGCATAGAAATATTTTCCCTCTCTTCTTTTCAAATTGCTTTTATTCAACATCACTGTCTATCCATTTGTTTTTGTATTGTAAATTGTGGTAAATCCAATTTCTATTTTCTTTTTTTATTATTTTGTATATGTCTGTGGGTTCTGCTTTTACGCCTGTCATTTCTCAATCACACACTCCAAAACTTCAAATTCTTCTTCCAGTTTCCAAGTCTTTCATTTCCAAATACAAATATCTTCCCTTAACACTTACAGCTTAGTCATGAACTGGACTGAGTAGAAGCTGTAACTCATTGATTGCTTGGTTTCTCCCAATAGTGTTCAGGAGTGAAGTTCAATCATGTGGTCCACAGGTTTTCAAAATAGAGCAAGATTTCCAGTTCTCAACATCTTCTGTTACAGGTGTCTGATCTCTGATGTGGTTTTGAGTTGTGGTTTTTCCATTGTGTTACCATTCTGGACCTGTCTTATTTGAATATGTTGGAAAAGCATTTTCCATTTCATGTAGTTGACTTACATTAGTTTTCTTCTCCTTCCTGTTGTCTTCTTTCCCTCTGGTTAGTATTAGTGTTAAATCCTGTTACGCCTGTTTCAGCATTGTGTCTTTTGCCTTCAATCCAGAGGGGAAAGCACATTTTTGTAGGTGCAAGTTTTGTTACTTCTTCATGGGTATTAGTAGCGCTTGCTTATCACAGAGAGCTCTGAGTGCTCTGTGAATATTATGCAGTCCCAACAGCAGGTGACAGTTTGCTGAAGATCAGTAAAATGCTTTGACTAGAAAACTGAAACAAAAGGCAGGAGAGAACCTTATAACCACAGGATAACTAATATAGTTGAGCTTTGGGATTAAATTCAAGTGGACACTTAATTTGCACCATGTTTCTTTAGAAAACTGACTCCCTGAACCATGGTGAATATTTAGAAGCCTCATGTAATTACTCCCGATGTTTTTGAGGACTACAGTAGAGATGAAGCATTTCCCAGAAGAGACAGACCATATGCTTACACTGACCTATGAGCAACATGCTGTGCAATCCATAGTTCTTGGAGCATCCGAGAGCAGAACTGGTACTTTTATTTGTATCTTCTTTGTCAGCAGTCCTCCTTTCCTAGCCATTATGCCTTTTAAATAATTTGGGCTGCTGTTGACTCCTGCCAAGGGAGTAAGAAAGTATGGAGGTGATGCTGATCACTTGAATGTCATGTAAGAAACTGCCAGCTCCTGCTCTGTATACAGCGTGAGGGCTTGTCTCTGTTTCCCAAGGTGGAGGCTTGTTCTGTGGAGTCAGCAATCTTTTATTTTGGGGTGTATGCGTATTCACTGTAGCCTGTAGCTGGCTGAATTGAATGGGAGACTTTGAGGATTGCCTTATGGCGTTTCTGTAATTAATTGTTTCAAATATAGATAGAACTTTTTGTGGACAAGAAGATACAAGTGGCAATTGGCAGGTTTAACCTCTGTAGTTGAGGCCCAAATAACCACGGTGGCTGGAAAACGTTCCCCACTTCTAGGTTTTATCCCTCTCTGTAGAGTTTGCTGTTCCTGTAGTCTGCCTATGAAGATTTTGTAGTTTTTCATAACCTGCTTCAGGCTGGACCAGCTGGGTTTGTTTATATGGACTGAAATAAATAATGAGCTATCACTTGAGCATTTTTGCTGGTAGGGACAAAACCCTCCAGCTGGTGAATGGAGAAGTTAAGGATACCCAATGTCTGTCCAAGGCCTCGCTGTCTGAGCCAGCAAAGCTGTTGTGCAGCTTAGCCTTCAGTTGTTTCACAGAGACTACTGGAGCTAAAAGTTGCCTTTGCCTTAGTGCTTAGTTTGATTGGGTAATAGAAAAGAATTCATAGCGGACTCATCTCACTCGTTTTTCCAAGTGCACATGTGAAACAACGCCTGCAGGGACATGGTGAGAACATGAGGTGCTGCACACCACGGCCTGAAAACAGATCAGTATTTTTACCAGCGTACTTGTGTCTGCCCCTTCATGCTCTGTCCTTGCACACACACTTGATCACTGTAAAATAGGTAATTTGTGTATTACTGTTCTGAACAGGAAGCTGAGCAGTGGTATTAAGTAGTATTGGAGAAACCTTGTTAAGGTTTCTTCTCTGGAAAAATTTTGCTTGTTTGTTGACCTGATGTTAAGTTTCTCGAGCAAAAAGTTAAGTATTGTGCCTATATACTCCATGAAGCATGTTGTGATCTTTTATCTCCATGATGTTATGGATTATTCCAATGATAACTTTCTGTGAAATATTTGCTTGTTTTTGATGTGGAATCTACTGGAATAATTCAGGCTGAAAATTCTGTATTAGCAGAAGTTGGGTGTTGGTTTTTTTGGTGGGTTTTTTAGTGGTTTGTTTTTGGTTTTTTTTTCCCCTTAGAGTAGTCCATGAACAAGCACATGCCCTAGATTTCAAGATCAATGTGTAAATAACAAATTACACTGTTGGGCCAGCAAGTCTTCTCAGGTTGCAAAATACTAAAATTTTACTCTAAGCTGTTCCTGAATTCTCTGTAAAAGTCAGGCAAGTCCAAGCTAAAAGGATCCATATCATTTGGCCAAATCAGGTTATTTTAATGAAAGAAGTCCTTTTGCTGAACCATTGTTAGAATTACAGGTGACTTCATGCAAAACAAAGACTGCCTGTGGTTTAGTAATTGTTTTTCAGCAACAATGTATGCCTTGGTCCTTTATCTTCATTTTGCTGCTATTCACTTTCTTCCTGCAAGTTTTCTGTTTATCCAGTACAATAGTCCAGCTCATTGCTGCATCCCTTTACTTTTTTTCCCACTACACTGCAGTTTAATTAGAAACAACTCTTTGTATTAACTGCTGATAAAAAAAGTACAAGGGAGAATGTTTGTAGGACATTGGCTGTGTTGTTTACAGAATTTTTCAAGATTTCTAAGTAACTGATGATACATCAGCTATCAATCCAAATCCATGTCTAGAGAGACACTTTAAAACTTTAGTGCTTAACGGAGCTCGAAATACCCACCTGTCCTCCATTCTACCCTGCAATTACAGAAAGATAGAGGGAAAGATAGACTGCTATAATTATTTGCCTTTCAAAACACTGTCTGCCCATAACTATCTCATTGTTTGCTGGTGCTTTGTACTAGGTTTCCTCATCAATTTGATAGCACAAAGTTCAGCATGCACAGAAAATGTATGAACCAGAAGTTGTGATCTACAGAGGAACAGACAGTGTGATTAAAAAAAAAAAAAATTAGCTTTCCCTAGACTCAAAGAAAATAGATTACATGTGTTCCCTAAAGGGATATAATATTTTTGTTGTTCTAGAACTCATGCGTTAACATTTGCTTCTTGCAAACAAGTGGATCTTTTTTATTTTTTTTTTTGTTAAAACTCTGATTATACCATCAGTGGTGTTATGAATGAAGCAGCAACATTTTTTATTTATTGCTGTCCAGTACTCCAGTGATGGAAGATACAAGACCTAGACAGAAGAGAAGGTTAAGTGATTGTTTAGATCAAGTTGTGGCTAGCTATAATTTAGTTAACAAATTGAGAATATTAAGCTTTCTAACTCATAATAATAACAACATTATGTAAGTAAATGTATGTTTCTTTTATCCTGAAAGCATGTAAACAATTTTGGGTAATACACTTCTGGTGATGCAGCCAAAGATTTTTTTCCTTACCATAAGTGGAAATGAAGGCCCCTATACAAATGAGTAGGACAAAGCCACAAAGCGAGGAGATTTCAGATCTAGGCTAAGAACTGTGGCAGTCCAACTTCACATACTTGTACTTAATACTAGTTCAAGAGTCCAAATTCATGAAAGCATTGAAATATGTCTAAATGCATGAACAGTCTCTGACTTTGGCACTGTTCATGGTATTAGGTTTAAAATTGTGCTTATGCTCAAGTGCTTTCCTAGATTGAAGCTAGAAAGACATGTATTTCAGCATGAAGTGACAGTCTTTGTTAACACACTAGAATTTTAGTTAGCATCTCAGCTTTTTATCATATGAGGAAGCTTTGACCATTAAAATGAGCTGCTTTTTTTCCTTTCGTAGGTAGAAGCTCTTTAGATAAAGATATAAGAAGCAGTAATTGTATTTTTTGAGTGATACATTTATACTTTTTTTTTTTAATGGCAATACGCAGGGGCAACACCTATGTGTGCTTTATAAGTGAATCTGAGAGATAATATTGCTTTGATTTCCAGAAAAGGAGTGATGCTGAGTTTCTAGCTGTAGCATTTTTCTAAATCTGCTGCTCATCCCAGAGATGACTCCCAGCTGAACCTCTCTGCGTACTAGAGCCCACCTCCTGCCTAACATGCCATAGGTCACACTTACATTTTCTCATCTTTGCCTCACCCCTTCCCCCATGCTCACAGCAGGACCTCTGTTTAAGTGAGAAAATAATGTTGTCTGAAATTGTTTGCAAGTGAAAATTTCCCTTGATTCTTTTTTTTTTTTTGGTAGTTTAAATTTTGGTACTGTGGTTGTTTCTGCTAAAGATATGTTTTAAAGCATAAATGTGGACAAGAAGGTTACCATTATAGGTCTGCGATTTAAAAAAATCAAATATTGAAAGGCATGCTATTAGATTCCCCTGAGAATAAATTAAATGTTTCCTGAAAATTCTGGCCTTGATTATCAATGTACTAAGAAAGTGTCTCTTCCATAATTTTTTACAGGTTTGAGAATAGACAATGTCTTACTCATCATACTGACCTACCAGACAGGTGTCAATCAAACATTTGCATAAGCATAGATCACTCAAGGTTGCTCGGTGTTTTAAAGGGAAGGCATTTTTAGCTTTTGCCTTTGAAAGAGCGGGTCAAGCACTCTATCCAGCATTAATGATTTTTCTCAATTCATCACTCGATTGACTCAGTAACTTGACTATTATTAACCCAGACCATTAAATGCTTTTAACCCTTTTCCATGGAAAGAAGGGACCTCTCAAGTATGAACAACTTCAAAGAATGTATTAATTTCATGCAGTTGCCATTTGCCCTACACTGTTGGATTGCTTTAGTGATACATTTTATAAAGACAATTCAAAAAGCAAAAGAAGCTTTTTTAAGAAAATTGTTAATTTTACTGCACTGAAGATTTTTAAGACATGAAGCATTATGGGTTGGAAATGTCAGTAGAAACTGTAATAGCAGAAGCTGATATGTTCCATAGAGGTGTGAAATGTTCATGCATATAAGGCAGGTAATAAAGCATGAAGGGGTGGACTGGACTATTATAATGCAGAAAAAAAACAAATGGCAGTTAAGTTAAACTTTTTTGTTCTGCTGAGTAATTACAGGAACACCAGGAATCCTGCATGCAAACGGATAGTATTTGTCATAGTACATAGCACTGATATTTATCTATATATTCTTGCTATGACCAGAAGTGAGATCTGTTTTACAAGTTAGTACAAATAACAATTTACCTCCTGCTCCTCCAACCATGTTAAAATTAAGTACACAAGGGGTAAAGCACTAGTGTAGTAAGCACTGTGAACTGATTGATTACCAGCAGACAAGATTAACCAGGAAGGCTTCTTCCTGTCCCTTTGGGAATGGCCACAGCTGTAGAAAAGGCACTGAGTTCTCCAAACTTGAAGACAACCTGTGAGATACTTGTTCCTCAAACTGTGTGTGCGCTATGTGGTTTTGGAAGGAAGCCAGTTGTCCTGTTTGGTTAGGGTTTTGTGACTGCTATGGAATGCTTTTGGGGAAGGTTTTTTCCAGGGCAGGCCAAGTTTTGGCATTCGTTGTTATCAAAGAGCAGCAAAGAGAGCAGAATTCAATGCAATTCTGTGTTTTTACCCATCAGACAGACCTGCATCTGATATGAAATGGGTCATACTCCATTCAAGGCAGTGGATGCTTGCTAAATGATGCCAAAACAATTCCTATTCTATTACTGTCTATCACCAACCACTCGATAGTATTTCTTTTTGCCAGACCTGTCCCCACCCATTCCTCTCCCATGCCATTAGCTGTTTACTGTTATAGTATCTCAGAATTTGGATCTCCTTGACCAGAATTTTAGCAGGTACCACCTTCTACCTGCTTTCAGGGAGGGGACAGGACAGGGAAGTAGCAGATTTCTTTTTGTACTGTTTCTTTTCATGCAGAATAATCATATTCTATACGATCATCTGACTACAGATCTTGATTAAATTCTTTGTGGTAACAATAATATGATGATAACTAACTGCTTGTGGCCAGTGAACAAAAAGGCACATTATGGATAATCTGTTTCTTTATAAAAACTTAATAGCCTAAAAAAAATTAGATAATGCCACAAAGGATTTTTATCATGCAAAATGAAATCAGTGTTGTCAGAAACATAGATGTTTAATAACACTAGAAGAATTTCTGTTAAAGGCAATGACTTGTGTGATATCCAACTTTCACTGTATTTTGTACTCGGCATAAAGGAGCTTGATGCTTTTAATAGTTTTTATATAGCTAGCAAAATGGATTTTTTGGGGGATGTCTTTTGCTCATATTTTTGATGATTTTGCTAGCCTATCACAAACTAATTTGTAGATTTGGCACATTGGGATATGAAGAGAGTTTGATTCATTACAAAAATGGTATTTTTTTTATCTTGGTAGTAAAAATTTTAAACCCTATGTAAGATCACTGGGTGCTTTATAGACATATTTGAAAGGAATTTTTTTGGACGCACTCAAAATAAGTGTACTACTACCTTTAATTTATAAATGTGCATTTTCTTTCTAAACAAGGTGCAGACACAAGCCTCTCAGATGAAGACTAAGGAATTTTGCAGTGGTTTTAAAGCATGGTCTTGCTTCAGTGTGATCAGAGAGGAGTATTGGCATATCTGCTAAAACACTACCGTTACCATGCTCTCAGAGTCCATCAGATACTCCTCTCTGTGCTTGATGACTTTTGGGGAATCTCTTCCCATTGTGCTTGTTTATGGTGGAATGCATAAGATAACTTGTATGCTACAGCAACACGCACTAAGACTGCCAGGCCCATATGTTGCTCAAATGGAGTACAAGTTATTTATCACTCAGCAGTGCAAGGAAAGCAAATGCAGTGGGAAATATTATCAACAGGTTTCATGGTTTGTGATTTGTTGTTTTTTTTTCTTTGTTTGGTGTTTATTTTCATATTAATAGTTTCTGAGACAGCAGAACTCATCATTACAGAGGGCCATGGATAATTATTTTGCATTCAGGGGTCCTGCTGTAAAATTGTGGAAATAAGAGCCAACAAATTTGATTGGGGATTCCTTATTCTTGGCTGACAGAATCCTGAACCCTAAGCATTCAGAATACCCCAGTAACTCTTTTTATCTAAATGTAAGATTTGTTCATTTTTCACTTAATTTGATAATACATATTTAAAACTCATTGAAAAACTACTGCAGTTCTTGTTAACTACTTTGGTAATCCTGCCTATTTGGTAGAAAATCATACATGGACTTGTGTCTCAGGATTTTGGCTTTACTCTTTTCTGTTATATTGCAGTTTTACTAGGATGCATTCATATGGCCCCAGCAAGATACGTCTTTCATGTGTCTTAACAAGAAATATAGCAGACAATTGTCTTTGCTTCACACAGAAGGAAGTTTGCTGGATAATGCAATTTAAAATGATGTACAAAACAGATTGGGAAGTGGTTATGATTGTGGGAATTTCCATGTAAAACTTCAGTTTTTCAGCAAAAACCTGCAGTACTATGGCTTAAAGTATTTGGATTATGAAATCGATCTAAAAACTCCAGAGAAGTTGTAGTTTATGTGATCATGTGAACAACAGAATCTCAAATCCACGTGAACTGGATGCAAAAGAATCATTCTATCAAAAACTCAGATACTGATGTCTACTTTTAAGCTGAGGGAGTGACAGATGACATAAGTGGTCTGCCATATTTTGTAGATAATAGCTTACTAGGGATAAGGAACTAATGAGATTTACTGAGAACTATGAGAGAATGAAATTCTGTTCTTGTAATGCAGAACTACAGGAAGTAGAATTTGTCAGCTTCTCTGCTCTGCAGAGGACTGCATTCTTCTGCCATTGATGTTTCAGGTTCTTCACAAGGTCAAAATTTCCTTTTCATTCCATTTCACATGTCTGTCTCTTTCTTTATTTCTTCCCGATTCCTGGCTTTTCATTCCAGTCCTGTTCTTGCTCATCCGCCTCCATTTTTATCCCCAACTTTGTTATACAGCCAGCATTGTTTCCAGTACTCTCCTTAATTACTCTTGTTCATTCCGGGGGTTTGAGCTTTTTTGTTTCTCTTTGCAGCTCAAGTTTCTGTCACAGTGCTCTATCCTTCCAGGTCCCAGGTGTGGCATCCTTGCTCGGCACCTCTCTCCACACTTGAATGCTGATCTCATTCTTCCTCCCTAGGCTTTGGTTTCTCTCAAGTAGCTTTCACTTTTGTGCTACCTGAATGCAGCCAACTGGGCATTGAAAACAGAGGAGAGAAAAATTATTCACTGCTTCCCACATCTCACTTGTAGGGAAAGACTTGCTCAGTCTGGTCTCTTCAGAGACTTCTGCAGTAAAGATTCACCAAATGTATGCTAAGCATGTGCACGCTATGGTTTTTTTTCCCAGAGTTTTACCACTTAGTGTAATTTTGCAGAATTTCTCAGGGATGTGTATAAGCACATCGCTAGGAGAATTCATTCCACTGTCAATTTTCTAATTCCTATTTTAAAATGTAAGTAATATTCAAATTTCTTTAACAAAAGGTCAATAAAATAGTGAATGGGGGGGAGGAAACATTGTTTTTCTGTGGCATTTTTGTTCTAGCTGAAGTTTTTAAAATAAATTAAACAAATTCACTTCCACAGATTTTTGCATGTAAAATTGTAGTTTGCACAATTTGGTAAAGCTATTAGCAATTGAAAATGAGAAAGGAGATGGCTTTTAATAACAAAGAAAACTATCAGTTTGCTTATATACATTTGAAGATTATAAAATAACTATCCATGTCTTCAGAGTTACTGTTTTAACTCTGCTTTATAGCAAAAACTTATTATGTGGCGCTCTGAATTTCTTAGGAACTGGGATCTGTATTAATTTCAGCACATTTCTGTTTTTATTAGGGAACTATTTTTGTACAAGACATGTTTAGTATAATTATAGAAAACCATCAAGCTCTAAGTTACATTTTTAAAAAAATAGTACAGTATGATCTCTTGTATAATTAGAGGTAACAATGTTTTGCCTTATGTGCTCCTTTCACCTGAGGATCAAAAAGTCTTTTACAAACATCACGTAAGCCTCAAGTTATCATTGTATAGAAAGACTCATACATTGACTCCTACAATTTGGTTTGCAGGAGCTACAAATGAACTAGTTCACTTGAGGTTCATCTGGAGATTTGAATTCATTCTGTATTGAGCTGTAAGAGGAAATCTTCAAAGTGAGTCTCTCTGCTCATTAACTTCCCACTTCTTTCTCCATTTTTCAAAAGTTTTATGGCCTAGTTGTGCAGATAAGGTGTGAGAGAAGACGTGTTTTGATGGGCGATTGCTCTCAGGCTGTGAAAATGAAGATGACATGCGAATTCAGCAGCTCTTCAGCTACTCAGAGACTCTTAGGATGTTTTAATGCATGGGCAAAGGTTTATGAATATGATTGGCCCCAAATATAGATAGGACTCAGTTATTTTTCTGTGGATTTCACTCTGTAGTCTACAGGAAGTTATTACAGCCCCCTTCAAATGTGCATTGCGATTTCTGAAAAGCTTGAGATCTGCTAATGCAAAGTCATATAAAGAGCTAGTATTACTGTAATGACGTGCAAGGTCTGAATTAGAGGCATATTGTTATTGGCTGAACAGAATTGTCTATTCCCTCTTTATTCCCTGAATTATCCTTAAGACTGCATTTTTGTATTAACACTCTTGTTTCTCCCTTCTGTGAGGCAGCATCTCCATTGGCTTTTTTTTTCCCATTACCACTGTGAGGATCATAATTAAGCAGCCACAAACAATTGCTTTTAAATCCCCAGCAGAAAATGGTTTGCTTGATCATAAAAAATAATAGTTTTGTTTTACCTGCCTTGCAGATTGGACTTAATTGTAGTTGATGCAGAGTAAACCTTTTAAAAGCAAAAAACCCAAAACAAAACAAAAACCCAAACCTTTAGTTAAAATTGAATTATTTGTGCTATAATTCATTAAAATGAAGCATTATTTGATGACAAAATTGTTATCTGAACTGATAACAGATTTCTCAGCTGTAAGTAAATTTACAGTATTAAATGTTAGACAAATTCTAAGATTAGGAAAACTTATTACCATCTTTTTGTATAAACTCATTCAATATAGCTAGTAGTCTTCAGGCTAGAGAAATAATTTGTATTTTAAATACAGAATCCCATGAGAGAATTATAGCCACCAAGATCTGACTGCATCCAGGATGCATATGTGACTATCTGCATGGAAGTCAGGGTTTTTTTCAAGCTGGCGACCTTGTCTTTGCAGCATTTCCTTCTTCCTCCTCCTCATGACTCTACCAAAAAGAGCTACTATCAAAGTGGTAGACTTTCTTCTATAGGCTATAGGATCCACTCAGCTGGTATGGGAATGAAAGGGAAACCAAGCTTCATCGTTTAGTAACATTTCATTAAAGTTCCTACTAGGTACTGGGCCTATTTTACAGAGCCTGGAACAAGGGGGAAATGGTGTCCTAGGCAGCTGCGTTGTCCTGCCCCTTCTCTTTGTTCATGGGTGCTTTGTGGGCCAGTGTGAATAATCAAGGCTTACTTTGCTCAGCAGGTGAAGTGGGAATTGTGATTGGAAAACTATGGCAATGTTGCTTCAGACTGATTTAAAACTAATTAGTTTGTAAATTTGGTGAACTGACACTATTCATTTCAGACTTAATCCATTCAAAAGTTAGTTCAATTTTGGGGGCATTTTAAGAGCAAAAGGCAGCTACTAGAGGGGGCTTCAGTGCTGTCTTTGGATAGCTCAGAGCTTAATTACCCCATTGCATTGAAGTGCAATTCATTGCCCACACAGATCCTTTCCTTGTCATTGGAGGTTGCCTTGGAACTGATAATCTCTCCATCTTAAACCATTCATTTTTATAAACTGTGGAAGATAATTAAATCTATATTGCTTACTGATTAGATGGCTGTCTTTTAATGACTGCCATATTGTTTCTTGTTTCTCTGGGCTACAAAATGCTTTAGCATAGTCTAGTTTATCTAAACTGGAGAGTCCTATCCCCAAATTCTCTGGAACCCAGTGATGCATGCATAGAAGGTGTGGCAGGTCAGCTCAAATTGTTGTGGATCAGAGAAGAGTTCTGAATCCAGGCCACCAGCATCCTACTTATCTCTGAGGTTCCCAGACTGTTATGAATTACTGCAACTGTTCAATCTTAACTGTTAAACCAGTGTATTTTGATATTGCTGAAACGAACAGTTTGGATGTTATTTTCATATAGCAAATATCCATTCAAAACTACTGGCTGATTTTTTTCTGAATTTTTGTCATTCTGTGTTAAGTTTTGTTTGTTCCCTCTTCGTTTCCTCCTACCATATTATAGCTCAGCACTTGTGATTTGACTCATCAGCCAGCACAGTATGGGTCTCTTCTGAATCTGATGGAAAAGAGAATAGCTCTGTCCATCTGTAAATGGGCTCATCATTATTTTCATTCTAATAACAAATTATTCTTATCATGAGGTAATACTGTCTGCAGTGTAAATATTGCTGGTTGTCATATGATTCCTACGTAGAAGTCTGGACGGAGGCAGAAACTCCACGTAATTCTCTTGTGCTACAAACCAAGAACCCCTGTACTAGAGACTGGCACTTCCACAGCTGCTGTGACTTGTATCAAATACTGTCCTGGTGCAATGCCAGACTGATCTGATGGAAATGTAAAGGTTGGTTTAAGGTGCCTTTGCACATTCCCTTCTCCTTTGTCAGATACAGTCTACCTTACTGAGCTGTGATTGAGGTCTTAGATGTATGAATATATAATATTTTTTTTCTTTTTTAATCATAGCATCTGCAAATAAGGACAAGAAAGGAGGGAATATATGCTAATAATATTTTGTTTCTGCTAGATTAGTAACAGCTTGCTGAAGTGGCCTGCAATCAAACAGTATTTATAGCAATGTATAAAACATATTAGTGACATCCCTTTTAAATTCAAAAGCTTTAGCTAATATTACTGTCTGCATTCAAAGCAGAGCTCAGTGCCTAAAAGCCAGTCAATAAACATTTTAGTACTGCTCTATTCCAGTGATCTGAATTCAATAATGTTACCTTTCCAGAAGCTGCAAAATGGAAAGTGAAAGAATGATTTATGAAGCTTACCTATGCATGGCCAGATAAGAAAGCTTTAACTGATGCTTGCAGGATTCTCTTTAATGAAGTACAAGTTGCCAACATAAGTTTAGGTAAATGAAGCCTCTGTCATAATATGTTACAGCAAAAGAAATGACAGACAAAACAGAGCAGATGGAGGTTATTACAGAACAGTGGTGTCAAGAAATGTAGTCTAGGTAACTGCACAAAGACAGAACAGATGCATTAGGTTTGTTATTAACAATTTCATGATACCAACAAATATTTATATAATCTGTTTAAATTAAGCTAGCAAGCTTCTTTCCTTAAATTGTCATTTAGCCTTCATTGAGATTGTATTTATAAGCCATCATTTTCTTTTGAGTAGAATACATGTCTTTCAGTACCTCCCTCCATTTTTGATGTCATTAATTGCAAACCCCCAGTGCTTTTCTCTTAATTTTTTTTTATGATTTTAAGCAGCATTAATTCAGATGAGTAAAATTCCTGTTCTCTTTTTTAAACGTCGTAATTTAACATGGAATGGCCTATTGTCAATGAAATGAGATAGGTAAGCCTATGCTTGACTCTTGAGGCACAGGATCTAGAATTAGCACATGTGAGAAACTTATCTTGAATTACACCCTTTTCAGGAAAGAACTAAGTAGAGGCAGAATCTGCATGTGCATTGTGTTCTGTCCACTGCTGTTTTACACTGAGTAGGTAAATGATTTTTAGGGGAAAAAGATGAATCAGTAGGGAGCTAATCCTAATGACTTTTGAGACTGTGCTTGGACATTAAGCTTGTTTGGTGATTGTTTTTGAAGAACACGCTTTCTGCTTCTAATATTCTTAGAAGTTGGGGCATTAAAAAAAAAATTCTATCTATAAAGGCTCTTGAATTTCAAACCACAGCATCAAGAAAATAGAATTTTGTTCTTTACATCCTGCCAAAAAAAGCTATGCTAACTTGCAAAGTGAGGTCTATCACATCTGTAGGACGAGAGCCTCTGTGCTGGGCAGGCTGCCAGACAAGTACATCATGTTTCTCTACAAACGTGCATAGGATTGGATCTCACATGGTCGTGGCATACCATCCATCTGCTTTGCCAGGGTGCTTTGTTCTTGTGTTCACTCTGGCTTTTGAAAACCTAGCATTGAAGCCATGTACTGTCTGCATGCACTGATAATAGGTTAATTTCATAGACTATTTTAATGCTATGCCTTTTCAACGAGGGGAGGGAAAGCTAAAGGAGAGTGTCATCTCAGACAGCGGGCCAAAAGGTACATTGCACAATTGGGATTGTGTTGATGACCATGGGGACTATCGTTCTGCTTGATGACCATGGGGACTATTGGTCTGCTTGATGACCATGGGGACTATTGTTCTGCTTCATGACCAACCGACTGCTTGGCATACTTTTTTGATGCCCATGAACTGGATTTTCCTGTATCCATTATCCCTGCTCACAATGGAACAATAGTAATAACAAAGAGTCAGCAAATAAGATTACAATGCCCATTTCTCCATCTGTACAGTAATTTTATTTTAGATTATTGAATTTGAAATACTTCCAGAAGAATATGAAACTGATCAGCAGAGACTTTCTCTTTGGTACAATACGGAGTAGAAATACTTTTTGTTCCTCTGCTGTTTCATATGTCAAAAAGTTTTCACCTTCCCTTCCCCACTTCAGAATTAATGGCTTGGTCTTGTTTCTATGATCACCTTTGTTCTAAGGCGTAGATGTTTCAACCTTCTGTGATGTTAAAGTCTCTTTTCAGCATCTTTCTTACATTGATGAGTGTGGGAAGAATGAAGGAAATGGAAAAGTGGAGAAGAAAGGTGAGGGAATAAAAGTAGGAAGAAGCAAGGGAACTTGCAGTCATAATTTTTTTTTTTTTCCTTAGGGCTAACAAAACCGAGGATCTGCATTTGCTCTGGTTAATTCAAATGTGCTTCTCTAACATTGTGGAGTTTTCATTCATTTATTGAGAAATGGCATTCACACTGAGGCAGCACCCTACCCCACAGTGAAATCTGTGTATTACCAAAGTGTATGCTTTTTGTATTTCCATGCTGTTTTCAGCTCTAGTCAGATAATTTGCAGAGTGTTGTATAATGAAACATGAACTAATGCCACAAAACTCAATAATATAGATAAATTTTGTGTTTTATTTCTCCAGATCTGAAGGTTACTAGCTTTTTTAATTAAAAGTGTTTTTTGCTGGAGTTTTTTTCTTTCATTTTAGACAAAAATCTTCCAGTCTATGAAGAACTAAGACATCTCAGTCTTGGTTTTGCTGATTTGTTATGCTTTTTGTAACAATTTAGCCTGTATGTAAACAAAGACAGATTCCACTCAGATGCCACAATCAGCTCAGTGTTCCTTGTGGTGTTTTAATAATAGTTTCAACAGCGGTGCCTTTTTATCCCTGCAAGTCGTCTTTCCTGCTGCTGTGTTTATAAGGCAGGGAGGGGGGAGAAGCTTTAGAAAGAGAGCAAGAGCTAGAGACAGCAAGAGAGAATGAGAACAGTAATTCTGTGATTCTTAGAACTAGTTTATTGTATTTTCTTCATACGTTATTTGTCTTTAGGACTGTTACAGCTGGGAGAGTATAATAAAGTCTGGGATTTGTTTTTTGTGTTCACAAAATCTGAATGTTATCTGGGTTCTGTAGATCCTGATAGGCTCTAAAAGAACAAGGGAAATTAGTTTCTGCATCGCTTGGTCTACACAATGGACTAGTTAGAAATAAATTTGTCTTTCAGTCTTTTAATAAATCAGAGCAGGAATCTGTACTTGCAAAACAAAATGAGAACTGCTATTACCAAAATTCAGCTAGTGGTTGTAGGTTTCTTTTGTGCCTGAGGAGAGAGAAGATAGGTAAGAAGTACAACCCTGTGCACCTCTCCTCCTCCAAGCTCTTTTACAGAGATTTCAGAAATTGTTGTCTTAATTAGTGAACATTTGAGGAAAGAGGAATGGGTGGCTTGGCTCACAGTTTCTAGCCTTTTTGTTCATTGGGCCGATATCTGACCAGGCTGGCAGAAGGAACTGGAAGTATTTAAGAATCTAAGATTCCATAAATGCAAAACATTTTCACTGCTTTTATTGTTGTTTTTAAAGCAAAAGAAGTGTGTGTTGTCTCATTCTTTTTAACCACCAAATGTTTCCTAGGAGAGGTCTTAGTTTTTGGAGGATGAGGGATATACTGAGCAACAAGGGGCACCTTTGGAACTAAGACATGGTGATGCATCTGGTAGACAGAGCAGGTCATTTTCTTCCCTTCAAATTAAGGTTCAGTGGTGCTCTGAATCCTGTGAAGAAGAGCTACCAGCTGTTCTTTATTTTGGTGTGGCAGGGTCAAACAGTGTTTCCAAGCACTTTATTCTCTCTGTGTTCCCAATGGCTGTCTGTGGAATGAAAAGTTGTGCTTTATTCCTGCCTGCCATCCATCCACCCACCCACACCACCCACTGTTTCCTCTGTTGGTTCCAGGGGCAATCATGGCACGATAGACCCTACTATCTAGCAAGAATGGAGATATCTACAGAGCTCAGAGCCTGCACCGAAAGTTACTTATTTAACTTACCAAATCTTAACAAGCTGTTTCTGCCACTCTTACAATATGGTTTCTCAAGTGCACCTCAGAAATATCAGCATTATTCAGATCTGCCTCAGAGTTTTGACCTTCAAAATTAAGAGCTGAATCACACATAATTTTTTGTATGGTTTGGGTTTCAATAGTTCATGCAAGATGCTTGACTCAATTAAATAGAGAATTAAATCATAATTAGTTCAGAGTTAAGGGAATCAATCTTATATTGTATGGGGCACCTAGAAGCTTCAAAGTGAGCAGCATTCCTTTTCAAGTACAAGGGAAAATGAAAGGAAGACAAACACAGCTTTCTCTTGTTTTTATTTTTTAGAGCAGGTAGGTAAGATTTAAATAAAGCTCCTAGTAAGTAGTGAGAATAATAATAAACTAATTGATGACAGATTTACCTTGGGTGTTCAGACAGCTGTAAGTTCAAGGCAAATGCTTCTTCTCAGAAACTTATAATTAAGAATAGTAATAATATACCAAATACCAAAGGGATAGTCATGATAGAAATATGTAAGAAACCAACTTTATTCCATATCGTAGTACTGACATAAAAGAAGGATTCAAATTAAGAACTTTCTGCTTTGCTGAAGTGACATGGGTCTGTCTCACTACTTTAACAAAAAATCGCACCAGAATTCATCCCATTCTGTATGAACCATCTGTCTCTGCCCCTCTCCCTAGCTAAATTATAAAGATCCATTCAGATCCATCCAGGTAACATTCTTCAATTGTGTGTATTTGGTGTGTTGTTGTTGCTTTTTTCTTTTTTTTTTCTGGTTGGTTGGGGGGGCGTGTTATTGGTGTAGGGTTTTTTATTTGATTGTTTTTTGTGCTTTTTTTTGAATGAAGAGTAAACCCAGCTACCTGGAGTATACCATGCAACTACTTTTATTAGAGCAGTTTAAACTTCTGTTTCTTTAACTTTTGTATGGTTAATTTAATACCCTGAGTTTCTGTGTTCCTTTGACTTAAATTTTTATCTGGTCACATTTTGGAGAAAAAAAAAAAGTTATTCAGTTAGCATTTCCTTATCTGAGGCAGTAATTTGGTATACCTGTGCTAGGGAAACTGATGCTTACAAATGGAATTTGGGCCAAATTTGCACAATCAGAAATGTTTCTCGGTTAGTGTGTTAAGTACATGTTTCAGAATTCCCCAAATTTGAAAGGTTGATTGAAACCCAATTTGATTATGGCTGAACTGATCAGCTACATTCCTGGCTTTACAGGATGTTTTTTGTTGTGAAGGCAAGCTTTTAGAATAACTGTCTTTTTTACAAGCTAATGGAAATATCATTAATCTGTGTAAAACGATCATTTTATGATCCCTTTCTCTTTACATGTGATAAAGTTACAGTTAATATTCTTCTCCAAGGCTGCTGCTCAGCAGTGGGGAGTAGTCATTTGAAATAAGCACTATGCCTGATCTGTCCAGAAAACCTGCAATATCAAAAAATTTCCTTGTGGCACTTTTCTTTCAAGGTCTTGTGATTTATTCTTTCTTTGTGCAGCACGATGCCAAATGTCCAAGCATGACATTTCTCAAGCTAGTTTGAAAATTATGCAGGGAATTGCAGAAATTTTATAGTATACTTTTCATTACTGCTCGATTATTTCTTTTTTATTAATATGTAAGGCTTGGATCTTCAAGATACTGTTTTCAGAATGTATACTATAATTTTTGTTAACTTTGCTAGACAGTCCAGGTCTATAGTCAAAGTTTTGACCCCTCAATTGTGAACAGCAAAAGGTTTTTACACTCCACAGTATCTATATGCTTCTCTTAATTCAGTTTGCAGAAGCACTGGTTTCGTGTTTAACTTTTTCACTTGCATTTATACTAGTAGTGTGAGTGGAAAAATAAGCTCTTAGAGGTTTGTTAAATAATGACTCTTTCTGGACTTACAGAATTAAAGTTGTGAATAGGAGAGTGTTTGAACTTTTTTTTAATTATACTTTTTAAAAAAAGTATAAAAAACTCTTAACAGTATAATTGGATGTCCAAATTTCAGAAATGGATAAAAGAGTCTGAATATGAATCCATTTCTTTGGAGATAAATCTTTGCTGTGCATAGATAAACTAAGTTACAGCACCTCTTGCCAAACAACATTTTCCAATAGCCTAAAAGCCGCAGAATTAATTTTTCCCTTAATTTTTAAAGTGGTATATATTAATTAAAGTACTGAAAATTACTAGTAAGACTAGCTCATGCAAATTTTCCTCTTTGAATGCATTTGTGTAATGTCTTTACTAGTTAAAGTACGGAGAGAATTCCTGTTACTGATACCAGAGTTTTTTGGATATAAGCAGATAGAAAGAAGCAGCCATAACACATGCACTGCTTTGGTTCTGTTTCTTCTTAAAAGCTTAGGTATTGTGCCTGTTATTTTGAAGAATTTAATTTGATTTCTTAAGAGGCTTACGTCTGAACTACTCTGTTTTATTAGGTCCCAGCAGTTTGTGGTATTGATCTTTTAAGTAAATACTAAGTGATTCAAATGGAAGCTTTCTGAAACCTAACTCACAATTATTTTTTATTTCTTAAAGATAAGCATATATCTGAGATATTCAGTGCACTGAAAGAGCAGTCTGTCATTTAGTATGCCCCTCATCTGGTGACCAGTGAAAGTCAAAATCTGATGAGCTAATCCTCTGCACAGTGGTGTGGAGTTGATGTGGGGGAGTCTGTTATGGAAAGACTCATTCCAGGTTCTCCAGATGCCTCTTTCCGCACTGATGAAAATTCTCATCAGCTTGCTGAAGAAACTGTTCAATGAAAATGAGATTTGGCTTTATTTTTAACTTAAATGTGTATTGGTGGTGACTTTACTGTTGATCCTAAGTAGAAAAGTTCTAAAACAATGGACATTAATTTTTATTTTTTGTTTTACTTTTTCAGTGTTGAGTTCTCTTTTTTAAGATATTGGCTACAGCGTATCTGGCTTTCGCTGTGGTTTTAAGCAGTTCAGTTCTGGACAGATTTACAAGGAAAACAGATCTGGTTCAATATTTGGAATATTCAGACATTCATAAGTCTAGTTCCTCATGTGTAATAGTGGGCACATTGATCTTCCCTTCTTAAATTCAGACACTAATTCATTGACTAAGCAGAAGCTTTCACACTATGTATGCTAATCTAGAAGTGCTGGGTTGCTCTGTATAGAAAGCCATGACTGGCTCCAAAACACCTAAGGACTAGCTGGGCAGTAGTGGGGGATCAGCTGTAATTTTTTCAAACCTGAGTAAGTAGGGGTGGCTGAGCTCTGCAGGTTTCCCCAGCTCAAAGCTCTGCATGATGCTTTGTTGCATGACATGCAGAAGTTCTCTTGTGATAGCCAGTGGGACATGAGCATGTTTTAAAACTTTGTCATCTCGGTTGCTTTGGGGAAAGGAAGAAAACCCTAAATATACAGATAACAGTCACTGGATATCTTTAATTTTTGCCCACTGTGTTGCAGATGATAGAAGGTATTTATTTCTTTGTCCCGTTTGGAACACCTCCATTAGCAACTAAATAATTTGCTTTTTATGTGTTTACTAGTCAGAATACTGCTGTGCTCTTTAAGCTGTCACTAACTGGAACAGGCTAACGATATAATCATAGTGGGCTGATGGAATATAAAGTGAGAAACGTTTTGCTAGAATAAAGTGCTTTTATCTGTCGCTCTGGTCTTTGAATGTAATAGTGTGATAAATGTATTGTGTGAAAGTGTTACATTAAGGAGGATAAATAATATTCCAAGAAAAATCTCTCACTTCTGATTATTGAAGTGATTTGTGATACCTGTATTGATCTCTATCCCAAAAGCATAACAGATATTTTCTGCTGGATTCCTTACAAAATCAATACTAACAATTTTCAGAGGAGTTCAAATCAGATGGGAAATTTTTGTCTGCTGTGACTTGCCTTTTGTTTTCTAGTTATTTACACCAGCCTTGGAAAGATTAAAAAATGGGGGGCTTGTGTCACAGATGATAGTCTTCTCTCTCTATTACAAGCCATACGTTATTTTAATTTTTTCCCTTAGGCTCTTCTTTTCCCTCCATTGTTTAAGGATGGTGGATCTCTTCACGCACGTTTAGAAATGAGGTTTGAATTCTTTTGGTAAACATAATGAGGGGGAGTGAACTTGCCAACCACACTTTATGATTACATGGGGTATTTTTCCCATGTGGTGAACAGGTTTTATTCTACCCTAAGTATACTTCTCTCTGAAATACCATTTTTTGAGTGGGAAAGCTTCGCATGATATCCGGGATGATAAAGAATAAGAGAAGCATTAAAATGGTTTCAAAATACATCAGCACCTTTCCTTACCACATGAGTTTTGACCAGTGACCCTTTTGAAAATCTTGTTCTTTAATTTGATGGAAGCTACCTATATGCTGCAGAAGGAGAGTGATGCTGCCAGGACATAAGTGAACCTTTCTACAAGTTCTTCAAGAAGGCACTAACGGTGAAAAATTCTGGCAACTGGCACAATACGTTATATCCTAAAATCACGTGTTCCGTGCACATAGTTGTGATTTGCAGAAGGAACCCCAAATCTGTGCCTGTATATGTTTGAAGCTATACAGGCTTTAACTTCCTTTATAAGCAAAATGCAGAAACTTGCCTCTGAGATCACAACTGTTGTAACTACTGTAATTCAAGTAGTCTACCGCTAAGACAGCTTTAAGCACACACACACTTTTTTTTGTTGTTGCATTTAAAAACTAAGGCCTCAAATATGCTGTCATCTAGAAGATACACGGACTCTCCACAGTCATATCCAGGTAAATACAAATATCTTCCCCTTTTTGTAATCACAGAAATCTTGATATTCCTGGCTGTATGCTCTGACGTGGCAAAAGTAACTAAATCTTTCCTTCATGGACAAGAGAAAACAGGTAAAAGCATGAAAATAAGGGCAGCTGCTTCATAATGAAGACGACTTGATTTTTCTCAACTAAAGGTAGCAAAGTAGTGTCAGAGCAGGCAATGAAACCTCAGCTGAAACTGAAGAGACAGAAAAATTCAGGGGACAACTGTGGGAAAGATAAGAGCACAGTAATATACACCAGCCATGACCTGAACTGTTCTGAAGAGACAGTGTGATTATTGTAGCCTCCAAAATGGTTCCTTAAGACACATAGACAGAAAGAAAAAGATGTTCATAAAATCAAATAGATATTGGAACACATAAATATCTCCATTTTTGTAGGAAGAAAAAGAAATAGAGTAAGGATAACTTGTTTATTGCTTTTATAATGTTCTGAGAGATAGAAGCTCTTTAAATGTTCTTACTTAATTCAGTGATGCTTTCAAGGTAATAAACTTGTGTGTGCTTAGAAGAGTTTAAGCCATTTCTGAAATATACTTCCAAGAAAGAATTTTTCTACCACAATTCATAATTTCGGGGGGGAAAAACCCTCCAAATTTCTTGAAGTTTGATTTGACTCATCTGAGCGCAGTAAGGAATTTCTTGCCTATCCTCTTTTAGTTCCCTCTGAGATGGTAAAAGTTTTCTTCATATTGAAAAATCCAGTTTCCTTAGTTTTAATTTTCTTTTTAGTGCCATTTTGCTGTCTTAAGTCATGCAGAATACTTCTGTCTTTATTCCACCAACTTTGGTCATTGAAAAGCTTTCTGAGGAAAACCCCCGCCTTTCGTTGTTTTCTTCCTGCTTCTGTTCCCCATGTGTTTTATCAGTGACATTATGTGTCTTGGACTTATTTTTCCTCCCAGTATTTGATATTCTGTTACTCACTTTTGTTAGCACATTCTTCGTACAATGATAATTAAGACCTGTATAGGTAAAAACATCACTCAGCTTTTCAAATAGGTTTGTGCTGTGCTTCTGCCTCTTAGTGTTTTATATAACCTTCTGGTATTTTTTCAGTTGTCCGCCCTCAAAATCATATTTTTAACCTTGAGCTCAGCTTAAGTGTTGTTAGAATTGCAAATTCATTCATATTTCAAATGCCTGTTCAAGACTAGGTCCCTAGGGCTGTGAAATTTTGTTAAATGTCAGAGCTCCGGTTTATGTGGTATTGTATTTAATTAGGATTCCAACTAACATGCTTTCTTGAGGTTTTTAAGTTTGCATGATAACAAGAGAAAAAAAATCTTTTACACTAAAACTTTGGTGGTATTGAGGTCCAGAATATCAGTCTTCTGCACTATTTGAATTACATATATGTACCAAACTTTTTAAATTTCTTTAGCAATGAACATTAATTAGGTATTAGCTGAGCCTTAACATTACTGTCAACTTAATGTATGTCTTAATAGATATATTTTGAAAACTGTTCCAAATACTGAATTACTCAGATTTTTTTCAACCAATGAATGTAGAGATATGTATTTTTTTACATTTAAAGGGTAACATTATCACAGTAGAACCCTGTGATTAATTTAAAACTTAAATTCAATTTATGGTTGGCTTTCTAGTTCTGGGTGCTTGACATTCACAAAAAAGAAGGATGAAGCTTGTCACCTTAATTCAATTAAAAGAAAAAAAAAACCAAACCACAAAAAACCCCACAACCCTCCCTCCCCAAAAAAACCACACAAAACTAAAAAAAAATAAATTTGAAATTTCAGCTTTCAAAGCTCTTTGTGTGTGGAAGAGTACTGTTTAAGTGAAGGACTTTAAAACAGAGCCCTAGTTTTTACAGTTACTGAAGAGCTATTTTCCTTCATTGTCACTTAAAAATGTACTTTTGAGCACAACTTTCCTGTTGTTTATACCAGATGTATCAGAATGAGAAGTCAGTTATTGAAGTAAGGTTCTCTCAACTTGTGTGTGTCCTGCAGTTGATACACACGTGAGCCTGGGCACAAGCCGGGCTCATTGCAAAGGCTTGTTCTCATTTGCAATAATTTCTGGCACTACACAAATGGAGTTTGGATGGCAATGTGAGGTGAGGAGGACTCAGTCCATGGGGGGGCAGTAGGGCAGAAGAGGTGTAGAGCTGATTTATCTCCTTCTAGGAAGTGTTCCTCTCCAAAAAGGTATTTCTTGCGTAGCTTATAGGTCTTAGAAAGTTTATTTTGCCATTCCTTAAGCTTTGGTTTGTGTAAACTGACCCATGCATCGTACTACTCTGCAAGGTATTTGTTAGTTGACAGGAAAAAAAGAACATACTATATGTATATATACCATTTGTGTGAATTAACCTCCAAAACAAACAGAATATAGGATGTAAAGTTCAAATTCTCTGTTACAGAATTGTTTTTCATTTAAACTTGTAACTTAAAATGAATTATGTAAATTCTTACCTAAACATCTGATTTCTGTAGGTGGTGAGAATGTAGTACTTTGCCTGTGAAGTTGATTGTTGTAATCTAGGGTATGGGGTATGCTGTTGGCACAGTGAGTTCCCTGTGTCAAAATTTCAGCTGTAGAAACACATCTTGCTTTTCTTTTCAGGAACGTTTTAATTAAGAACAGCTTTGGAATTATCTTCAGTGCTGTGATGAGGTGTTATGGTAGGTTGAGGGAAGTCCTACCATTGATGCTTTGAATCATCTTCATTTAGTATACTTCAGTATTCAGTTTCTGTTCCACCTTATCCTAAAACCAAAGCTTCCTATGGTTGTTGAGTCTATTGATAATCTGTATACACCAATGACATATACAAAACCATCTGGTTTTATGCTGCTAATATTTGTGGGCATTCTGGTGGTTCTGTTGAAAAATTACAAATACCCATGAAATAAGTCAGCTCTGCCTAGTTGCTTATATAGAAATAATCTTCCTACCAGCCATAGGCAGTTCATCAGGCGTGAAAGTGGGATAAAGGGTAAGGCAAAAAAAGAATTATTATTATTGCATTTGTCAGTAATGTGTCTGATCTTGAGAGGCTGTGCAGATGGATATGCAGATGTGTGAAGACAGAAGATTATCTTTCCATCATCTGGATTAATCTCCAGAGTAGCTAGTAATTTCCGACGGGGGTTAGAAGTTGCCCCAAGCCTGTCCCTGGTAAGCCATCGCTGACAGCACAATAAAGTGACTAGCCACTTCTTTGATGTGCTGCATGGGCAATGAGATCTGTGTTAGTCTCCATTCAAACTTAGAAAAGATGATTAAATATAAAATTTTACTCAAACATTTCTCACTGAACTGGCTATTTCTGTACATGATGTACTATTCAGGCAGAAAGTGTCTGGTTCAGTTAATGATTCCCATTGAAACTCCCTGGGTCTGGTTAACTAACTTGATGTGTTTTTTTTGATGAAGACAAAGTAGTTAAATGTTTGCCATGGTGTTTAAAATACCTTGCTTTAGGGATCTCTTTGTACAAATCATTATTGTTGAAACCCCTAAACATTATTTTCATTTTTCTGTATGTTTCATAAATATGTACTATATGCAGTAATTAATATTGCGCGCTCTATATACACTGCGGGGGGGGGAAATAATTCTTATTCCAGCAGTCAAATGAATGATCTACTCTTACTTACCATTTTAGTGAAATTGCAGAAAGCATTGTTTCATATTATAGTTGCTTTAGGCTTCTCATCCATCCCCCTTCATGGATTGTTTTTCACAATCTAATCAGCAGTCAAAAGTAGTATAGATGACAAAATATATTATGAAGATATCTTACAATAAAGCTGTGCTTTCCATCTCTATGGAACAGGGATTGGGAACTGGGGCACTGTTCAGGGGGGAACTATGCAAGAGATGGCAAATAAATTCACCCCTGTTTCACTCCTATTTTTTACCTTGCTTAATAAGATGGTAAATTCCTCAGGACAGTCTTCTAATACGTACGCGTATTTTACACACTAACAAATATGATGCAGGTCTCATCTCTGAGGCATCTATAGCTAGAAAAAGACAGTTATGCTATTTCTTGATCAGCACTTTAAATTTTCAATGCAATTAATGTGTTCTATGTTCTAAATGTTTCTCATTTCTCTTGTTTCAGTGCTTGTTGGTACTTTTTATCCTGAGTGAATAGCAGTTTTGGGGTGTTTTGTTTTTGTTTAAAGATAAGTAACTTTCAGTATGGTAATATTTTTGAAATTCACTATGGGCTAGTAGAAAGCCAAGTAATTGCATTAACAGTAGCAGGTTTAGAAATAATTCTGTTAGATACTGTGTGATTATTTGAGGTAGATAGCGCTATACACGGATTTTTTTAAAAGCATTTGCCCAAAGCTGAGGACTGATAATGAAATATAATACATATAAGGAAATGAAAAATAATAGTTTGCTTCTGCGTATGGTTAAATCTATATAGAAAAAAAGCTCATTTGAATTCAATAGGACTACTCTCACATATGTAAAATTACATGTGGAAGTGTAATGAGGTCACACACAGTGGTCAATATCCCATGATATCTTTAAGGTAGTAACAGATTCTCAACTTCACTACCACTAGTCTGCATGCAATTCAAGATATTTATGGACATAGTTAAAACAAAGATTACTTTGTTGTAAGAATGTGCAGAATTAAAGATGCTTCTGGCCTTCTCTCGGTTCTTTCAAAGTCAAAAGAGAAAGTTCTGTAAGAAACATGTCACACACTTGGTTGCTAGGCAGTTGCTGCTAATTGTGTTTCTAGGATGACATTGCAGTCTTAATGGGGCAAAGCCTGAGCAAACACAGGTCTTTATATAATGGTGAATCAAGTCTTGATACTAGCTTTTTAGAACAAAGACCCATAACTTTTGGTTACTCCTGCCTGTTTGCGTTCCAGTAGTTTGTAGTCATGCTGCATAGGAATTGGATCCTTGCTGCGGCTAAACCTGTTTGTTAGGGATAATACAGCTGCACTGAGAGTATGGCTCTTTGGTTTTGAGTGAAGAACAGTAATTTGATGAGCATTTCCAAAATGCCCTCTTGGGAGAAGTCCCATTCCCTGATTAAGTCACTATAGTGCTATCAACTGCAAATACTAGTAAGAACTAAGTGTGGAAATAATCAGAATGTTCCATGGAACAAAATCCACCAAAACCAGGAATTGAATTATCCAAGGTAAAATGGTGTCTGGTAAGTGAAAAATTGGATTTTGTGCATTTCTAAAATGACATCACAATGGCCTGTTTGGCCAAGTGTTTTAAATGCTTATCATAAATTTGATGCTTAATGTTTTATTTCTCTCCAATGTGGAACATTTTAAAGACATCTTAAACATGCCCCTCTTCACCCCACCACTGTCTTGGAAATCTGATCATATTTAAATTTTATCAGGATGGGCATGAAAAATCACTACTCATTTTAGAAAATCTTGTCCCTGGGTTATAGTTATCTTTGGTTTATATATTAGGTATTTAGCTGTGACTTTATATAAAGTCAATAATTTATATGGAATGGATCCTCATCCTTACTCCACTAAAGCACTAAATGCAGCCTATTAAGCTGAGATGAATGACTACTGACATCACCTACATTCCTGTGTAGAGAGGGTTTTTGTCACCATCTGTTGTTGTATGAATCATGTTTTCCTTATGATTTTATGGGAGAATAAAAATAACAGGAAAGAGAAAATGAGGGGGGAAAAAAGGAAAAACTATTGGATATTATGGTTTGCTAAGAGGATTCATCTTGTTAGGAATGGAGTACTGCTTGCCTTGGCTTCTTTTACTGGCACAGTACAGCTAGCTAATTTGCACCAGCTTGGGAAAAAGTGAGGGTAGTGGTTATCTTACTGCAGAAGCACAGAACAGTCGAGGCTGGAACGGACCTCTGGCGGTCATTTGGTCCAGCCCTGCTGCTCAAGCAGGGCCACCTATAGCCAGGTGCCCAGGACCATGTCCAAATGACTTTTGAATATCTCCAAGGAGGGGGGGACCCCACTACCTCTCTGGGCAGTGTATGCCAGTGCTTGATCACCCTTACAGTGAAAAAAATGTTTCCCAATGTTCAGATGGACTCTCCTGTGTTTCAGTTTGTGCCCACTGCCTCTGGTCCTGTCACTAGGCACTACTGCAAAGAGCTTGTCTCCATCCTCTTTGCACCCTCCCTTCAGGTGTTTGTACACGTGGATGAGATCCCCCTGAGCCTTCCTTTCTCCAGGCTGAACAGTCCCAGTTCTCTCAGCCTTTTCTCATAGGAGAGGTGTCTGGTCTCCTAGTCATCTTCATGGCCCTTGGATGGACTCTGTGTCCATATCTCACTTGAACTGAGGAGCCCAGAATTGGACCCAGTTTTGATGAGTATTTTGCAGTAAGGAAACTTTAAGTGACATAAACACAGCTCACTGAGAATCAATTTCCCTTCACTTCGGTCAAGTAAAACTTCTTTTTTTTCAGTGTAACTACTTCATGTTTATCCTATGTGTTCATGTAGTGAAGTGTTTCTGGATTGGGGCTTCTTGTTAAATAAAATGTATCTTTATGACAGTGAATCAAAACCTTAGTAAATTCAGCCAAACTGCTTTCTAGTGACAGGGAGGGGGAAGCATTACATGCAAGTAACACCCACAATCAGTAGTCTTTACAAACTGGCATAATCACAGTTTACTTCCCTGGATAGACTGAGATAGTGTCTTTCCTGTCTTGCCCAGAACAGTTATGTAGGTGGGTGAATGAAGTAATGTTCTAGAAAGCATTGCCCGTAAAATAAATTCCCCACGCTACCTGAAGGACAAACTGTTAGCTTATATACAGGTTATTTTCGGTTTTGAACAAATGATGTCAGAAGGAATCAACAGTATTAATCATTAAAGACAGACAAGTTTTTAGAGGAACAGTAAAGCAAACAACTGGCGTTATTATTGCTCATTAACTGTCTGTGGATCTTAGGCAGTTATCAATAGATGCATATGGAATGACTACTGTCAAAATACAGCAGCAATTAAATCACATTAGGAGAACTCCAGAAGTCATTAACCAGATTGAAGGGCAGTCCAGCAACACTGGCTTTCTATTCTGTTATTAGGAGTTATTACAGAAGGTGGAGTGGCCAGCATGTGATAAAATGAACCCAGAGAAGCTCCTTAGAGCTAAGAAACTTCAGAAATGCCAAGCCATTACATTTTCTAGGCAGCGATATAGGTATAAAAGAGTGAGCAGCCATTGTGTTCATGTTGACCAAACTGTATGCCCGCATAGCTACAGGTCCATGAAGGACCACACTCCTGGGGTCAGACTGGTGCATGTTGATGGCCCTTCACTGCATTTGTTTTTCCTACCAGGTTCCTTGTTTTCACCAAGCCCCCATGGCATCCCCTCTGCCTTAGCACTCTTCCTCTCTTCTGTTTTAATCTTTACTGTTCCACTTCTGAGACTACGTCTTGCTCGGGACTTATCCAATGGTATTTTCATGAAGCTCCCTGCTCACAGTGCTTGGGGGCAGATGTTAAAAGTTGGCAAGGTGGTAGGAGAACCTGTATGTTCTGAGCTGTGTAAGATACACTGCAGATCTTTTGAAACATCCACCTCTTGCTTTAATGCAGGAAGCTGGCATTCAAGGTCCATGAGTGCCGGGATAGAAAGCAAGGTGTGTGGCATATACAGCTTTCATTCTTTTCCTCTCAGCTCTACAGCATCCACTGAGCTTTGTATCTCCCTAAAGGGAGAGAGAAAGGTGGCAAACATTTCTAGATTTAGAAATTTCCATATCCAGACAAGAATTTCTAGAAAATCATTTGCCTGTTTGTTTTTCCAGTCTCTTTATCTGATGGGTACAGAAGGGTGGCATTAGCTGGTCCCACATCATTAATCTTTATAGAGTCTGGAAGAAAAAAGTTGCTACATTAATATGCTCAAATCATTTTGATGTTAAGTCATATGTCAGATCATGAGACATGATTCCAAATGTTAGTGAAATGACCTTTCCACTGACAAATGGCACAACCTTCAACTTCTAATGGTTTTGGGGGGAGCTCATGTCCAACTAGTCATTTTTATGTATTCGGGAACAGGAAGAAAGTGCATCGTTTTCATCTGGTTTATCTATCACATCATATGAGCTAGTTAAAGAACACTGATGTAATTACTAAAATAGATGTGTAATGCACATTTTATGCTCACTTTGTGGACTTACTGTAGTGTATTTCTTTCATATTAATGATGATATTTTCAATACTGATAGTAGATATGAGTAACCTGCATAGATTATATTTGGAAAACTTAACTTTACATTGAAGTAAAGAGGTTAAAATTCCAGCTTTGAATGTTACCTATTCACATCAGGCTCCTCAAAATTAGCAAAATCTACCATTGACATGAATAGTCTTGAGATCAAGCCTAAAAGCAATTGAGGCACATATCTTAATTATTTATAATTTTATTCACAATGAATCACCACTCTAAAATTTTTTTGTTGGCAATACACATACATGTCATACCTATTTGTTTTCACATGCAATATTTTTGTTTTAACATTACGGTAGGTCCCAAGTTACAAGAAATGTTTGGCTCTATTTAAAATAAGTCCATAATGATGAATCATGAGACTTATTTATCTTTAATTTTAGTGTAATAATCAGTTCATTTAAGTCTCCATATATGATGACATGAATATAGGTTTATAGAAGAAATTTCTTGTAAGAAATCAAGAGACAATTAAAATTAGTTTGGCTGATGTGTTCCATGTATTAAGCCACCCCTTGTGCCCAGCCCAGCTCTCTCGCCTGTTAAAGATTATATTTTTCCAACTTTCAGTGGTGAAAAGAAGAAAGGTCTGCAGCATACAGACTTCAGAAACAGGGAGTGTTTTGGCATACTTATTAACACACTTTGTTTTGCAGATAATGAGAGCATTGCAAGCTGTTTGGGTCTTTTGTCTAAAAATTCCCACCAGAGGCTCTTATAAGCCGCCGTGGCTTTCAGTCACTGATTCCTGTGGAGCCTAAGTCTGGTTTAGCTGTTGTTGTCAGCTGTTTCTTGTGCCTGTTGGTGCCTATTTTGCTATCAGTGGGCGCCTTGCCAGAGTTCTGAGAAATCCACTGGCTTTAGGTGTCCTTCCCTTCATTCCGTTCTTGGTGGTTGCAATTTTGATCAGCTTCTCATCGAAGAGAGCTGTCATTTTGAAGTACATCACATGATGACATAGATTAGCTTGCATTGCCCCGTCCTGGTTAGAAGTGAAATGGAACTAATGACTGGCATATGGAAACAGAAGGCAGAACCACAGCGGATGAAGTGGATCAGACCTTGCTGTCCTTTGATATTTTCAACAAGCCAATAATCGCGGTAATTGAGATTTTTAAATGAATGTTCCAGTCTATGCTACAGACTACAATAGCAATTTTTTCGTTCTTGATAGTTGTTAGTCATATCATAAACTTCTTTAAGACTGCATTTCTCAACATTTGCAGCCTTTTTCTAAAAGCCAATACACCGCAAGAGGCAACAGAATTTATGTATGGAGATCAGACAATCACAGTGGCTATCCTTCAAATCAAAAGAATAGAGTGGAAAATTACTTTGGCAGGCTTAACAAACAAATGGAAAGTGGTGCTGTCTCAACAGAAGACCTGATTTTTTTTTGATGTGGGTTTTTTTTTGGGGGGGGGAAGGGTTATTGTTTGTGGGTTTTTTGTTTGTTTTGTGTTTTTGTTTTTTTTTCCTCCCCTTAATCTGACTCAGTTTAAAGCACATAGCCTTATAGAAGAAAAAAACTGAGGGCGGAGGTTGGGGAATAGGAAAAGCTTTCCCTGTATACCACCCATGTCGCAATGGATAGCAATATATTGAATGTTGGAATGTCTTCCATCTGGAAGGTCATGAAAGGGCTGCAGGCCACTGATGAGTAAAGCCTCAGTTTTGAAGTGCAAACTGCCTTATGCTTAGTATAAATAGCTGAGAAACAACCTTCCCTAGACTAATAGCTGGGAATTTGTAGCATATTTAGAAATGTTAGATTTGTTTTTAGAATCCTGAGTGTGGACACTTAGGAGTCTCTGTGTTACCAGGACTCAGCTGTACCACTTCTGTCTGGCTCTTAGGCTTAGATACTTTTGCAACTTACATCACTTGGAAGTCTCTCATCTGGAGCAGATCTCTGATCTCTTGAAAGCTGCAATAAGTGATAATCTGATGAAATACAGAAACAGTTCTTTGTGACAGTCTGGTGCCCAGTGAGTGCTCTGATCAGAGCTCTTCAGTCCTGCTCAGTTCCCTCTGTTTCTGGCACAGTGAATCTGAAATATTTTTCTGTAGAGTGGACAACCTTCAATGTAAACAATATAAACAGGTGGACTGGGAGAGGGGGGGAAAGTAGAGCAACAGCATCATTGCGGCTGATAAATTGTTCCCCAAGATGCTTTTTTTTTTCCTCAGGTTTTTAAGGAGATGAGGGTGTACAAGCATTTTGGAAGGCACTGGAGAATATGAGAGGATGTCTTCTTGCAGCCTAGAGGATTTAAGCATTCTTAAGGATTCTTAAGCATTACCAGGAGATGAAATATAACATGATACTCAGTCCACAGCATTTCTCATTAGCTAGGCTATTGCCCACTCAGGGTGTACAGGACAGGTACATGAAATCCAGGTGTCTCACAGGGAATGTAGGTTCCGCCACATGGACTAGCCCAAAAGCAGATGATATGGCAGTCAGCACTTAGTATCGAAGTCTCCTTTTGAATTCAGCCTCAAACTTGTATAACCTCCAAAATGTGTTTGTTTTGGTTTTTTTTTTCTATTTCCAGAATCTGTAGTAGTGCTGTACATTCTGATACTATAAATCAGTGGAAAATGTGTAAGAAAACTGCAGCCTAATGAAATCACTCAGCTTCCAAAGAATTTTCAGCAACAGTTTTTCATGCACGGTATAGGTAACCAAGTGTATTCTTCTCTGAGAATGTGCACCATTGAACTCCTTAGTCACAGAAAGATAAGGCGGTGCTTTTGAACATTGCTTCTGTCACTTTGATCTCAATGTGAGGTCCAGCTCAGTCTCAGATCTGTATTTTGCTTCTGTGCTCATTTCCCTCTCTGCTTACGAAGTACAATTGGTTTTGTTTTATATAATAATCCTCTCCACTAACAATGACTTCGTTTAGAAATGTACTCTCTTTTTTGTTTTGTTTTTAAAATTGGGAGGAGATATCTTTGTGAGAATCCATATTTCCTTTATATAGACAGTTTTTGTCCTGTACAGATGAGGATTCTGGAAAAGCAGAGGTTGTTATTTATACAAAGCCATATAGTTGGCAGCAGCAAACTTGAAAATACTAACAGTGCATACAGCCTTTCTGCCTCTTGCTTTAACGAAGCAGTTCCACAGTAGAGATGTCTCCCTTACTAGGATTGTAATAGATCTGAAAGATACCACCTAATGCTCTAATCACCACACTGTAGAAGCAAGCAGGGCACAATCTGTAGGAGCATGAAAGCCTGTCAATTTTGAATACAAATATAGCATCCAAGCTATAATGTGAAGAAGACATGGCTGTATTAAAAGCATCTGCTACAGACATTTCACAAAACAAATCTAATTGGTGGTTTCCAGTGCTATTAAAGGTTTAGAAAAAGTTGTTATTCTCTGACTTTATCAGTCAATAACAGATACCAAATCTCTTTCCAAACTTTGCCTTGCTTTAAGAAAACAATGGTTTACATCTAAGGCTGAAATGCAGTCCTTCAAACACACATTGTGATTTACTATTCTCATTGCATAACTAATATTGCAAATTAATGACACTGCTTTTAATATAGAATGTATTAACACTGAATTAATATTATTAATGAGCTCAAGACCAGTAGAAAGATTTATCTTGTAAGATGCCAAATGAAAACTGGTATTTAGAAAATTGTCTTTGACAAAGATCAGTCAAAGATGATGAGCATTTGTATTAGGTTTCATCTGCAGATTGCTGTTGTGAATTATACTGTTGAAATTATGTCTGGAATATAACTCAATAGCCCTAAAAGCGAGGCTCTTTAAACATATGGTAGGTAATAAGATCTCTCATCTATTTATTTGATTCAAAGATATTTAGTAATCTTTCCAGTCTGAGTAGCACGTTTGTAGAACTAACCTGTGCAGGAAGAGAGCTGGTGAGAATGCACTGGCCTCACCAATGGAGCTCACAGATAGCAGATAAGATTTCTTGAGCCTTTTAAGCATTGTTTAAAATCTACATTGTAGTAAGATACTGTAGTGGGATTTGTGTTGCCAAATATGTTTGGGTTTTGTTCTTTGGCTGGGTTTTTTTATAGTTCTGTTTACACTGACAAATCTCACTTTTCAAGGCTGGCAATGAATAGGGATGGAGGACAACCCACTTATGTTCCCTTAAAAAGTACAATAAAGAATGGGGTTGCACTGCACTAACCAAAGACAGAGCAAATCCATTTCATTCAATGTCCTTCATGCTCAAAAGGTATTTTTCAGGTATATTCATAGCCTAATAATCTTCAGTATCTATAGTGAAGCAATGATGTACATGAAAATGCAGTGTATGTTGTTTTGGGGGGAGGTGAAGAGAGAAGAATAGGAGAACAGGAGAGGAGGAGAAGAAGCAGCAGCCTCATACTAGAAATTTGAAATTACTTAATGGAGACTAACACAGTAAGAAAAGTAAGAATTAAACAGCAAACTATCTAAAGATTTTTAAGAGAAATTTTCGTAGGGCTTCATTAGATATACTTCCAAATTTATATTGAGTAACTGTATTACTGATGCTAAAGATGGCTTTAAGCTTAAAATGTTTTCTGATAATCTTAGGTGCTTTTTGTAGTGAGATTTTTTTTATAGATATACATAAGTACTTATGGTATGTAATTAGCTAGAACCTCAGCCAAAGACACGTGAATTTTTCCAAGTGAGAGACTCAATCCGCCCATATACATAGGCATCAGACTTTTTCTCTAAAGTGGGTAATTCTCTGGCCTGTGGTGGTCAGATGGTGTTCTGCAGTAAAGGCTATCTAAAGACATACAGTTTGTAATGAGGGACAACATTTTGTGTAAACCTGGGTAAAATTATTGGGGACAGGAAGTGAGAAGAGAGGATGAAAAAGGATCCAATGTAGTGAACATGTCCCCAAAAGTTTCTCTGGGTGTTGGGGCTGGTCTGTTCATTGGGTCTGCTACTTCTTCCCTCCCCAGCCCCCGTTTTTTTCTAATCCTACCAGCTCACCTAATAAGACAGTTTCTAGTCATACAAACTGCCTCCTGTATTTTTAGATCATCTTGGCCTTAATGCAATTAGGATCACCTAATGTTCTTCTGGTTAGCAAAACAATTTATCACTTTCCTGAAGCACAGTTGAGGTTTGCAAAAGAAGAAGTGCAGAAGTTCTTTTCTTTTCTCTGCCATAAGTATTGTTGAGATGGAAACTTTTCTGATGGTGTATAGTTCAAAAGAAGACTTTTTCTTTCTTTTTTTTTAATTTCTAGCTCAGAGAGTTTTGTTGTTTCTTTTTTTTTCTGTTACGCTCATTAATGCTTCACAATCCTTTCAAATAACATAACAGCACTGACAGACAAACATGCTTCAGCCAACTCTTACCAGAATGTGTTGCTTCTGAACTCTTTCACCTGTTCTCAGCCTTCTTTTAAGTTTGCCTGAGAGCCACAAGGAAACACCTTCAATTTTAGTATTTTAGTCTCTTGATCTCTGTGGATGCTATTGATGAGGGAGCTGTTCTCAGTTAGTAACTGCAGAAAACTGTCATAGTATGTGAAGACAAAAACTTATGTTTTGTATTATGTATTGTTTTCATTTCTTTGGCTCCAACACCAATCATCTTTGAATGTCTTATTAGAATGAAGTATCATTTAATGCTATCAGAGTCAGATATTTATGTAACTTTCCGGTAGCCAAGAAAATACAAGATACCTCCAGAATGTGCTTCCAAAGAGCAATTTTCTCACTCCATCATAACCGTGTGGCAACAGAAATAATCACTGATATACAAATGTTTACATATTTAAGTTGTTCCCAATGTTTTAGTGAAGGTACCTTAAATGTTATTTTCTTGGGATCCGTAATATCTGTAAATGTCAAAAGACAGGAGAGCAACTGTGAAGTTCACTTTGAACCCAGTGTGAAGTTAACTGGCTCACGATCTGGGAAAGCAGGTCGTCATAGCTACCCTTTTAGAGGCTAACCAAATCTTTCCTGGCCTTCCTTTAATGACTATTGTGCACATTTGCATTATGTCAGAAGCTCAAACAGAACTACAAATTACATCTGCAAAGAAATATGAGTTTTTTTGTAATGGTACCTGATCCTTTTCGGTTGAGAGGACATTAATGTATTAATGCAGTGAAAGTCATACATGAGTAGGCAGCCAGAGCAAGTCAGTGTTGTAGCGTGGTATGTTCCCCCTGGTTTCCGTATAAACAAGTTTTTCAGGACTAGCAACAGGTTTTCATTTTGTTTTCTGTTTTATGGCATGAGGCTTATCTGGCCTCCATCCCCCTCTGTGAAGAGCAGACAAAAATCTCCCCAAGCTCTGACTTAGCAGCGGGTCTCCCCAGGCTGTAGTGAGGCCTGCACAGTGCTAGATAAGAAAAGAGTATACTTCAAACAGCTCGGCATTAATCAGCCAGCAAGGCTTCAAGCTCAGTATTAGAGCAAAGGAATGCAGTTCAGAGGCTCGCTTACATTAAATGAAATTAAACGAGACAGACTCACTTAATTCTTGCTTTTAAAAAGCTCTTGAAGTGCTGTTTTAAACTAGTTACTTTGTGGTGCCACTGAGCGAGGCAGTTAATCTGGCTCATCGGAGAGGGAAAGCAGCAGACCCCGTGGGATTCTTTCGGAGAATTGCTGGGCTGGCCTTTGAAACAATTTCCTTATATCTTATTCATACCTTTTTGGCATAACATATTTTATCATCTATTATCTTTAACTAGAATACTCAGCTCCTCCTTTCGTATCACCGTTAGGGCAATCCTTGTAAGGACCGTAGATGGTAGCTTAATTGCTCTATGAGGCAACAACAGGGTCTTTTACTTTCACCCAAGAAGTACACTTGTGTGATTCAAGGGCAATCTTAGCTTGTGACTTAAAGGGCAGTGAAGGGACTGACAGTGAAACTTTGCTTTGTAATACGCTCCGAATTGTGCTGGAGAAGTACATTGGAGAATTTGAGGAGATCAGTATAGAAAGCTAAGCAAAAATTCATCCTTTATCTATTCTTCTCATTTTATAATTTTAAAAAAATTAGAAGAAAGTCAATATGCTCCATGGTATATTCATAATAATACAAGATTTTTGAAAACCACATAGATGGCAAGTAACAAGTAGAGTCTAAAGTCTAAACAGAATGTGCCTAAGAAAATCCTGTAGTTATAGAAACTATTCCAAAATGGTTCCGTATTAATGATCTCTTTCCTAATTAAGTGATTAGCCAATCACAGCAATCAATTTATGCTAATGATAGGGCTAATAGTGAATTCCCAGTTGGGGTTTAAATCCATGGCTGTAAGCTCAGAAGCATCTGTTCTAATGATTAAACCATTTGCTCTGTATATATCTGATACTAGCTCCATTAGTTAAACCAGTGATAACTTAGCGGTAACTCTTTCACCTTAAGCAGAAAGTAAAGCATCCAAGAAATAATCCTGTACTGAAAAACTCTTAATAGGTATATATTTTTGTCATTGTGCTCTTTGAGCTATGCTGCAGCAAAAAAAAGGTCGGCAGCACTAAGAACTTTATCCCTTGCTCCAGCAGAAACAAAGGTCACCTACAAAAATATGGAAGACATGCTGAGCATTGGAGCCATTCTGGAGCTCATGTGTGTACTTGCCACCAATGTAGGTATTTGCATTTATAAAAAAATAGCCTTAAATACAAACAGTCGGGATTTGTGGAGATAAAAGGAAGGTCAGTAGGATGCTGCAAGAGTTCTATGTGAATGAGAGGGAAGAGGGCTTCAGTAAGTAATTGACATCAGATTTTTACAGACCCTACCTTACCAGAGAAATACATTAAAAATTAAGATAAATGAGCATTTATAACTCTCTGAAATGAAAACAATGCTTTTTATCTATTTGAAGGCCAACTCTAGATCTTGTCCTCCTGTCCATCTCTTTCTTCTAGCTAATACACGTAACATTCTTTTAAAAATGAAGCTATATAAAATAGGATTATATAGAAGATTATATATAATACAGTTGCTTATATATAATTTCCCACTTCTCTTGGAGATTTATACAATTCACTTATCCTATGTTTACTGGCATTGGTATTATGGAATGGGATTGGTTGATTCAGTCTACATCAAAGCATGCAGTTGTTAGTTTTCAGTGCAGATGCTTTTTCTAGAGACCATTAGGTTTTCAAATGAGAGATACTATAATAAGGCATTGTTGCAAGAAGAAAAATGGGGTTTGGAATACTAAGTTCATAGAAGGGAATTTGTCATCAGAATGTGATTCAATTTATGCTAATACTTTTGTGTTTAAGTGATGAATGAAAAGATACCAAAGAGGGAAATCACGCCTTTTTTTTTTTTAAACTGAAAATGGAATAACTTTACTCTTGAAAGAAGAAAATATTGTACTTTCCAAGCGTGTCATCCTCTGTCACCTACTGGAGAGGAGCAGGCAGTTATATTATTATGGGCCTATTATATTTAGTTTGGCTACATAGCATTAAAAGAGACCTGAGAATGACAACTGAGTCTGTTAAGATGCATGCTATAAGACTGTCTTTTGTGTTTCATCCAGAATGGCCCATTATCATCTGGCTTCAACTAAGCAATGCTAATTTTTTATTTATTATCTTTATTCCAAAGATAAAATGAAAAGTAAATAAAGGTTCATCAGAAGGATTGTGGAATGATAAGGCTGATGAAGAACCACAAAGCCTGAAGAAGCAGCAAGGAGTGAAAACAAGAAAAAGGTGGTGGGGAAAATGTAAGGGAAGTGATGGGAACAAAAGAGATAGGTAGCAAAGTTTGAGACACAGGCGAGGGGATTTTCTACTTCTTTTTTTAAGTGAAAATTGCCATATAGTTAGTAAGTGGAACTGAATACAAAGTCTGACAGGGTCAGACAATGAGGGACAAGCAGGCTTGGACAAATGTTAGTACACTAAATGTTTTGTCCTGTCCAGTCACATCCCCACATCTAGTGTTACAAACTAGAAAACAGAGACCAAAGACAATTCCACATCAGACCTGTGCAGCATTCCAACAAGGTGAGCAAAAGGAAATGGGTGAGGACCATGTTTATATGAGGAAAGACATGGCAGAACATAGAATCCAGACAACAACAATGTGGCACAAAAGGGTGCTAATTTGCTTCCATAGCAATCATCCGATTTGCATCCTGCAGAGAAAGAAGGATTTTTATTTTTCTTCTGTTCCTCCTTATTTCCCCCCCTTCCTTATTTCACATTCACTCATCTGTTCAGAGTCCACCATTCTCTTCAGTAAAGAATAGCACACCAACTATTGCCAATTCCAGTCTTCTGGGAGATGCTCTTGCATTGGGCAGCTGTCTTCCCAAAGACAGGGGCATCACCTCCCTAAAACCTCTTACTTTGCTATTCTCAAGCCTGCAAGCTTGAATTTGTCCCAGAAACCAATCATCCAGTTGTCACTCAGCGTGCTATCACCATATGCTAACTTGATGGGAAGCTGTCTTCAAAGGAAATGTGATTGTCCACTCTACCACTTCATGATTGTGTGGGTGCATATGTGCAACCATGCAGGTGGTGTCTGTGTGTGTACGCAGGGAAGCAGAGCTAGCACGAAATGATTCAAGTGTCAAACAACAGGGAGAGTTTGCTAGTCGCATATGCTCTGTGAAACCTGGCAGCATTTAGCATTTTCCATTTTTACTTACAAAGGATCAGAAGCCCCATAGGTCATTTAAAAAGAAAAGCAACTACAAAACCACGAATAAAAAAAGTGTGTGTGTGTGGGGGGGTATTGGGGTCAGTCCAGTAATTTCAGACATGAAGTTTGTATAAGTGGAAACACTGATTTATTCACATCTAGCCATTCTCATTTTCAGCAACTGGGATGAGCTACATCTGGAGGCAGAAATATGATAAAGAGTCCCCAGATACTGGTAGTCTTTGAGGGCAGAAACTATTTTAGAGCATTTAAATGACATTTTTTTTCAAAGTTGTTAGCTACTAAATCAGCTTATTAGGCATGCTTCAAAACTCCACTGGGAATCATCCTTCTTTCTTATTTTTTTTTTAAGAGACAAAGACACAAATCTTTCTTTTCAAAAAATATGTAAACACAAGTGAATAGCAACATATTCCAACAGTTATATTTTGCAATTCCCTTGTGTCGCACTGAGGACACTTAATTCAGTGGCACTATTCACATCAGTGAGGTGAGGACAATAATGGAAAGGAAGTGTAAAAACACCATTTAGGCTTCTTTTTGGAAACTGAAGGGCATATCTCCCAAGGCTCTGTGTGGAAACAGAAAACTTTGCCAGGTTCTGAACAGTTATTGAAGCCAGATTGCCTAATTTTAACAAATGCACGTAGATGCATGGACTATCATACAGTGCACAAGTACCTATGGGGCAGTTGTGCATGGTTAGTAAGATGCTCGCTTACCATGGTTTTGCACAGATTGGTGGTTATGATGTGCAAATGAGGTAGCAGAGGATGTAAAGGAGAAGTACATGTATATGCAGGTAATGTAGTTGCGCCTGCCCCTAAATTATGGTCCTTGTAAGAAGTGCTAGCAATGGTCTGAAGTCAGCTAGAGACCTTAATACTGACTTTTATGTAGAAGTTGTTCAAATAGTATGGTTAAGGCAGTGGTAGAAGACTGAGGGGAAAATTGCTGTTTGTAACTCCTACAGCGCTGGTTTCAGATTATAGCTACGTGAGGAAAATATAGTGAAGCCTCACTGATGCCTGCTGCACCTTCCTGAAAGGGTAGCTTCAGCAACAATAGAAACATCCCAGAGGGGATAGGCAGAGGTAAGTATAGAGGTGGCCTGAGCCCCAGAAAAGACTGCTGTGGCTCTGATTTCACTGTCTGCAATTGGAAATCTGGTCTTCTTTCCAGCAGTGAAGTGGAATGTGATTCTTCACATAGCGCCAGGATATATACACATACAGAGCTGTAAAAATGCATAGAAATCCTGAATGACAGGAATTCTGAAGGAAAATTTGCAGTGAAAGCAGTCATTTAATTGAACAGAGGTTGAGCAGGTAGGAGCTTTTCATTTAGCGTGAGCTTCTTTTCTAAACCTCTACTTTGAAAAGGCATATAGCTGTTGCCTGTCAACTAAATTGGACTGGTGTTTTGACGCCACACATTTTTATGCACCAGTGGAGCAGAAATGAAAGCTGTCAATAATAAGCTTGGCCATACAGGTGTACACCTACTTACATTCTAATCTTTATAAAAACCTATTCCATACCTCACTGCTGTGAGGGGTGAAACTGGTGACAGAAAATGTATGAGTCTTCCAGAACCTGTGCGCTACAAGCTCACATTTCCTCTTATCAGGGAAGAGATTCTATTTTGGTTTATATTCTAAGAATGGAGAGGAAAAAAAAGTCCAAACACTAAACACATTCAGTGTTCCTGTCAGTGCCAGACTTCTGCACTGGCGGACTTATGTGACAAGAAATCAAAAGCTACTGTTCTCTGGCAGCCCTGCCTGTCATTCAGTCTGCTCCAATAAAAGATAAAAGAATATAGAAAGTGGCAACTTCTGCAACTGTGCAAACGATGTATCTCATCTCAATTGTGGCTGGGATTCAACGTACGCACCAAGTCTAGGGCTAGCCAACACTTAGCATGTTTGTTTAAGTATGTTATATGCACTGGAAATGTGTGGTCTTTGTAGTTTATTGCTTTCCAAAGGGACTGGCTTGTGGTCTTCTAGATTTGGTTGAAAACATATGCAAAACACCAGAGAGGAACTAGGATCAGATTGACATAATGTTCCACAGGGTGTATGAAATGAACCTTCCCTCCATAAATCATTAGTTTTAATCTACTGAACTTTCCTATTAAAGAAGTATGTATTTGCATATGTAATTACCATGCTTTTTAGTGGTTATTATTATTTGTGTGAAGCAGACTTGAAGTACCTCATGCATCTCATTTTCATGTGTTTAATATTGTCATATGTGGCCTTTGGAGGGCAAGCAAAGTGCTCCCAACTTCCCAATGGAATCCTTTCAGTAGTATTTCTAGCCCTAAAATGATACTAGATGTCAGAGTTCAAAATGATAAAATTGTGCATAAACAAAAAGAGAGAGTTAGAGTCTTCATTTGGGAGGTGTGACAGCTATAATTGATAAAATTTCAGACTTTTAATACTTTTTTTAAAAAAAATGTGGAAAGAGGAACCTCAGCTATAGCCTCTTGCCTTCATTTTTCCCAAAAGAAGATTTTTTTCTTTTGTCCCTTTTAAAGGATGTGAAAACACAAAATAAATTTTAATAAGAGGGAAGTAGTTATTTTAAGAGGTATTTTTAATTCCTGTATTGTCCCTACCCTAGGGGTTATTTGCAGAGGGAGAAGAGAGAGGGTGTATGTGTAAGTGCACGTGTACGTGTGTGGACATTTGTAAGTGTGCACGCACATACACAGTTGACCTGTCACAAGTTTGTCCAGCCATTACACAGTATCTCTGTACCTTGAGGTTTAAATGAAGAATTAGGTGACAAAATGAGGCCTTTTGACTAGGTATGTTTGATATTTAAATGTTTTAGGTTTTTTGAATAGTAGGATTCTAACATCTTTGGCAAATTATTCTGTTAAATTACATGACACGTAAGCTGGCAACCAGTTTTATCACCTGCAAGTAACTGTTAGTCCAGCATGTGCTCACATTCATGCTATGCATTCACCATGGAGCTTGTTCTAGTTAAGATCCTATTAGCTGAATTACTTTGCAGCAAATTATAAACATTGGTATGATTACAGGGACCAAACATCCCCCTATTAATTTCTGCAGAACAGTACCTCTGAGCATCAAAGCTACCATTCCACTTACATTGAAATTGGGTTGCGGTACTGTATCGACAAGCAGCACTATGAATAGCAGAGGTGTGAATACCTGCTCTCGTGGGGGAGGTCGAACGCAGCAGAAAGGGAGTCTCTGCGGATCACACGTAGGCTAACTGGAGGGACTGGTAATTTAAGCTAGTTTCTAAGTAAATGAAATCAGACAAACGGTGGGGTGGATTTCACAACTCTTTAGGATGATCCTCTTTCATTATTTGCTTCATGTATATAAACATCTCCGAAAATACCTTCACTGATCTAAGGGGCAAACTCTGCCCTGCAGAAGCAGATGTGCGTGCAGCCCCATCGGAAATGACAGCAGTTGTGAGTGTGGCATCCAAGGGCTGAATTTGGCCTGCCAGGTAAAAAACTGGCATAACTACACCTGGGATGAAAGTGTTAGGAATACAAAATGTATCAACCTAGTAATTCCATCTTGCTTTTTCTGCTTCCTTACTGCCAGGGTACCTGCTGGAGTGGGAAACTCCTTGACATAAAGAATGTTGTTCTCATAAATGGGCTATTTAGAGTGCCTTAAGTTTTTTTTTTCTTTTTTAATTTTTTTTTGTATAATTATTTGGGCTATTTTGAACACCACTTGCTGCATTGTAAATTATTGCAGTTACTTTCAGCTGAGTTTGCTAAATGTGTATATTGCAGCAGTTAGCTTAGCCTGGTTGGTGTCTTCGGAGTCAAATCTGAGGAAAGCGTCAAGGTGGCTGTGCCACCCTAGCAGGAGGGCATAGCCAGGGGTATCAGCGTCTCCTTTCATCCGGAGGGTCAGCAATCTGTGCCAGGCTTTTTGTAGTTCCTTTTTCAGAAAATGTCCAATTGATACAAACAACTGGATTAGGAAAATCTATTGTCAGAAATAGCATTTCTGCCAAAGCTTGTTGAGACCTTTCATCCTCTCTAAGATGAGAAATTCTTTTGTTAGCAACTCCACCCAAACTTCTGGTGTTAGGTAGTCATGGCCCATCTCTCTATCATTCACTCCCTTGTTTCTTAATTTACTGTAATCTCCAATTTTAAATATTTTTATTTTCCAGATCTTGAATTAGGGACCTACTTATTGCACTTCTACGATTAGGGAGCTCTATATTGTCTGAGTAGGAATGCAGGGCAAAAATGTGGAAGGGATATTTCTTTATCAGTCTGCATTACTATATATTTATTTTTTATTAAATTGTAATTTTGAGAACAGTAGTTTTTCATTTTTCCTGTAAGTCAGGAAGTATGATAATTTTCACAAGAGCATTTGAAGTGAAACAGATTCTAAGAAATCAGTAATAGTAACTGTTATCTGCTGGTTTTAATCATCACTAAAATGCCAGAACGGTTAAAAATCCTCAAGCCTTGATACAAGAAAGCACGGATATGCAGCAAATGAGTGTAACATGTTTCTATTTCCTGTTAGATCAGTTACTGTAAAGAATTGGTGTTTTAACTCCCATTTGTACTTTTGCTGATAAGTGAATACCTTAGATCGAGCATTTTGCATGTGGCAGCTGCCTTCAAGGGCAAACACAAAGGCTTGTCACAGGACTCAGCACGTTGATGTAATACTGCAAAAAACATCAGGAAATTGTGAAGAAATAAATAACTTGAGCCCCGTCATTATGATAGTTAATGGCTTTAGGGATGGCACTAAAGCAGACAATATGGTCAGAATGAAGTCTCCATCTGTGTCTGTGCTGTCAAGGGAAATAGTTTTACATCATTTCTTATCTCTCTTTTGGTCCCTGTGACAAGTAGCCCATGAGGTGTTCAGACCCTGCACTGAACTGACTAATGAAAGATGATAGGATGGGAATTGATAAGTGAATTTAGTTTGACTGTAAACCTTGCAACGTCAGATGGCAACTCCTCCTCTTATCCCTTTTATAATCTTTCTTTTAGTACAGTGCCCCTGAAAACCTTCCCGCATAACTCTGAAATGTCGTTTTCACAGTGATTCAGAAGTGATCAGAAAGGCAAGCAAAATGACATAGAGAGCAGGGCTAAATTAATGGGCTGTCAAAAAAGTATTCTCACTTGGAAGGATTTCAGGCTTCTCTCAGATCTGATGCTAACCCAGAAAAAGTCTTGACAAAACTGAATTCTATTAATTTTCAATATAAAAGTTGGAGTTCCTTTATTGAAAGTTTTGCGATACACTTTTAGTTCATAACTAGACTATTTGTGTTTATTCCCCCTTCTGGTCACAGGCAAACTCTAATACAGTTCTGATGTCCGATCCCAGAGAGAGTTCAGGAGGGTTACTCATGTGAGTGAAGTCATATACATGCTTAAATGTGAGCACAGTGGGAGCCACAGTTTAATGATTTGGTTCACTCTGAGTAAGAACTTTGAATGCTCGTTTGAATAATCCAAGCTATCTGCAAAAAAAAGCACAGCAAATTAAACAAATGTCCTTTGACAAGCAGCCCCTGCCTCCCAAACTCAACAGGGGGGTGTTGCAAGATTGCTAATATATCTTGGTGAAAATCACCGTATAAAAAAGTATTTTGGAGATAAGTTGTTATAACTGTTTCAGGCCCCAATTACAAACGGGAAAGCAAAATCTCACCAAACAAGAAGACAAACCTAAAAACTAGGTTTACTTAAAAATCCCCAAAACTTTCAAACTGACGAACTTCATTTTGTTCTAACCTCGCTTTTGTGGCTCGGGAATATAATTCATAATTGTTCCATTTTTCAAGACCACATTTATGAAGCGTGTAAAGGTAGTAAAGCCTGATCCTCTTTTGAACTGACTTGACTGTGTCAAGAAGCGATGGCTTAATCCTTCCTCCTCTTCTGGAATCTGTATTTTGACTTCCTGTATTACTAACTCTCACCATTTTATTTTCTTAATTTTCATGATCTCTAATGTTGTGTCCTCCATGCTCTGCAATATTCAGGCTCTGAGCCAATGTCATTGAATTATACCAAAGAGCTCATATCCTTCTAAATCCTTAAACCTGAGTATTTGGATAAAATCTGACAGGGTACTTAACAATTTGAAAACTGGGCATAATGTCTAAGAGACGAATCGTACCTTACTCTCTGTTGACTCCAGTCACCAGAAGGAGAACCACCCCAAACTTGAATATTCGTGGATCATGGATGGGATGAGTTGCTGTCTAGAGTGACTCTGGAGGAAACAGGGGAAACTATCTGAAATTTGATAGATGCATAGTATTTTATAACACAAAGTGAGAGGAATCGTATCAAATATGATTAAACAAGTATTAGTTTCTAGAGGTTCATAAACATAGATGTAAAACTCTTCACCTACTTGATCTAGGTCACCTATTTAATTTAAAAAGGTGACTGGTTTGCCTTTTGTCCCATAAAGAAGGTACTAAGTATGAGGAGGGCAAAATGCTGAGGTAATATCTAAGGTTCTTTTGTTTGTTTGATGTTGGTGTGCAGGGGAGAAATTGAGAACAGAACAAAGAGAGTTGTAAACTTGAATGGTTAAACTGCATCATTTATCATTTGCTGGGAATCAGGGCATATTAGCTAAGAATACAGCTGTTGGTTTTTCAGGTAAAGAGCCAGAGCTACATCTTTGTGATAAGCATATATTTTTTCTTTTTCAGTAGTGAAAGTGAAAATTGAGAAGAAAAGAAGTAAAAGTTGTCCTGAAATTATTTTACTGAAAAAAGATGAAAGAAAAAGATGTGACTCATTTGAAGAGTCAGTCTGATTTCAAACAAAGTAGTTTCTATTTCAAAGAAGCTGAGTTTAGATAAATGTATATTTATTATTTTGAAGAAAAAAATCCAACAAAACAAACTAAAAAAGTAGTCCTTTGGAAAATGTTCAAATACAATCCTTCAAATTCACAGATGTTTTTCCCTTTTGTTTTGGGGGGAGTGGGGGTGGGGAGAGTTGGGGATGTGTGCATATATTATGAATTTCTGGACTAGGGCTTGTCAGAAGTTTTTATTTCTCTGTAAATGAAAATCAGCTCCCCTCTCTGGCTCCTCAGATAGAATAAGGGAGTAGGAGTTTATAGTCTCCCAAACCTTATATTTTTAGAAGAATGAGTCAGTCCTCCTACAGATGTCAAAACAATTAGCTATGAGGGGATTACCGTAAGTTTGCTGGATAATAGACAATATGTTTCCTATGAGCATGGAGAATTAGTTTGAATACTTACACATATAGTTTGACTGACCGCAACTGTGCACTAAAATAATGAAGGAATATAGGTAGGGGTTAGTCCTGTCTCTGAAATGAATCAGGCTGTCAGTAGCTCCTCTGCTGTCTGTTACATGTTCTATTCAAAAAAAAGCAATGCTTAAGTCAGACCCAGCAAGTTTAAAGCAACTTCTTTGCGCTTCTTCTAGGTCATCTTTTGCAATATGTTTAAACGTGCGCTTCATCTCAGTTTAAAATTTATTCCTTCCATAATGGCAGTTCTGGAAGGCAGCAAATAATGAATCATCCAAACATGGAAGTTTCAGCCAATTAGGACACCACCACAAAGCTGCCAACTTCCGCTAGAAAAAACAGATTCTATCCTTTTAAGTCTGAGCTGCTGAAATAAGCAGTTGTGTCCCTACTTGTATTGCTTCCCTGTCTTTGTGCTTTACCATTCTGTACTGATTTTTAGTATAAGCCATGGTGGTGTGCTTTAACCTGGCAGGCAGCTAAAACAACCCCACAGCAATTCTCGTACTCGGCTCCCCCTAGTGAAATGGGGGAGAGAATCTGAAAAAAGTAAAACTCATAGATTGAGATAAAACCAGTTTAATAGGACAGAAAAGTCCTATGAGTTTAATAATACTGATAAAATAATATTAAAAAAACAAGCAATGCACAGCACAATTGCTTGCCACGCGCTGACCGATGCCCAGCCAGTTCCTGGTTGGTGGTGCCCCCCTAGACAACTCCTCCTCAGTTTATATATGGAGTATGACATCATATGGTATGGAAATATCCCTTTTGCCAGTTTGGGTCAGCTGTCCTGGCTGTGTCTCCTCCAAGCTTCTTGTACACTCCCAGCCTCCTCGTTGGCAGGCCAGTATGAGAGGCTGAAAAGTCCTTGAATGGTTGGCAACCACTAAAATATCATTTTTCTCATCCTAAATCCAAACCACAGCATTAGACCAGCTACTAGGAAGAAAGTTAACTCTATCCCAGCCAAAACCAGGATACATGGGAAGTTTAGTTTCTTAAGTTTCATCTTGACTTGGATCCACACCTCAGCTGGATGGTGGAGCTCACCACAGGTGAGGTGCAGCACTTCTAGGAAGACAGAATGAAACCGATCTGTGTCTTCCAAGCTCCAGCCACACCACCCACTTATACTCTTGTACAATATGCTGAGACTGCTGGAGGAAGATGCATAAACCATGTGAAGCTTCCATCTAAACTTTCCTTCTCTGAGGCTTCAGGCACAGGCTCAGTGAAGAGGGCTGGATGATACATGAGAACAGCTCTACAGTCACCTCTGTCATACTGCTCACTTCCAGAGCTGGTAATAGGGACAAAATTATTCTGAGGCCTCCACAAACTTGTCTGTGTAGAGTGAGTAGGGTTTAAAAGTCACTTGCTTTCTTTCCATGTCCAGAAATTTCAACCAAGACTCCCATGACCTGAATCTCCTGATTCTGAATAGTTACATATTTTTTGGTTTAATAGTCCCTTTTGAAACCTTTGGACATTCTCTGTTTTGTCTTCCAATGCATTTATTTTGCTCAGAATGCTATGCCTACCCTGTAATTTTTCATAACTAATTTTGGAAATCAGATTTTGTGCCATTTTCCAACTGGACACTTCTCTTTCCTCCATCTTTTTAATCCTTTTAACAATATCTCTTTATTAGCATTCACTCAAAAACTCCTCTAATGTTTACAGAAGTAGTTTTCTATGGTGTCTCTGAGGAAGGCAAGCCTTATATATCACTAACATTTGTACAATCAGGTTTTAAATATTAGATGCGAGGCCATATATGCTGATGTTTATTTTGGTCAAAACAAAAGTTGCCCCAATCTTAACCCTTAGAGCAGTATAAATTCAGTGATATTCCTGTTGCGAAATAGTATCACAAAGCTATCTTGATTTTTTTTAAATTTTAAAAACATACTTATAAATAAACAATATGTAACCTAGATAAAGATTCCTGTAGTGTATATTTCAGTTTATGAACAAGATAATCTACTCCTACCATGAAGAATTTCCACTAAACTGTACTGTTCTGTTTTTTTTAAAAACATACCAGGCCAGACAATGACAAGCAAACTCAATGTAAGATATGTGCATGCATTAAGCATACCCCATATGCATTTTTAGTTACTCTGTGTTGGTGGGAATAGTTTTTTGTATTTTTGGATAGACAAAAAAAAGGAAAAAAAATTCATATAGTGATGTTAGAATTGATTAACACAGAAGACTAAGTTGAGATTGAAAGCCCCACTGGGGAAAACAGAATAAAACAAAACAGAAACCAAAGGACTATATATTAAAGGGGAGGCAATCGATTTTCCATAAGGTTGGGATTTGCTTGTGATGAAAAAATATCTTTAAAAGATAGCAGAAAAAGAGAAGGGATCTGAGTGCATGGATTATGTTTTTCTGACAGCAAATGGAATGGTCCTGTTGTAGGTGTGTCAAAGTAAGTATAAAGATAACGTTTTATTTTCTACTACTTAATATTACTCTAGTGCTTCCTTAAAAAGGTATTTGCTGTTGCTGGATATGCAAGTAGAAACACAGTGGCCACATATTTTACTTTTGTAAGAAAACAATAAGCACCTGGTGAGATACTGTTTTCTGTATCCTTTCTGGTATCTGTGAAAGAGATTAAAGATGTCCTCTTTAATTTATTAAGCCTTTGGATACTGAAATATAGCATAAATAATTTTACTTCTCTGACTCAATACAGAAGTAAAACAGCTTTAAGGGAATGGTTAGCAAATCTTAAACTTATAGCTCATGTTGGCTTATACCTTCTGACTGAACCCTGATTTTTTTTTTTATTTTTTTTTTTCCAATGACATGCTTAAATTTGATCTGGTTTCCAACATCTATTATTTAACTTTGATAAACAAAAATAAAATGCCCTACCAAAAAATGCCTTGCATATATCTTGGTTTCCCGATTCCTGTAATGTATTCATTTGGAAAGCCAACTTCTCTCAAGGTCATGCATTTAAAACCAAACCAAAACATAAAAAACCCAAACCCAACCCCAAAAAACAACAAAAGCAGCAAGCACCAAACAATAGCTGGCTCGAGTTTGTTTTTACTGGGTTACACAGTAAGTCATGTGTGGACTTTATTTGTTTTAAATTTCGTGCCTAACAATTTCTTAGCCAAACAACCTTGACAGTGTCCCTTTAACTTATTCATAGCAACACCCAGAGACATCACAGTGAATTTATTTACATCTCTAAGTATTCCAGGGGCCTACAGCTTCTTCACAAAATCTTCTGTGCTGAACTTCAGACTAAGCTTTACTGTCCATTTGGATTGATTGATTGATGGCCCTGTGAGCCCAGTTACTCTTCTGACAAGCTGCGTTCACAGGAGCTTTGTCTGGGTAAATAAACAGGTCAGTGAAGTGAGAAGTATGTGGGTTTGTATTATGTTTTGTGCAAGAAGGCTATTGTTTCACCACACAATTACCTAGAGTATATCAGATGAGCAGTCGTTGGGAGTGGACATTACTTAACCTTGCCCTCTCTGGAATAGAGAGGATGGTTTCTGATGGCTTTGAAATGAGCTTGTGCTCACCAAGCTATTAAATGATAGCTAATACAAGATTCTGAGAAATAATTTGAATTCATGAACTCATCAGGCATTATTTAGATGTAAGTTTATTCATTAACATTTATATTTGCCAAGCATCTCTTTTTGCTTTTCATGTGTACTACAGTCAGGTTCCATTTCTTTTTGTAAGTGTCAGCAATCATTGGCATCATGGTTAGTAGCAATCTTGGACTCATAATAACTCTTTCCGTCTTTAGGTCCTCTATGAGCGGTCTGGAATCTTTGACTAGGTTGATCTGTGAGCTCCTTTTAGGCAGTGCCATAAAAATGTGAAAGTCCTGCTGTGCTTAATTAAAAAAGAAGCGTCAGTGTCTCTTATGTACAACTAATGGCATTTTCTTTTAAATTGGGAGGAAGATATAGCAAGGCTGGACCAGATCCTCAACTGATAATTTACATTTATTAAGGGTCTGGCATAGGGAGTCTGCCTATGGAATCATGATTGCATTTATTTTTTAGTTAATGCACACAGTTTGAATTAGGTACTTCAATCATTGCACTGTGTTTCAGTAATGAACATCATCATTGGTAACTATGAATTACAGCTCCAAGTAAAAGATAGGCACATTCATATCCTTCTTCAAGCTTTATTAAACTTTTCTGACATTTAGAAAATGCAGTTTGCTTTCCTACTGTTATGCATTATAGTTTTAGGACAACTCAAATGGGATATATTTGCACTGTGCATAATCACGGTTTGAGGAGCAATATATTAAGGGAATCCATTTAGAAGTCAGTCATTCTTCTGAATGGCATGTTTCAAATGAGAGCGTGCCTGCTCTGTACATATCAAAGATCCAGCCTCACTTTTTCTTATTGCCAAAATTACTCTTCTGCTCTTTTCCTACAGCATGCTGAGTTTTCATTGGCATTTGCCTTCTCTGCTCAGAGCTGATTCCATTTTAGTGGGATGTCCTCATAGCATCATGAAGCACTTTGTGAGATAAGACGCTGTAGAAATATAAACAAGGAGGGCAATTTCTAAGCACTTGACCCATTACCTGCGGTGTCCAGAGGGAGTCTAATTCTGGCTAAGGCAAACAACTGAGGACTCCTGTGGTATGGAAGATGCAATTTATAGTTGATTATCCCTGATAAAGGAGAATAACTGAGGTTAAAACTTAACTTGCTGAACTTTTGCAATTTCTTGTGGCCAAAATGCTTTTTGAGGAGTGCTGTAAGCACAACGAGAAAGAGCCTAGGGGTTACTTTAGATTGTTTCAGGGCTCCCACCTGATCACAAAGTCAAGAAATTACAAGATCACCAGGCTATATTCTCTGTCCTTTTTTGAACCAGAGGATCTGTATCTGTGGAAAGATTGTTGTATGGAGACTAGCCAATTAAACCATTTACTTTCACAAAAGAGAACTGGATGAATCTTGAGAAGTCATCTTTACTGCCTCAGAATAAGGTCAGATGCTTGTCAGATGCTGATAGATGCTTATCCTATATTTTAAATAAAACATAAGAAAAGGAAGGCTCTATAACTTTCTCGGATCAGCCCTTCTATTGGTTCATTGTCCTTGTCTATAGAAAGCTTTCATGGAAATGTATTTATATCTTCTTTTCTGCAGCTTAAGCCCATTTTGTGCACCCTGTTCTGTTTCTCACAGATATCAAGAATAATTCATCCTCTTTTGGTTTTTTGCACTACTACTACACAGTCTATTACCATTCTTCCTTTCAGGGTTTGCTTTTCTGGACTAAAAGCCAGTTCTTTCAGCTCTTCCTTGAGGGTTCACATTCTCCAGGCTTTTGAATACTTTGCTCTTCTTTAGGCTACCTTCTGTGCATGTGCACCTTTCTTGTAAAGCGTGCCCAAAGCAAGGCACAGTGATTAAATTTAGACACTGCTGGTGCAGTAAATTATTTGAAGTTTCTTGCAGCTGTTTGCATTCACACAGCCAGTGATGGTGTTTGTCTCATGCCATGGTCTGACAGTGTTCATTTAGACTCAGGTTGTACCCCACTCTACTGCTGCCTCACTGCTTGCCCCCCTCAGCTGATAATTTCTGCCCAATGGTATCTTTAAATGGTCCTATTTGAACTGAATTCTGTTTTTCTAGTTTCTCAGCAATGCAAATCCTGTCCTCCAGCATGTGTGCTGTTGCTTAATGTGGTGCTATGTGCAAGCTCAATGTCTCACCATTGTGTTATTTAAAAAGATGAGAAAAAAAAAAAAAAAAACAACCTTTGAATTTGGCAGCAATAGGTTGAACAGGTGAGGATGACTGTTGAATACCAGCAGCAGCTCAGCCTGCCAGTCTATTTAAACAACTGAGTAAATCAGCTGCTGCTGAGCTTAGGGAGAAGGGAAGCAGCCAAGTGTGCAAGCCCAGTCTGCTGTTGCAACTTCAGTCTGATGGTATAGAAAATAAAATGTAAAAGAGAAGGAAAGGATATATTCATGGCTTTTGGTTAGAATCAAAGTGATTACCAATTTAGTCTTTCTAGGGTGATAATAATGAAAATAAATAATATTTTGCACTCATTTGGACATGAAATAAATCAAACCCCTGAAAAGTACAAGACGGAAGAGGGTTAGTAGAGATGCTGAACTGTAAGGATATATCATAAATTGCAGCTGAAGTAAATTTTACTTACTGAAAAGAAATTATTGGGGTACTCATTTTTAATGCAACAGACTTAGTTATAACTGCAGTTCACATGTTAATTAAAATACCTTTGAGAAAACTTTATACTATTGCAGTTTAAAATGTCTATTATTTTCTCATTTCTTTGGAATTTCTCTGTATTTGCATTTAGGAAAAGTGCTGATATTTTCTTTGTTCACTGTAGGGACAATAAATACTGCAACTTGTCAAATAACAAAAACATCTATTAGTGAAGAAGTGGTTGCTAATATACAAATCAACAAACATTATTAACAGTGAATTATGCAATAAATAGTAATTTTGAAAAGCTGCTGCTACTCATTAGAATTAAAAAGATCTTTTGTTTGTCTCATGAAGCATACACAAGGTTTTCTGGGGGGTTTTTGCCACATGCCCTTCAGTGAGGGGCATCACTTAGTTGTTCTGGCCAAACTGACCCATTTTCCTCCTGCTCTCTACCAGTGTTCCTACTCCTTCCCATCGGAGGAGGAGGGGAGGAACCCCACGGCAGCGCTGGCTGCCCAACATGCTGGCACATCCATGCAGCCCAGGCTCTGCTGATCCTTTCCCACGTGAGAACAGGCTGTGCTGCCGCAGACCAGTGGTCTGTTCAACCCAGTAAGCAGTCTCTAAAGTGGCCATAAGCAGGCACTCAGGGAAAAGTAATAAGAGGGCAATCGTACACTTTTCTGATTCTGTCCAAATCTCCAGCTGTGTTCAGCTCAGAAATTTCCTGACCCTGTTGTTGCTTAATGAGTAGTCTGCTCTGGATCTTTCTTCTCATTACTTCTACAGTCTTCTGTTGAGCACTATAATTGGAGCCGCACTGTCCTTTGTCATAGAGATCTATTGCCTGATGCATGGAACCATCTCCTTCTGTTTGTTTTGAGTCTGGTTCCTGCTGCCTTATTGGATACCCTGTGTTTTATCCAAAGCTTTATAGACTTTCATATCCCCATAACATTATCATGACAGTCTTTGTTCACGCCTTGTATGGAAGCTGTTCATTACATTTGACAATAGCTTTAAAATTTGAGTAGAGCAAATCACCTGGACCAGTCTTGTCCACATGGCCATAAATCTGTTCAAAGCACTCTCAAGTAGATTGTAAGACGTGTTGTTCATTTAAAGAAGCCATACTAAGTCTTTCCAAGCTTACTATATTTATCAAATTTCAATAAATCTGTAACAGAAACTAAATCATCAACTAAAACTGTATAGTACCTGAATATCTATACTATAGATAGTCTCTACATGTTTACCTTATATACTTGCCAGACTTACACTCCAGTAGGTTCTTGTGTTCCTCCACACTACCCCAAAAACCTCTTTTAAGACTGAAGACACATTTGACATCTTCCAGTCCTCACGTACCAAAAAAGTTGGCCCCAGACATTCAGTGATGGAGGTTTTCTAGTGGAAGCTTGCACAGGAGGTACTAGAAGAAGGGGTGGATGCTTCACTGGAGGACAGTCATTGACCTATAAATTTTTTTACCTCTGCTTAGCATCCCCTATGTATGTATGTGACATTTGCCTTGAGTACATGAAGATCACTGAAGTAACCCCAAACAGTTGTATTTTCTGCCCTCATGATTGATCTTTCACTGACATCATCATCCGAGTTAGCAACAGAAATCCATTATTATATTCTTATTATTTAGGCCTGGAATTTAAATCCATGCACATTCTCAGGTATTTGCTGAGATGGTTAGCTTATTGATGAAGCTTACTTCTAGACTGTCATAAACATGTTGATGTATTCTGACAGCAGCACAGTTTACTCTTTCTTTACTGAATATTTTGTCATGGCATTAGAGTAGTCCAATGATTGTTTTTCTGTCACTGGTTTTCTGATCTGCTTAGTAAATCAGTGTCTTCATTTAGAGTAGACATTCCACTTCCCCTGTTTTATTTTTAGTCTTCTAGCATTTACGTAGATGTGTTTACCTTTGTGTTGATTCTTTGCCTGGCTCTCCTTAAGTGTCACTCCATTTGTTTTTTACTTCCCCTTTATTTCCAACTTCTGACCTGTCTTAGTTAAGGGATGAAGAACTTTTTGCATTTTGTTTCTTAGAAGTGCCATCCTAAGTCATATATTCTGATACGTATGCCAATCTTTCCTCATTACTCACTTTTAGTTCATTGACACCCTGGTTTCAAGTGAGAGCAGTTTAGTTTCTTTACGGTTTAGTGTCTGTATCTTCTATTTGGAGTCTCTTCCCCCCCCCCCCCCCCCAGTTCTGTCCCCAGTGTGCAGATAGCAGTACGAGGTGAAAAGAAGCCTGACTACTGTAGAAACCAGGTCACATAAATAAAGGGAAATGCAGTATTAACTGCACAATTTATTCAAATTGAGCATAATGAATGTGAAATATGTGCAGAAGTAATACCATGGGTGTCACAATTTCTGCTAATTCCAGAAAATTTATCTCAATCAGATAAGAGCCTGAAAAAAAGTGAAAGAAAAAAAAAGCAAACCACAAAGCTTCTGCTTGTGAAACTGTAGTTATCTCAGCATCTCTTAAGGCACGTACACCCTAATTCAACAAGGTTCTTAAGCTTCTGCTTAATTTAGAAGGACTAGCTGATTTCAAGAGTATTCTCCTATGCACTTAAAGTTAAATGCATATTTAAGTATTTAGATAAACCAGGATCCTCCTGAAACAAGCTAGATAGAGCAATGAACTTGTAAAAATATTAGATAATACGATCAAGAAGCTTACTCAAAATTATCAAAGCAATAGCTGTATGTTTAAGTCCTATAGATGTACTAGTAGATCTCCCATTTGACTGAACAGAACCATGACGGGAACAACCTGTAGTATAGAAGTTACTACAAAGACATTATTAGGGCAAAGAAAAGGCATTTTAGCTTGTGAATTAGATGAGGGAAGACATATGTAAACTGCTACTTAGTTTATATAGTAATTAATTATGCATAGAGAAGGAATAGACATACAGAAGGAATTTACAGGGATTGTAAGTCAGTGCAGTGGTAAATAACTCACCTATAGTACTTTATAATGTATACATAATGTGAAATATATATCGTCTTTTATTAATTGTACCTTCCTACAAGGTGCATAAAATTTTATTGTATACTATATTACTTACTTTCTCACTGTAGAAACTTGTTTAGTCTTGCATAGATTCTCCTCTGAGGTCCAACAGACATTGCCATTATTTTAATTGTCTTATGTGTCTTAGTCCAAACTTCGTGTCATAATGGATTTAAGTGTGTCCAGTGAAATCAATGGGAGATTTGCCTACATCAGGATTAAGTTAGGAGGTGCCCCATATAAATATCTGAGATAATTTAACTAATCACAATTAAAGAAGATCTCTTGCGCCGAATCTTACACAGAATAATAAATAAATAAATTAAATCAATTTCAGGTTCCTTATTTTACAAGTAATTTTCACATGACAGAAAACTCACATTAGTGGGTATTAATTTTGCATATTTAATAAGCTCTTTGACTCTCCAAGTAGATGGGACCATAGGTTCATGACTCTCTTTTCTGACATGAGAATGTTTTCTGGTAAAACTACTGGAAAAACATACAGTAAACAGATTTGAGCTTTGCATAAGTCACATAAATGCTTGCATTGGAGCAGAACAAGATACATTTGTTGTAATAGTATGAGAGCCTTAGTAGGCGAGGAGACTGTTGGAGCTGGCCCTGGCCTTTAATGCATTCTTGTCACTTAATCTTCCCTTCAGAAAGGCTTTCCCTTAAAAATACGGCAAGTTGTGTAAACTGTTTCTTTTGCCCTACTACACATTGTTGAAGGCTACAATTTTGTCTTCAGAGATAAGACCCAACTTCCCACAAAGGCCTGTCTCTCCCGGAAGAGCAAATCCTCATAGACAGAAAATAAACACTGGCCTTTGACACAAGGTTGTTCTCTGCTGGTGATTACAGGTGGAAAATTGACCAAAAAAACCCTCCATCATCTTCCTGAGTAGAGAAATATGGAAGTACCTTGTGCAGTTTGTTTTTCTGATTGTTTTAGATCATATATAATGACCCACCTACTGGTCATCTTTGAAATGAACTCCTTGTCACCTCCATCATAAGATCAGTAAGCGAGGGAACCTGTTTAAAAAAACCCCAACACACAAACAGGCAAATGAAACCCCCAAGCCGTCATTTGCTTCAATCACATAACAAAACTCATGGTTCAAATATTTCATTGGTAATTACCATAATGAGCAAAGTATGCTGCGGAACCTCGCTGGGACCCTGCTGGAAAGTAGACAAGTTTGGAATGCTTTCTGAACCCTCAGCGATTTTGCATCAGTCCTTTTAAACAACTCTCATAAAGGGATACAGTGACAACATAGTACAAAGCTCAGAAAATATCAGATAATGTTCTTTCAACACACTACATATCTGGGGTTTTTTTATTATACACTAGCTCTGTCTATGAAATCTTGAAACTTGTTATAGCACTCTGATATCATCTGTACTTGTAATATGTTTTTCTTATGATCTAATGTGTAAAAGGGAAGTATTTAAGTTGTATATGAAAATGATTTTTTGGTTTTTTTATAGTAACTGTGCATTGGTAACACCTTAGGAATTTGGGGTATGCATTTAGGTATCTCTGGAACCAGATTATAAGTTGGAGAGTCTGTTTCTGACCTTTTCCAACTGTAATGTTAACATTGAGCCTGGAAAAAAAATGGATGTAATTGTTGTTGTCATTATGGATACATAGTGACAGTGGTTATTGCAGTTAACTGAAAATACATTCCCCTCCTACAGCAGTTGTCTCTAATGCTTATCTGTCACGGTGTTTTTGAAAGTTGGAAAAGATGTCCTTTTATTTATTTACCTAAAGAAAACACAAACCACATGAATCAAAATACTCAATGATTTTTTTTGAGCGATGTCCAATAACAGGTGAGAGAAATGTAGCAGAGAGTGGAGTACAGATACTGGTGGGTGTGTGCCTGTGTCTGACCATTTCTGGGTATCAAATAATCTGAAGTGATGTAAGGGAGGCTGAAGTATGAGTGGTAGGAAACTTCTGTTGTGACAAGTTTGGACATGTAAATGAATCTATGCTGTCAGGAGGGCACTGCAACTGACGGGGGCGTATCTCTGTCAGGGAGGGAGAGGGCACTGCAGTGGCCATGGTTGGAAGATGGATGAATCAGGCCAGTTGCAAACTTCAGAGCACCCTTTTGCTTGACTGACGCTCATTACCGATTTGTGTTAATGGTTAGCTCTTACTTGTTATCAATCATTATCACTAAGTATTCAAACAGATGGTCCTTAACGATCATATCCCACATTAGCTGGGTGTGTACAGCCCCACAGAGCGGATGCTGTGTCATTATCGCTGGTGGCTGTGGTCCGCGCTGGTCTCAGTCACTGGGGCCGAGGGACCGGGCTCCAGCCCTCTTTGAGGAGAGCTGAAGCCAAAGGGGGTGACCTTTTTCTTCTCATTTTTAAATGCTTGACATTGTTGTTTTGTGCTCCTCACCCCCTCCTCAAAAGAAAGAGGCGGTTCCTGTTCTGGCTCCACCATACATCTTTCCTGCCAGTGCTACATCTTATTCTTACCTTGCAGATTTTACTGCTTAAACGTTTTCCCGTACCATTTCGTGTAGTTACGCTACAGGTTTCCCTTTAACTCTTTGCAGTTATATATTATTTATATACGTGTCTATATGTATAAAAAGCTTAGCTGTGGTACAAAGTGCTCATGCATGGTTTTTGGTTACGTAGTTAGTAATGTTATAGTGTTACAAAGTGCTTATAGACTAGTAGCTTCTCACACTGTTTTAGAGTCCTTAATGTCTGGTTTGAAAGCAAGTAAATACTAATTTTATCTTGCTCAGTGTACTTCTATTTTATGATTAGAGATTAGAATAGGACTTTGCTTTGCCTACAAGGGAATCTGTAGTTCAATATTATAACCCCCAAATGAAACACTACAGCCTATATATATATATTTTATGAGTAGTTTCACTATTCAACTATATCTTCTATTATGTTGAATGAGACATATCATATGAAGGCTATGCTACTACTTGCATTAATGAGTGAAATGAAACTTTTTTTTTTAAATACCATTTAACTAAAAATCGACATTGGCCAACTTTTGCCAAAGTGAGAGAAAAACATGAAATATAAATGAAATATAGTATTCCTGTGCTCTATTCTTTATTTTTTTGTTTTGGTTTTAAAATCATAAGTTCAGTCTTCTTTTTGATATAGCAGTAGCTGGGTTTTTCGCTTAATGATGTTGCTAACTTATTTCAAAATTTCTGATTGTGGGAAACCAGCAGGTAACTGTGAATTATGGATCTCTGATTTCACTGCAGGGTCAGGTGTTTTATATGCCACCAGAACCCTGGTGAGGCAGAATTATAGGCTCATAACTCAGAATTTTCTTGGTTTTTTAATTTGATGTTATATATAGATCCAAATCCCATCCCCTGTGCAGCACAGCGTCCAGCACCTTCGCTGCTCCAGCCACAACCCCATTTCTGCTCCCTTTGCATCAGTTCCATGCTCATATGCCTTTCAGCTTGTGGCATTGCTGTTCAGAGGTCAGCTCCATTCACTGATCGTCAGATGCAGAAGGGGCAAGGGATGAGGTGGAGGGTAAGATCTGTTCAGGTGCCATCCATATCTAGTCACTCATGGATCCATATACTTTCTAGTGAGCTTAATAGTCCTTTGCTGAGATTAGAGCAGCAGGACTCTAGGGTTCAATTCAAAGCTCTGTGAGGTGTGTGCTGCAGCAACATTAAGCGTTTCTGCTACCTCACTCATTAAAATCCTCGTTTCCACAGCCCAGCCGAAGGTCTGTCTCCCTTCTCCCCACACTTTCCTTGTCTCTCTCCACTAGCCTTCCACTTTTGATAAGACAACAGTCTCTTTCTCCCCAGGCCTTTCTGTGCATCCCTATCACTCCATTACTTTTCTCTGTACTCCTTTAGTTATATACTTACCAGCTATTTCCTCTCTTAATATCAGGAGTTTAAAAAAAACAAACAAACCCCCCCCCCAAAAAAAAAAACCAAAAAAACCAACAAAAACAAAAGTGGGCCACACTTGGGCAGGCATGCAGTGTAGCAGTTTCAGCTTAAATAACCAAGGCTGGAGAAACATCTTAGGAACTAGAAGCAAATATATATGTTACAATTGTAATGAGAGGTAGACAAAGAAGTATGGCTCTGTTACTTATATGTATATGTGAGAAATATAGAAGCAGGGAGAGATGGTTGAGATAAGGATTGTCAATGTATAGAAGGCAAATTGGAAAAAATAAGAATATGGCTAAAATTACTATGTCAATGAGAAGATGGACTGATACTGTATAGGAGAAGAAAGAGGCTGGCTGTTGAATGAATGAGTCTGCATGTACTGAACCTGGCTAAAGTACTCTGTTTCCTCAGAAAGAAATTACTGGAAAGATTATATGGGAGTACTTGACACTTGGACAAGGAAATTCAGGAACTGAAGCATCATTTAGAGGACCTGGAAGAGAGGCTGAAAAGCAACAAAAGGTTATTCTGGCTCTTCATAAAGCTTATCGGTTCACACAACTTCTGGTAGATGTGAACTGGCTGCTCCATGGGTTTAGAGAAGAGTGAGAGCACTGAGCTTCTATAAACTCTCCAGCAGAAGATGGAGGCAAAACTGGAATTAAAATGGCACTAGAAAAGTTTGTTACGGTGATAATACTTGACATGGTGCCCTTGCAGCAGCAGGGAATAGGACCTGATGATCCAAAAGGTGCCTCCTGGTTGTAATTTTCTAAGTTCACTTCTAGACCCTTAATAATACTTTTAAGAAAATGTATTTGCTGGCAAAGGGTACTGACTAAGTTTTTAATACAGTTAGTTAGCTATCTTAAAAAAAATAGTTGGCTATGTTTGAAGAGATAGAACTGAGAGCATTTTATCCTGTTGCTATGTAACGCTGCCTTTGTGGATCCAGGAAAGGTTATGATAGTTCTGAGGAAACATCAACATTTTCATTGTTTTTAGGAAACACAATACGTCTGCAAAGCTGAATTCCTACTTGGGGTTTTAGAACATTTTAAAAAAAAAAACAGGTTTGAAGTGCAAAATACTTCTATCCTTCTTTGAGAAATCCTTTTTGAAATTACAGAGAAGGGGAAATACAATTTGTATAGATTGAGGACAATGCATCTTAATGGAAATAAAGAGTAACCTGATATTCCAAGATGAAAAACAGCCTGTGACATACTGCTCATGAAGCCCAGTGATTTATATCCTCAACAGAAATACTCTAAGAAAGTATCAAACTATTAAGCAGTTAACACAAAGGCATTCATTTTGCTGAAAAATATGTTTTTCCTGTTCTATTGACTCACAGTTAAAAAAAAAAGAATCAATATGCCTGTTATCATGTGCATTAAAGATAGGTCTAAGATTCCACTGACTTTACTGGATTTTAACTTAGGTCTTTACCCAAATGTAAGCCAGAAGTACCTTCCTAAAAATCACTGGTGTTATGCTAGTGTGAACCGAACGATAAGATGAACTTGGTTTATGATGGAAGCCAGTCCTGGCTGCCCTGACTTCTCTAACTCTCCTACTTCCACTAAACACTCAGCCAGTGCAGCTGGTGGGCTAACTCCTATATGGGGAAATGTCCTGGTTTTGGCTGGGATAGAGTTAATTTTCTCTGTAGTAGCTGCTATAGCGCTGTATTTTGGATTTAGGATGAGAATAATGTTGGTAATACACTAATGTTTTAGTTGTTGCTGAGCAGTGCTTACACAGAGTCAAGGGGTTTTCTGCTTCTCATACTACTCCACCAGCAAGTAGGCTGGGGGTGCACAAGAAGCTGAGAGGGGACACAGCAGGGACAGCTGGTCCAAACTGGCCAAAGGGATATTCCATTCTATATGATGTCATGCTAAACGAATAAAAAAAATGAGGGAATTTGACCAGGGAGGTGATGGCTGCTGCTCAGTAGTGGTCTGGGTATTGGTCAGTGTGTGGTGAGCAATTGCATTGTGTGTCACTTCTATTATTATTATTATTATTTATTATTATTATTTATTATTATTATTGTTTCCCCTTCCTTTTCTGTCCTCTTAAACTGTCTTTATCTCAACCCACGCGTTTTACCTTTTTCTTCAATTCTCTCCCTCATCCCACTGGGGGTGGGGGAGTGAATGAATGGGTGCGCAGTGGTTAGCTGCCTGCCAGGTTAAACCACAACAGGAAATTACACCATAATACCATATTTAACCTTTGGAAAATCACACCTAGACTCCTAGTGGCTTTAAAAAAACCAAAAATTTCACAGCCATGTGAGTATGGAAGTTGCAAGATCAGGTGCCCCTGAATGTGATGGCTGTAGTTATCATGGGTCTGGGAGCTCTCCTCCTAAAATTTAAGCAGAGCTTCCAACGAAGCCAGCGTTTTCAGAGCTGGCTTCTCCATGGAACTGTTGGTCTGGCCTCTCTCTTTCATGGTTGGATACAGTGCTGGCAGCTAGGACATGTGTCCTTGGCGTGTGCCTATATACATGCAATCTGTTGTGCTCTGTTGCATAGGTATCATGCTTTTTGGTACATACATATAGACAGAATCATTATATAAATTTCAAAAGCGGTGGATACATTTCTGTAATTGTCAGAATTAATAAAAAAGTAAAAATTACTCAGTTGTAAGTGGGATGTGGAATAGGATACTATAAGAAAGACTACGCTATAGAAAAAGATTCTTTTCCATTCCTGCTATTGTACGACGCTCACTTTCTGCAGGAAATCTTACCCCTTTCAGTTAAATGCCTGCAGAAGCAGAATGGTTTAAATGTTCCTGAATTACCCAGGATGGTTCCTGTAATTACGTGGGGTCTGGTTTGTCAGTGCAGAGCATTTTGACAGTACATTTCTGCCCAACTGCCTGCCTTCCCTGTATCTGCCACTACATAGATCGCACATCCTCTTTGCTCAATGTTTGTACCATGCACAATGGAGTTTTAATCCAGAACAGAGAATTATTTCCCTTGTCACAATATATATCACATTGCTTAATGAATAATACCTTTGTCCAAAGAATATCAGAGGACAAGCCCTTTTAATATTGCCTTTGTTATGAGAGTTACAAGAATGAAAAAATGAGGTAAGAACTCTTTCCTCACTTTATTTCAGTATAAAGCATAAAACCTTCTTTTAAAAATGAATTCATAGGCTTACATTATTATGCAAATGTATCTGAAAATGTTATCTTAAAATGATTACATGAGTGGGTAGTTATTTGGCTGCACCATTTATTCCTGTGCTGCAGTGAGGTTTTTCAGGAAAATATTATTTCTGGTCTCAGAGGGTGAGGAGGACACTGACAATTTTTAATTTCAGTGATAGTGGCCTTTGTTTCTTTGGGAGTTGTTTGGGAGTTTTGTGAAGGTGGGATTTATTACTTTATGTAATAGGCTTATCTCTTGTATAAACTAGATTGTTCCTAAGGCTTTGTAAACATACGGTTTTCCAAAGACAATACAAATATATTGATGGCTTGAAAAAAGTGTACTGACAAAATACATATATAGTATTAAAAGCAGAGGAAAAAAAAAACCAAACCAAAACAAACAAAAACCAGTTCTGTAGTGATTCTAACTGAAACACGGCTTTGATACCTGAATATGAGTTCAGGATATCTCTACACTAGCAAGAATTTAGTTTAGGACAATGTAATGTGCTGAACTGTCCCAACCATCAGAGAAGAGATAAAGTGCCACCTCGGATATTACTTTACATTTCGATTCTCTGTTGAACTGCAGTTACTTTGTGCTGAGAAAATGATACAATTCTAAATCTGGCACAGCTGCGTAAAGGCAGACTAACTCTGAGGGGGATATTCATGCCGCAAAAGTAAGTCAGATCTTTCTTTGCCCTTCCTCTATGCTGTCTTCATATAGTAGATGGAAAATGCCTTCATCCTGTTGGTTACTGGTGGCTTGTTAATTTAGAGTAGTCTCTGATTTCTGTGGTATACATCTGAGGATTGATGGGCATGAATGATGTGAACAGGTTTTCTTGTGAGTGAATGACTTCAGAAGAAAAATGGTACAAGTCAGGTACCATGCTCTGAACCGATCCAGTCAAATGTGTGTTATTCTTGCTTTCTGCTGATGAGTCTTCTATTAGGTTTTAATGTATTTCATATTAAGCATTCAGTTTTTCATGACTGAAAACCAAAACGCCATAAAGAAGCTGCTGTGAGAGTCCATCCCATCCCCTATGGCTTTCTTTTAAATGAATAACTGCTTACATTTCAGCAGAGGGCTTTTGAAGAATAGAGATATTTTCTAAGGCAAAGGGGCATTTTAAAACATGGAAAGTAAATGAGCTGCCTGCTAGTACAGGCAATATGACTGCTCTGTGCTGTCACCCATGTTTTTTGAAAACTGAATGGGTAAAAAGCCAGCATTGTTTATAACAGCTTCCGACAGAACAAATTTTACATACTCAGCAGTGTGTTTGTTAAGAAGAAAGTACATTCAGATTGAACAGAATGAGCATCTTTATCTGATGTGAACAGATAGAAAAAAAGATAATTGGAAAAAAATGAAGAATTTCTCCTACAGAAAATGGCTTCTTGATCTCTGAAAACAACAGCCTTCTTGTGAAGTGCAGTCAAGGCTTACAAACACATTGCCGTGGTACACTGAGTTCGAAATCCCAGCTGACATTTCAAATGGTATTTAGAGTTATGACAAATCTGATTTATTTGGGTCTCTCTCCAAAGCTGCCATAAGAGAAGTGCTGATTTGGTGACTTATTAGTCATAGCACCTTCAGACAGCTTTTTTTTCTAGTTGTGGAAATTGCTAGCAGATCTATATGTTCTTTTCAGTACCATAGTTTAATATTTTTTGTAAAGATGCTGTTCATTTGGCTGGACTTTTTGTTTTCTGGTGAAGTCTTCACCAGAATGTATGCCTCCTTAGAAAAATATCCTGTCAAACAACGGTTTAGGTAGCTGAGGATAAAGCCTTGCAAAATTCTGATTGAGCGGTTCGGAAGGAACGTACTTCAGCTCTACAATGAAAAACTTACCCTTGTGGTTTTATAATGTAAGTAAAATGGAATAGAAAGGTATCATTAAGTATTATTGCCTGAACAACATTTATAAAATTTCTTTTCAAAAGTAAAACAATATCACTCATTACAACAAACATCCTCTCAGTAATGAGGCCCTTCTTAACAAACAGTTGCATTTAAGGCAGTATTTTAATATAAAATTTGATTCCACTTGTGATCTTAGGGTCTGACCCAAAGTTTGAGTTACCAAGGATGTCTTAGCAAAGGTGTCAATGAAAATATTTTTCCCCAGATGCTTTCATTGATTTCAGTTAAATGAAGCACACTTCCTCTTCCTGTATTAACATACAGTTTCTTACTGTTTACTGCAGAATCTTATGCAATCTGAGCTGTATACTGGTCTCTAGACTTGATTTTAGAAAACACTTAAAAGATGCTTTAAAGTGGGGAAATCTGATGTCCTGATTAAAATAAAATTATTTCTTGGCATGGACGGGAATAAGGGACTTCCTGTGTTTTACATGCAAACGTGTTTGTGGATTGTTTCCAAACTTGTACTTGTGGACAGAATACATTTCTTAATACTTTTTCTTTTTCAGTTCTAATAGCATAACGGTGAAGTTTAAATAAAGAATTTTTCATGCAGACAACAGTAGCTACTGGCCATTATCCTAAACATTTCATGAAAATTAAAGGGCCTGAAGTACTGAAGATCCTATGTCTTAATGTTCCTACTGCTTTATTAAGTTCTGATAATGTAGAAATCCTTGTTCCAGTATTTGCCTTTAACTTAAGTAGTCATTTTTTCATCTTCCTGACGTCTTTGTACATAATAGACCTATACCTTCTCCAGTGTAAACTTAAAAATTGCAAGGGCAATTCAGTTTTTCTCTTCCATTTGTTCACTGAAGTGGTCTTGCACGATGTTAGATGTCCAAGTTGGGCGCATGATGAAGCTTTGGGTGTGATCTCTACCGAGGATCTTGCTTGATATGGGTAGAGGACTTTCTCTTCCTTTCTCACTTGAGTAGCTCTTGACTACCTACAACAGCTTAATTCTCTCATTCTTCTGCAGGTGCTTTCCTATAATGAGATCCAAAGTTACAGAAGATTTTTGTCCCTTAAAGTACTACTTCTGTTTTCATTAATCCAATTCTTAAGGTCATGCAACTCTTCCTGCCTGTTACTCCTATTCCTTACACTTATGATGCCTTTTCAATGTTGAGATTTTTTTGTTTGTTTTGTTTGGAATTTTTTACCCTCACCAAGACTTTTAATTACGAGAGTCTTTTTCCTCAGAGTGAGGTCATGACTCTTGTCGCCCTTTTCCTGTTGTCACAGGACACACAGCCTCTCATTTTCGCCCCTTGCTGGAAATTCACCTTAGCGTTAGGAGGTAAAATAGGAATTTTTCTGTCTTGGCCAGAATCCTAGAGAACAGCTGTCTGTGCCATAAAACAATCATACAGTTAGTCCTAATATAATGAAACAAATTTAATTTGTTAATGTTTAGCAGTGCCAGTGCTCCCAGTTTAGAAATGAGACTGAAATGTAAGGACTTTAGAAATGGCTCACCATTTTATGAAATCCTCTAGAAAAGCTTCTTTCTTTTTAAAATTACTATGCATAGCTATTCTTTGTCCTCTGCCTCTCTAGTACAAGTAGCAGTTAACAAAAGCCATTGTCTGGATAAGCTGCGAGAGTGACAATGCCAGTGAAGTCAAGATTTTTGCCTTCTCCACTGATGTTATGCGCATTGCCTCTGTAATGCATTGTGTGTGTGTCGGTTCACTGCTGTACATAAGTAGACTCCTGACAACAGCAAACTGCCAACTGTTCAACAGAAGGGGACCAGAGGCGGTTTGGTTGGTTGGTCTGTCTGTCTATCTAGCCATCCTAATCTATTCTGATCCCCTTCATCCCTGCTGAGGCAAGAAAGCAAAGGCTAATGTAGATAAGCAGAAACTTCTGTTTTTTTGAAAGGTTTCCAGGCTTGTGTCTCTTAATGAATGTGCTCAGAATAATACTGTTATATTATCCAAATGATACTAACACTGTTCTCTTCTATCAAAAATTGCAAAAAGCAAAACCTCTATAGATTTTCAGATGAGAGAAAGAAACATAAAAGTTAAAAAAAATCTCGAGGCTTCCTCCTTTTTCCATTATAGATGTTAATTCTATCAAAAATTCTGCATGTTGAGTCAATGAATAAGCTATTTGTGTCTTAAAAATGCAGACAACAGAGATTAGTGATTGCTGCAAATTGATATGTTTAGCATGTCCTTCACAGTGCTTGACCTGACCTAGGTCTGATCCTCATTTATATGGCATAACAAAAATCTACTTAACAGATGCTCAGAGGATGCATTTTCATAGATTCTGAATCTCTCTGGTGTTAATTTGCTTACGTTGCTGAAAGCAGAAGGGAATATGTCTGAAATGAACCATGTGCAACCAAAAAGAAAAAAAAAGGAATAAAAGAATGTGTTCATTTTGAATTAATGAATCAATGAGCTGGTAGGCCTGTTAATTGTAATACTCAATGGAAAATCACCACTTCTGAGTGGCTCACCAGCACAGCATATCGAGCTTCATGAGATTGCAAAATAATCTGAAAAGTCAAGGAAGTAAGTGAGGATAAAAAAGTCACAAAGTCTTTGTCTTTGTTATTTCAGCTGACATGGAAAGTGTGCAATTCCCCCATTGCCCTGGTCAGCAAGGCTTGTGAGCACCGAGTGCTGGGTTTGGTAAGGGAAATGCATGTATTAAATCTTGGAACAAGGTCCGTTCACTTTTGCAGTGCGAAAGGCACGTCATCATCACCCGGCACCTCTCTCATGAACTAACAAAGCCTTTAGAGTCAGTTGTTGATGTCAGCCATGATGGGCTTGTGCTAAAACTGAGAGTGCCACGATTGAATATTTTTTCAGTTTTGCATCCCTGCTTGCTGAATATAGCATAGAAAGCCCAAAGTAAGGGGATCCCTTCAGACTTTCTTCAGCACAGTTGTGGCCTCCCATAGATTGATTGCGTGGTTTTTCCTTCCCCACTGCTTGATGCTGCTGATTCTGCTGTGAGCATTCAGATTCTTGCTGCATTATTTCAAAGATGGAATAGCTACCGCAGGGCCAGACCATCCGTTGGTATAAATTGATATTGCTTCACTGAAGGCCGCAGGGCTAAGCCATGTTGCATCAGCTGAAGATCTGCTCTATAAAATGTCTTGGGAGTTGCTTTTTCGCTGTTCTATAAATTACCAGAACACTGCTGTAGGAGGAAAAGTATCTAGTAAGATGATACAGTATTTTGCTTTTGCTGAAGTGTTAAGAAAACAAAAATAAAATGAAACACCAACACACAAGTGGCATGATATAATAGGTGGCAGATTCTAAAAACAAAGTTGTTTGTTTTTTGGGTTTTTTTTTGGTTTTTTTTTGTTTGTTTGTTTGAGAAATATTCAGGGTAGACATACTGGGGGGAAAAAAATGGATGATATAAAGAACAGCAGATGGATAGCATGTACTGTCTGGGACACCAGCAGCTATCAAGTGAAATCAATCTGACTTTTGTTAAATTCATGACTGTTCACCACTGAATAGAGGGGAGAGAGGTACAAAGATTATGGCCACCATATGTCTTAATCCAGGGCAGAGACATCCTTGTGTCCGTCTTCCAGGACCAGCTGACCCGTGAACTCTCTGATTTGGTAGCTGGTTTCACCAGACTGCAACATGCAAGCGGTCCAATAGACAGCTGTCCCACAAGCCTGAAAGCCTCATTTTTTTAGCTCTGTAAGATGAAGTTGCCTTGCAGATTCTGACATGAATGCACAGGCTAGGACTTCCAGACTTTTGGATTATTTTTTTTTTGCAAGAACCTGGAAGACCTGAGAATCCAATCAGATGCACATTGCCTTTACAACCTGTCACCACATCAGGAAGACAGGAAATCTATTTGAATTTGTTTTCAGTGCATCCATCCTTCAGAGGCAAAGCTGGAGCTACAGTCTCCTTTGAAGTGGGGTGCTCAGGGTTTTGTGTTAGGAACTGCAGAAATTGTGGGATGTCCTTTCTTCCCCTATTTATTTCCCTCCTCACCTGGCAGTGAACAGAGGGGCTCAAGTGAAGAACCTGGGAGTCTTGCCATAATAAGAGTTACAAATAGGAGTTACATAAAATGTCTGGGCCAAGACTGAACATGGATCCGTCCAAAGGATGGCATCACCCTAGTGTGTAAGAAGTGTTGAATGTGTGAGGAAAGGTACTGGGGATAAGGAGAAGGAGGAAAGATTCTTAAAATGGTAAATTGCTTCTTCAGCACATGCTAAGTTCATAATAATTCCTACTTTCTTTTCTTTAGCTTAAACCCAGATGAAAGACATTTTTTTCCCAATGATACATCACAACACACAGCCATTCAGCTTCTCATAGAAGTATGCCTGCCTGTTCAGTGACAAGAACATTATTTGGTCATTTATTCCTATGTAGAGCAAGTGTGTAATGATGTAAATATTTTCACCTTTGTATGGTAGTTCCACCGTCTCTTTTTATGGTGTTAATACTTGGCTAATACTACTTTTTTTTCTATAATATATTGTTCATTTATTGAATTTACTTGCTACTGTGAGAGACAATAGACTCAAGAGTCTGTCATTTGTCTACTGTTTCTAAGCATTGCACTTCAGCATCCTTTTTGCTGATGAGTTAGTGCAGGGCCAAATCCTCCACAGCAGAGGTGCAGCACTCAGATATTTTTTTTCTCCTGTTTATCCTTTTACTGAAGGTGAGTGTGTCCTGATCTCTGCAGAGACTCTGAAGTATGGTTTAATGGAATGCTGTAACCTGAGAGTATTTCTTTTTTCTCCACGCACACATAGGTGTGAGGAATCACTTCACTCAAGCCAATGAACCTATTGCTGATTTATGTTGCTAAAGAGAAGAACAGATTCCCTTTTATCAGAATGACAACTACAATACTGGAAAGAAGCTGTAAAATCAGCATGAAGGGAACCAAGAAACAGTAGATTTTAAGGGATTCTTCCCTGTATGGTTGATAGTGTATGAGCAGTGGTCTGGTGGTACACATGGAAGCTGACTAAACAGAAGGGAGTATTTAAGGCAATACTGCCATATGTGAAATGTTGAATTGTTTCAACATTTAGCACCAGGGGGGGAAAAAAAAAAATCCTAAAATGTTGATTTAGCACCAGACAAGACATACTTGGCTCCACTGCTAGTCATTCAACTATTCTTCGTAATCCTGAAACTGTTATCTGAAGGGCTTATAATATATTGAGATAGTCGCTTTGGCACTCTTAAAACAAACTGAAAAGGAGGAAAGGAATAATACCAGAGGAGATTGTCCAAGAAAATTGGCTCTCACAGACCAAAGAGGATTCGTTATTCAGAGGCTCAGATCCCAGTCATGCATCTGACTGCTTTGAGTTGCTCTAGTGACACCAGGCAAGTAGAAAACTGGCCCAAATGGCCAGTTTAGAACAATCCCTGGAAACACAGCTGCCTCAATGCTGTCTTCTTCCAAGCACAAAGGGTAGACTGGTGGCAAAGCTTTTTATTTTGCTTTCTTTAGAAAAGCTGTGCTCAAGTCAGAGGTTGCTAGCAATGCAGTCCTGTGTGCCTGAAATGAAATGCAAGTTCCGTGCATCATTAAATAAGATTTAACAGACTGGACAACAGCTCTGATTGTTACCCTATGCTTACAGTAGTAATACTTACTGTTTGTTTGTCTCTGACAAACGAACCCTCAAACACTGACTATTCCAAAAGGAGCCCTGCCTTCCTGTGTTCTGACCAAGTGTTGCAACATTGAGTAGTTACATCAGATTCCATTTCAGATATATTCAGGAAGGATATAAGAATTAAGCATTACCATAATTCTGTTAATGGGTGAAAAAAGTAATCCAGCATACCTTCCTGACGTTAAAACCTATATAGCTAGGGCTCTCTTTAAAAATGAGGAGAGGATTAAAAAATGCCTAGTTTACCTGTAGCATCTATGGCAGTTTTTAACATGTGATTCGCCAACCAGAAGCCAACTTTTTCTTCTACTTTCATTCTGAGCAAGCTGTAACAGTAATGGGGCTGACCCTAAGCTGTCTATCTCTGGCAGTACCCTGCTTGAGAGTCCCAGGCAGGTGTGGACTCTCAGGAACAGCTGTACCATTAAACATGCTGGGAACATCAAGCACAGGTCATGTTCTATTTTTACTCCAACATTAGACATTGCAGCACAGCAAAAGAACAAGGAAGATTTGTCATTTCTTTCACTATGTGCAGAATTTCTGTGGTATGTACACACAGCATGTATTTTGTTTGACAGCATCATCTAGGACACCATCTCAACCTTCAAACCACTGCCAGGCCATTCCAGTTTCTCATGCATTTCCTTTTTTTCTATGTCTCCATAATACAGCACAGTGAAGTCTAATCTCCTACTTCTCACTGCAGTAGGCAGTTCAGAAGTTACAATAAGTCTCATAAATGTCAAGCATAATGAAAAATAAGGGAAACATACAGGAGAAAGTTATTCCTGTTCATTTCACTCATACACACAATGTGCACCATCCTCTTGCTCATCAGTCACTGCAGTGTAAAGGTTCTCATTCTGTTTTGTCTGCGACTCTTGTAGCAACAAAGACCTACAGTCCTTTAAAATAATATCTTTTGCAGAAATAGCAGGACTTGCCACATCCTGATAAGTAGAGCAAATGCAACTTCCTACTTGTACAGATTTCTGCTGTAGATTTCAGATCTACAGCAGGGGAAACCAAATGCCTAAAAGCTGAAATGTCTAATTTGCATCTCCTAATACTTAGCAGTATTTATTTGTTTGCTCAAGATGATTGCTTTCTCTGTGGATCCCCATGGAAGTATTAAAGAGTTTGTCACAGCAATGTATGCTTATTCTTCTACACTAAAACCTGTCCCTTAAAAATTAATAACAATAACGCCATTGACTCATTTAAGCTCTGATTTATTCTCTATTTGAAGGATGCTTCATCTCACTCAGCTTCACAGAATGAACTATACATCTCTGTTTTAAATAATACCTTTGAAAATCAAAATAATTGTTTTTTTTCTCCATCAAATACCACCTTGAAGATCTGAGGACCAAACCAGTATTTTCTCTAGAAGACCACCATTCATATAGTTGTAATTCTGCCCCCACAAGCTCTTACAGTGTTTTGGTGTAATGTTAAAGATCTATGGATATCAGCATTAACTTTTGGCTGTTATATGCCAGTCACCTCAAAAGTAGCATGCAATTCCTTATACCTGCTCGTGTATTCTGCTTTATGTGTAGAAGAGAGTTTGTAGATTAAATCTTGATAAATGTTTAGGGAGCATTACAAAGTTTTAGTGAGGCTCCTTTTCCTTACCTATTTTTAAAATGTTTTTCTCTTATTACACCAAGTCTGGCTTTTGAGGCAGCAGGGAGATACAGAAAGATACAAAAGGCTTAGGACATACAAATGTATTATTATAGGTACAAGAAACACATGAGTGAGAGAGCAGCTAGCTTGTGATTTTTCAGTTTATGTTTCAGATCCAGAAGCAGGTTCTGTGTCTCCCTGGAAGATGAGAATCACTGTTATCTCTTGGCAGATACCATTCGTTTCTAGCCTGGCTGTCTTGTGAAATAGCGGCATTCAAGCCTGTCACTGCTCCAGTGCTGATTATTGCCTGGTCACAGGCCAGGGTGATTTCATAGGAAAAGTCCTCATTTATGATGAAAAGAGGAAACATTTTGGCAATTTTTATTTTAAAAACTGTAGTTATTGGCAGCACTCTAAAGTTTGGAATATTATGGGTATTAGGAGTAATCCTAGGATTGATGGATTACTGAGCAGCATGAAAGTGAGATAGTTGAAGCTGTGTGGTAACTGCAGTTTATTGAACAAATCTCTGCGTGCATGTGTTCTGAATAGTACTTTAGTGACAACTGGCTAGGAAGGCATTTAACAGTATCCTTCAATGTATGGGGACTTCATTATGAAGAACATTATTCCCTGAAGCACTTGTGTACCTGCAGGTCTTCAGCAAATATTTTTGTATCCCTTGAACTGTAAGGAAAAAAAGAATTGCTCCAGGCAGCCTACTTCTTCTGGTGGGGTTTTAGAATAGCCTCCAGCTTTCCTGCATGGCCTTTCCAAGGCTTGGGTTGTGAAGTCAGGTATGGTCTGTACAGATCAGAAGCACAGCTCTGTTTTTTGTGCACTGCTTGTAAATTGGAAGTACACCTTTATGAAAGGGCAGAGAAGTATTTTTGAAGCATATATATTTTAATACTATTTTTTCCAGTATCATGCTCTTTTTTTCCCCTGTGTTGAAAATCTATTGATGGCTAAGTGTCAACAGGGAATGAAAGACTTGCGGAGATAAAAAGGGATGGAAAAATTTGATTCTGTAAATATCTCAGCTGAATAGAAGTCTCATTTGGGGGCAGGTGTCACGTAGCTAAAAAGTAAACTACATAGAGTAAGTTATGACTTACTTCCTTGTCTTTGTATCCTTTATTAAAAGAAAATAAAATTAACACATCTCCTGTTTACAGTCAGGAGATGCAGTGCTAAGGAAGTAAGTAGTCTTAGCTTTCTATGCATACATTGTAATATGTATATGGAATATACTATATGCCAAAGATCATTATGTCATCCACTGCATAAATTGCACATCTAAAGACTATGGAAGGAGAAGCAGTCATGTAACTGGGAGATGCTAATCTGATAATGATTTATGCTGCATTAGCAGTGCTCTTCCCAGAGGACCCAACAACCTTACTAGCTAGCTTTGTAAGTTTATGAGTTGTTCTAGAAATTAAACACAGCTGGTTGTGGGATAAGGTTTGCAAAGAGCTAAAGTTTAGAACAACAAATAAAAGAAAAGGTAGAATTTCCTTTTGCATCTGAAAGGAGAATTTTGGGAAGTAGAATGCAATTACTGTAATCAAATGGCTGAGCACAAAAAGCCATGTGTGTTCAACATTAGTGGGTTTTATTTTAACCTAAAGCAGAAAAAGAGGTTGGGGGGAGAAGGTCCAGTTTTTAAAAAGAAGCCCTGCATGTGTCTGTACAGCATGCCACCTTTACTGTTCCAAATGCAGCTATTTTTTAAAGAAATTATTTTGTAGAAGGTGAGGCACAAAAACATTACGAAGACAAGCGTATAGTACCTTTATTCAATGCATATCAGCTAAAATTGGTCAAACAATATGAAAGAAGGTTTAGCATTCCCTTATAAAGCTGTCAAAGGGAAGGAAAACACTAAATGAACTGTTCCTTCATATTATTTTTTATAAAATGGTGATGAGTGGAAAGCTGTAAGTAGGAAAAAGGCTGAGAAGATTGAAGGATAGGAACATCTGATGCAGATGATGAGGTTTGGTGGCAACATATTGTGGGATTAGATTAGGATTCTTTTGCTACAGATAAGATAACCAGTAGGACTAATGGCATATAGCTTGCTTCAATGTTTAAAAGTAGAGGATAGATTGGCTTGTGGTGTTGTGATAGGAGCATTTGGAGATTATTGCTGACAGAAATGAACTTAATTTGCCCCAAAGCAACAAAATTAGCAACTCTAGTGGAAGCAGCAATGAATAACTTCCAAGATTTTCATGTAGAACCAACCCAGAGAATGCAAAGCCAGCTAAATGCAATCAAGCTCAGGAAAGGTACTTTTGAAGTAGAGGAACTTATGTTTGTAAATTTAAAGTGATCCAGCATTATAACTGCCTTAGCCTGAAAAAGCAAGGGTAATTACCAAATTCCATCCCAAACCCAGGATGTGAGTCCCCAAAACATCAATGTTGTGGTTTAACCTGGCAGGCAGCTAAGACAACCACACAGCTGTTTGCTCACTCCAACCCTCTCCATTGGTATGGGGGAGAGAATATAAAACAGTAAAACTTGTGGGTCGAGATAAAAACATTTTAATAGGACAGAAAAGGAAGAGAATAAAAACAATAATAATATTGATAAAAGAATATGCAAAACAAGTGATGCACAACACAATTGCTCACCGCCTGCTGACTGATGCCCAGCTACTTTGTGAGCCACGGCCCTTCCCAGCCAACTCCCTCCAGCTTATATACTGAGCATGATGCCATATGGTATGGAATATCCCTTTGGCCAGTTTGGGTCAGCTGTCCCGGCTGCGCCCCCTCCCTGCTTGTGCACCTCCTGCAGAAGGTTCATGCATCCTCACGGGCAGGGCCTGGGAAGCTGAAAAGTCCTTGACTTAATTGTAAACACTGCTTAGCAACAACTAAAACGTCAGTTTTTGATCAACATTATTTTCATACTAAATACAAAACACAGCACTATAGCAGCTACTAGGAAGAAAATGAACTCTGTCCCAGCTGAAACCAGGAGAATAAAAAAAAAAGGGGAAAATAAATCTACTCTTTTATAGATAACATATTTTTATATATATATATATCTCAATATATATCAGCCTCTCCCTAGCAGCAGCTAAAAGAGTGCTTCTCTTCCTTAATCAGGGAGGAGCTGGAACAAAGCCTGCAGGTACTTTGGCTCAGGGGCAGCTGACCACACTTGTTAGAAGCTCCTAGTTTCCTCTTGTGTACACCATTGTGGCTCCCCTTACCTTGTCCTCACCTGTCAGTAGGAGGCACTCTCAGGTTTCTCAGAGGGTTCCCAGGAGTTCTCTGATCATCTTGGACCCTGTGCCCAGAAGATCCAGAAGTTCCCAAAGCAGAACCCAGAAGTTGCTATGCAAGATGCAGTGCCTGTTGGCTGCCTCTGCTGCACTTTCATGCTCTCTGTGTTCTAACAAAATGAAACAAAACATGCTTCTTATCTGAGTGCATAAAAAAAGGATAACTAGAAATTAAAATGAACTTCTCAAATTATACCCTAGTGAAAGACCAACCTTCTGGAAAATCCTTTGACGTACACAATGTCTTTAAAAAGAAGTGACTTGGGAGGGACAAGGGCTACAGTTTGTGTCCAAGTTGAGGTCCAGACAAATTCCTGAGAGCAGGAGCATTTATCTGTACTCCATGAATAAAGATCAAGAGTTGAGGGTATTATGTCACCTATGCAATTTCCTGAATAAGCCATGCTTTTACTGCCTTTCATTGAATCAGACAAGTATATGTATGGTTAATCTGACCTTCCAATGTACGGTCAAAATTAAGTTAAGTGCAGCAAGTTGTAAACCCTGTCAGCACATGAGACTGGAGGAAGACAGGAAGACATTTACCTCTCTAAAACACTGAAAGGGCTACTTGAAATGTTGTCACCACCTGGAAATTCCTAGAGAGCAATGGAAAATCTGTTGAAGGTTATCTTTCAACACTGTGGTAGAAACAATTGATAACATTCCCAGAAGAGGCAGAGGTGATGTTGAATGCCTGTCCACTCTGGAAAAGGTATTTCTAAGATTTGAGACAGTGAAGCTTAAAACAAAGGAAATTCTTGTCTATTAAACTGTGTATTTGATTGTCACTGTAGTCAGAGAGAACTTAACCTGCAGGAAACGTCACAGCTAGTGAATGGGCCTCAGCTGCTTCTTACCTTATTAAGCAATGAGTATACTGAAGTGTATTAAATCATGATTACACAAATGAATTGGCCTTTTTTTCAGTCTTTGAAGAGCTGAGTTTTGAAGAAAGAGATAATGCAGGGTTTTCCAGGAGTCTTTAACAGTGGCTTAAGGTGTTATAATCTGTGGTTGCTTCAGTCTAGAAAAGAAATTCATCTTGTCACACAAAGTAGCACTGGATGGCATGGAGAAGTTTTGTCATATACTCTGAGAAATTAAGGAGAGAAGTCAAATGGATGTGTCTTCTGACTAAGAATTTCTGCAAATGGGATGTGTCCCAAGTGATGGAACAAAGCAAAAAATATTCCATCAGGCATTGAATAAGAACTTGTTACTTGTATAGTAGATAAGTATTTAAGTTTTATCATTGGATGTTCTTTTTAAACACGTGTGATTATGAAATATGTAAAGTTTAGTGTCAGTGTTTCAGTTTATTGCAAGTACAAGAATAATTAAAAATAAAAATAAAAAAATAACATGGCATTTCCAGGAGAAAGTGTCTCTCATGAAACACTTTGACCTGTTAGTAGTAACGCCTTCTCAGGTAGAGATGGATTCAATAGGATTCTGGATATGAGAGAGGAGACTGTAAACAGGGCAGTATACATGGAATGCAGATCTCTGTGTGAGGATTTGACAAAATCTTTGCTGAATAGCATGAGATTCACCTTGTCATTTTTTTCACAAAATCTTTGGCTCAGATGTATGACTAAAAATGGAGAAAGCAGAACAAGAAGTACATCATCAAGAAACCTGGCAGTCTTTATGCTTGTGTCATGTGCCAATAGACTTGTGAGTCTTATGAACCCAATGCAGAGGCTCACAGGTTGCTGGGAAAACAGTTAACAGCATTAATTTTAATATTTTGATGAACGAAAGGAAAGATGCTAGAAGACCTTGTTTTCTGAAATCAAAACTGTAGTTATTATGTGAAAGGTAGAGAATTGGGCCTGAGGACTCTCCCAGAGTATCAACATCCTTCCACCCACTTACGTTGATTTTACCTTGAACTGTCTATATGTGAAGTGTAATCCATTTCCTCTTGGCCAGTTAAGTCGTAAGATTGCTCCAAAGAGTTCATTCAAAGGGGCAGTGAGACACTTAAGTCCAGACTCGTCTTGGGTGGAGGTGGCCATCTGAGGGAAGATGGGAGGAAATTCAAAACAGAACGTAGTTACAAAACGTCTGCTACGAAACTAGGGGGAGGCAAGTTTTTCCCTTACTACTGCTGCAGAGAGGCTCTGTCCATTTATGGACATAATACATTTGTAATTTACAAGTTATTTAGTTAAAAATTGGTATCAAATTTGAAAATTAAGAGAAAGATGTTTAATACTCAGCATGGAGTTAAAGAGGCTAGATATTGCCTACATGACCACCATCTGCTTATTTCTGCTGGAGGTTTTTCCCCTGTGGAGTTTATGGTACAATTAAAATAGAACAACACGTTCCTGGATGATTGTGAGTACAGGTTGCTTTAGCTGAAATGATTGATCCATTTGCACAACTGTGGTTCTGTTTTGTATATATCTATACTGTTGATTCTGGCTTGTATCAGTTAAAACCTTTTTCATTACATAGAACCAGATTCTTTTCCTTTCTTATCACATGGAAAATATCTTAGTCTTCCTCGCTTGTTTAGGATTAAGTTTGTCTTCAGATTTAAGGTCAAGCTGAATTTTCCCCCCTCAAGTGAAGTTGGCAGGGATTTCTGCTAGTGTCATTGTTATTTTTGACTGTAGTATGAGGTCTAGTCTTCTCTAAGGATCATTTCTGAATTTTATGTAACATATTCCCTGCTATTTCAGGAACCTCAAACATTGTTCATGAGGCCTATGTTCTTGTTGTGAATTGTTTTTGTAAGTTTGCCATGGAATGGTGAGAAGTAATTTCTACAGAGCAGTATAAAAAGCAGCAGTTCTTCAGACCCAGCTGAATGAAATGCTTATTGCCCAGTCCTTTGTCATTGTTGAGTACTAGATTTGATGATCAAGGTGTTCACTTCCAACATCTGTTTCTTATATGCAAGACACTAGATTAATTTTGATAGGAAACTTTGTGGAGCAAGGTACTACTCAGTTTAAACAGAAGTGGCATTACCATGCCTCAGTATTTTCAGATCCACTGGGTAAATGGGTACCTGGATATAAAGGCACCACTGTGTTTTATGGATGTGATTTATATTTCTCATGCTCTGTATAAATGCTTGCAAGCCACACTAGGAAGTTTTTTTGTTTTGTTTTGTTTGGTTTGGTTTGGTTTTGTTGGTTTTTTTTTTTCCAAGGAGAAAAAAACAACCAACCAACCACCTAATCATAGGTAGATGTTTTCTATTCACTCCTATACTGGAATATTTTAAAATCCTCTTTAAGGCATGAAATATCACTTGACTAATCAAAAGTCCTTGGGGAAGATTTCTATAGATTTCACCACTCTCTAGGACTGTCTTAGTTGAATAGTGCTTTCCAGAGAGGTGTTTTTTTCTCTGCTCATTTGCTCAGACTGATATTGAACAACGAAGGTAGCCTAAAATTAATCACAATATTATTAGTTGATTAGAAAGGATGAATAAATGTCCATTTTTCCTATGCTGACAAGATGGATGGGAACAATGCAATTGAATGGCTCTTAGTCTCTGTACATTTTAAATAAAATATACTTACATGGTATTTCTCCTTTGCTACTGATTACTTCTCCCTATTTCCACACCCTTTACTCTGTGCTTAACTTGGACCTGGAAACTTCCCAATAAATGTAGCCAGTCTTACCTGGCTATTGAGAAGACATGAGTGGCTTGTGAATCAGGAGTGCAACTGTATTTTTTAAAAAATCAATCAATTATAAGACTTTGATGTGAAGACCATTAGAATCAACGGAAAGTACTTCCCTGAAATTTTTGATGAGCATGTAGTTAGGGTATTCCTTCTTGCAACTTCTTGATAAAATTAGTCCCTAGTTTTCTAAATGCATGCAAGTAATGTATTGTCTAATGGTACCACGATTGATACCCACTCCTTTTTGTGCATCATGATACATCTAACCACTTTCATGTTAACAGGATGGGAGAAAGAGACTAGCTGCAAATCTTTGAATGTGGCCAGGAGCCACAAAGCATGTCCACATGCATTTCTGACATAAGGATCTGCAAGGAATCTTCATCACCACCTTGCAAATTTCAGGACAAAATCAAAGAGTTCTGGGCAGTTCATGCTGTGATCTGGCTTATTTCCCTGGCAAAAAAAATCATTCGTGAGCCATGGTAGCATTAGTGGCCTAGCTTAAATTGTTTACTTTCTCACTGCGCGTGCCCACAATGAACGCACATTAATGTGAGCAAAGCCAAGAAGCTAGAGGTAATGCATCTGCAATCAGCATTTACTTCAGTGGATTTTCTGGTGGATTATCGACCAGTTTGCCATGGAACAGTGCCACTAAGAGTGGCTGCTGCCTGGCTCCATTTCCTCCTGGCTAGACATATCCCCTGAAATTATGCGAAGCCCTGGACCATGCTGTGTTCATCCAAAAGAAAATCCACAAGCTCAGAGGGAAGAAGATTATGATGATGTGAAGGCTCCACTCTTCATCTGTGCTTGTTGGACACATTTGGCAAGGATTATCACCACCTGACCTCCCTCATGCTGAGCAGCTGGAGGAATGATGTCACCCATATTTTGTAAAGGAAAAGATGAGTCAGTCCGTTCTTAGCTGTAATACTTAATGTTGTTTATCTTCTCTTTTCTAAAGAATAGATAGTACCCAGTAGGTTCTGGAAAAGCTATAAGCAAGCAAGCACATCCTTATTTAGTTGGAAAATAGAAACTCTTACAGCATTGGTGGTTTTCTTCCCCTTAGATCTCCACATCCTGGAAAATCACTGGGTATGTCACCTTCTGTGGCTATCTAGGTAATTAAATGCTTCAGTTTTCACAGCAATGGTATACATTCCCTTTACTTTTTAATTCTGTGTTTGACCAACAGGGAGGAAAAAGTCATTGTATGCTATTACGTTATTTAGTCTCTTACTCCTTCTTTCATCATTTATAATGATGGCCAATGCTATTAACTACAAGTTCTTGAAAAATATAGACACAAAAAAGAAAAATGCTAGCAAATACTTAGTTCCTAACTGGGACTAGTGCTGGCAATAACATAAACTGTTTAAGCAAGAGAATGCTGCAGTATATTTTCCTTAAGAAAAAGCTAGTGTCCAATCTGAATTCCATCTCCTCAGTAAGAGGAATTGCTGAGAGACAGAAGCGTTGCGGATTCTACAAAATTGTTACTATCTAAATTCTAAATTAATTGTCACTATAAAGCAATGCTGAACATACTACAAAGTTTACTATAGCCTCTGCTCCGCCCCCCCCTCCCCCCCCCAGTGCTAAGGCTAAGTATTACCCTGGAGTAATAATAAAGTTGTAGAACGCTCCTGACTTTTAGTTTTGACAGGTGATTGTGCTAGGAACATTGCTGGGTTTGAGAGGTAGTTACAGTCTTATTTGTTTGCTAGTTTTAGAATCTAAATGATTCTTTTTTTAAGTAATATGATGAATAAGATTGTTGTGTGCCTTTATGCTTCTTTTTCTTGGCACTTTTAAGGAGGAAATTGGTACTCATTTACTTTCCTTTCTCTCCAAAGTTCTCACCGAATATAAAAGCCCTAATATAGACATCCAAAATCCAAGGTGAAAATTGAAATGCAAATCTATAGGAATAATAGTTTTCTTTGCTCTTTCTTGTACCTTCCAGATTCTGTGGTTGTTTTGAAGATGAAGTTTAGTTACTCTTATGAAAATTAAAGAAGTTTTAGCCATGTGATGCTTATTTCAAACTTCAGAGCTGGCATTAGAAATGTTGTGATTATGATATCAAATGTTGTGCTAAGGTGCATTGACATACCATGCTCATTTATTTATTTTTAAGTAAGTTGGGTTGGAAAGAAATACTGATACTGATATACCTTTAATAGGCTCTGTTCAGCTATTACCATGTGAAAAGTGCAGATAGATAGCTGGATGATGAAATAGCAAGATAATAATCAGGAAATGGTTCCAACAATAATGCATTTCTTTTCTACCCCCCACCCCCAAGCTGTTAATACAAAAAAATAATATCCAGCTACTGTATCTTCTTCAGAAAACTATGCATTTCAGGCACTAGTGACAAAAAAATCCTTATCTAATGCTAATCTTCAACATTAATTTTCTGAATTTGTCTCTGCCAAAATACCTACTGCACAAAAAAGAAATTATTATTCTTTTCTGTTGATGTTACCTTCCAGAAAATAAAAGTCTTTTGTGCTGATACCTGTTTCCAAATACTGTACTTTTAATGGTGGGGTAATAGAGGGTAAAGGCAGAAATTTTGTGTAAACCATAATAAATTGGACAGCTCATTTTAGAGAGATCTGTTGCTGCACTGAGAATGTGTGTTTCTCAAATCTCCTGTGTGCATCACCATCTGTTTCTAAAGAGTAATATACCTGTCTAGCCTCAAGCTATTTTGCCAATGACTCAGGCAATCGGATGAACCATCCAACAGCTTGATAAAGACAGCACTGCTGTCTACTTTAACCAGAGGAGCAATTTAAGCTTTCAAATCACAGGAAAGCATGAATTTCTGCATGGAAGCCATACTGTAACATCACAGTCTTTTGTTGGGTTGAGATATTAGGAGGCTTACAAATGAGAACAGCTTCTGGTCTGTAAAGTCACTGGTCACTGGTCTGGCAATGTCATTAGATGCAGCACAAAATAGTTTTCTCGAAGGTCAAAAATCTTTTTTTTATATAAAGATTACTGGTTAAATTTTTCTGTCCTAAATTGAGACCAATGGATATGAAAATTAGATATGCTATATCTTCTATGAGGCTGTACAAAAGATTAGTCTGAAAGTAAAACTTACCACAGCACAGGGTTTACAGAGGTCACCTGCTGAAGCCCTGACCCAGACAGCCACATCTTAGACCTTATGAGACCTAAAGTTTTGTGGCTGAGCATTGCATTAGCAGGATTTCATACATGGGCCATCGAAATCCATGGAAATGTCACTGAATTTATTACAGTGTTCCACACTAAATGAAAGAACAGAATTTGGTCTTGTTCAACTGACGATATAGTCACTGACCTGTTTGAATTCTCCGTACTGTGCATTACATGTGAGGTAGCCAAGAAAACATATTGTTTGCTGGTTAATGTGCCGACTTGGAAGTCTAGAGATCTTCATTCAGTTCTTAATTCTGTCAGGAAGTACTGATGAATCCATGAGCAAATAGTTTATACAAAAATGCTTCTCCAATGTACGTGCTCAAAGGAGCAGAGATCTAAGATGCCCACAAACATTTCTGATCTGATTTGCATACTTATTTGAAATATTTGCAGTTGAGATGGAAATATACTTCAATGTTGTCCCGTGTCTGTAGTATTTCTCTATCTTTTATTCCAAGCTGAGATGCTACATGCACAGTCCTCTGGACAGGGGATGCATCATAACTCCACAGCACACATCCACAAAGATGGATGCTCTCCGTTGCTCGCTGTGTACCATATAGTTCTTTGGTCTCTGTCTGCATGCTATTTTCCAAAGGCACAATAGTCTCTGAAGAGTTAGGTCGTTCAACCTATTATGACAAAGCTGGCTTTTGCTTGATGATAAAAATACAATTCACTTTTTCTTCCAAGGAATCTAGTGATCTGGTTTATTTAGGTTGAGAGTTAGAAGATCCACCAAATCTTCAAAGCTGAAAAACATCTGCAAGTGAATGCTTGGGTTTTTTTGGCTATGTCTCTGCCCTTAGACAACTGAAAGTTATTCCATCTTTGTGCCTCAGTAGCTCATCTATAAAAGGGGAGATCATAATGTGTATGCATCAGATAGAACTGGTATGATTCTTATTTCTTCTCCTACTACAACTTCTGCTACTATCAGTATTTATGATACTATTCACAGAATAAAAACTTTTTTCATCACAACATATTCTAGTGTTTGGCTTAAACAATTGTCTTGGGTTTTGGCTGGGATAGAGTTAATTTTTGCAAAAAGATGGGAGGGGACAGAGCCAGGACAGCTGACACAAACTAGCCAAAGGGGTATTCCATACCATATTATGTCATGCTCAGTATGTAAAGGGGACTGGTCAGGAGGAGGGACTGCTGCTCGGGGCTGCTGCTCAGGAATGTGCTGGGCATCAGGTTGGTAGTGAGCAAATTGCATTGTATATCACCTATTTAGTGTATTCTTTTATAAGTATTGTTATTTTCCTCGTCCTTTCAAGGCCTAGTAAACTGTCCTTATCCCAACCCACATGTTTCATCTTTTTCTTTCGATTCTCCTCCCTATCCTGCTGGGTATAGGGATAAGTGAGCAGCCATGTACTGCTCAGCTGCCAGCTGGGGCTATACCATGACAGTCCTGTTTGGAGCCCAAAGTGAGGCACAAAGGGTTGAGATAATGACACATCTGACCCCTGATTGTGTTAAAACCAAGTTGTTATATGCATTTATTATATTAGTTAAATAGTCACTGGTCACAATGGTATTTTGTTTGTTCACATGTAAATCCTTACTTGCTATATGTATTCCCTGCAGTTTATCACCTCTGGCAGAGGAATCAGGATTCTCATTTTGCTTTACTGTGTCAGCTTATGATATGATAACATCACTAGTCATGAGGTTAAGCTGGTATTTGGACGTGGCATTGCTGTCATGCCTGTACCTCAGTCATGCCTGTACCTCAGATGGAATTTATTAATAATTGCACCAAATCTATGAGGAAGATGGGAGGAATACTTTCCTCTGCTCTTTTACCTCCTCTTTTTCCTTCAGGCTGGTTACAGCAGCTTTTGAGAATTTTGAATATCCTTGGGATGTTCAAGCCAGCATGCTCTTATTGCTATGTCTGCTGANGTTCAAGCCAGCATGCTCTTATTGCTATGTCTCCTGAATCTGTTCCAGGTCTTGTTTAGGTTTACAAAAATTTGGTTTAAGAATATCACCCAGAGATCTGCGCTGAGGCAGAATAGTCAGGGCTAGCATGGCATGTGGGAGAATATGGGCAGGTATCTAGAGAACTTCTCACCTCCAGTGGTTTGGAATTTCACTCCCAAACACCTACACAAGCCTGATAAAGTGATGGAATATTTGGAATAGCCACAGCGTTTTCCTTTCAAAGAGGCATAACTTACTGCACTGTGCTTGGCCCTGGCCACGATCTACCAGACACTGGTTGGTAGTAGGCAGTGCCATCAGGAGGAAAAGGGGGAGAACGGACCTACAGGCACTGCGGCTACCCCAACCCGTGTAACAGGCACTGCAGCTGAACCAAAAAAACAACCCATGCCAGTATACAGAAGAAGAAATATATAAAGCTGGTGAGCGAGTGGCTGTGTTGGTGCTCAGCTGTCAGCTGGGGCTAAACCACAAGAATGAACTGTCTCAGTAACAGGTGGACCACAGCTGAGTATAAAGATGAGGTTTGTGTTGTTGTGAGAGACAGTGTAAGTTATATTCAGAAGGCCCTGAGCAGCATGAGAGCAGTATCCAAGCTGCTTACTTGCTCTTGGTTTAAATAGGCATCATGAAAGGGTAGGAGAAATTTAAAGGACGACAACACATTGTCTTTGCTTATGTTTATGAGGAACTTGTTCCATGCGTAAACAGCACCATGAAAAGACGGGCTGGAAAATGTGATATAAAGCACCATTTGCTGGCATAATTGGCATAGCGTATATCCATTTATTTTCAAGTGCAAGGTATTGAGATATTCTTGAAGTAAAGGCTGAGAGAATACTTAAGGAAAAAAATGCTTTTCCTTCCCAAACACAATGTGAATGATTTTGAACTGCATTATTAGAAGCAGTAGGTCCAGTCAGATACTCTTTGTAAACCGGAGATTGATGATTTAAAATACACAGTAGAAAACACATTTTTGGATTCATTTGCCTTCAGAAGCAATTATCAATCTTGAACAGTCAAGAAGTCAAAACTGTATTTAGGGACCTCTGCTCTGTGTGGAATGATTGGCGTGGTTTACAATACTGTCAGATGACAGAACTAATATTTATTTTATTCTGTACTGAGTGAATTGTGTTTCCTTTTTATATTCAGATGCTGGGTTTCTTTACTCCTAATGCAGTCTCATAATGCAGTAGTGAACATAAAATCAATAGCCCCTCTCTCAAAGTAGTGTAGATCTTTCCTCTGCTCTCTAGATTTGAAATATCAACAAATTATCCTATAAGCATGTCATAAAATCGGTGCCCCTTGCACAGCCATCAGAGAACTTGGTGACTAAGGACAACCATTTAAATCTGTGCCTCTTTCACTGATCTCGCTCAGGGAGCCTTGAAGACTACTGAGTGTTTGAGAAATGTTTTGTTGTCCACAGATACAGGGTGCTTTATAAAGGTAAAGTAGGAATAATATCATATGCTAAGACATTTTAAGGGCCTTGCTATCTGCAGTGCTTCACAGCTGCAGAGAAAAAATATGATGCCTGAGGTGAGAGCAAGCTCTCCTTTTGCCATGGCCTGTGCTGCTCCCCAGGAGCTTCTAGGTGACCCTGCCCAGCAGAAGTGTGGGCAGAGGGATCAACGGTGAAACCATGCGGATTCTTACCAACCCCTCCACGAGCAGCTAGCTCTCTGCCCCAAGAGGCATTTCCCATATGCACTGAGTGTAATGTAATTACTCTGAAGTAAGGACCAAGAGGGACTTATATTTCTCTTCCTTCTGTACTGGTCAGATTGTTGGAACCAGGTTTGGGATTTAAGATCTTAGAATCTTCTATATAAATTAATAGGACCTTTAAAATTGGCTTTGGTGTTAAAAAGCCCCAAACAATCAGGCTCTACTTGTACATTATTGAGCTTGCAACTGTGATTGTATTACTGAAATCAACTGAGAAAGATCTGCACTGAATTTCAGTAGGATTTGAATCTAAAATTTGATGAGTCAAAAGGTAAAAAACCAAAAAGACAAAACCAATAAGACCCAATCAACTGAGAAGTTTTTTTTAAAGCATCATAATAAATATAACATGTTGTACAAATAAATTTTAGAAGCATTTTAGAGGCCTTGATGATGATAACACAAGTGTTGGTAGAGGAAAAGAGGAGAATTCCAACTTCATGAAGTCAGTTTACTAGAGGTCTGCAGTGTCAAACCCTTGATTTACAGCTTATGATATATAGGGCTTAAGTAAGCTTGTTGGCAACATCTATAGTGGAGAATAAGCTGTTTTGTAAATCTATACGCTGTACAAGTACACCGTAATGCAAATCAAAACAATATTGATGCAAAGTACATTGATTGTCCCTGAGCCACTACCAGTTTTAATAATAGAATTGCTGCAGATGCATGTTTGAAGTGGCTTTGTTTAAAGCCCCTGTTTTATTTACAGCGCAGATGAAAACTACTCTGCAGTAATAAGCTTTCCCTTCTTAACAGTGTGTATGTGTTTGTTGATGTTGGTTACCCCCAGGTTCCTGATTTTGAAAGCGACTTTGGCTTGATTCATTGAGCAATTTATGCACCATTTACATGCAGTTCCCCAAGTGTTATTTGAAGTAATTGAGTACATATTTTTATGATCTATAAAACAGTCCTTTAAATTTGTACACATGAGGAAACTCTTTATGATGAACCTAAGAGTAACCATCCAAGTATGAATAGCATCAAAAAATCAGGGGCAAAATTTTCCCACAGCACTTCAAGTGCTTAAAAATTCATAGTAATTCTTTCTTTATTGCAATTACTTACCGTGCATATGATACTTCTCATGTGTAACATTCTAAGTGTTTTATCAGCAACAGTGGATATTATTTTTCCTTCCCACCCACCTCTTTTCACATATGGCGAAAGCAGAAGTAGAGGAAGATTAGGCAATTTTCTGAAGTGGTATAGAACATCTGCCATGAGGATGGAAATAAAATTGTGAGAGAGCAGTGCTGATCCCACCTCTCCAGACACAAGACCCTAGCAAGAAACCTACCTGCTGTGAAGGGGCAGCGTGGAGTGGTGCCTCTGGGAAGGAGGCTGTTGGGAGTGTAACAGAAGCAATTTCAGTGGCTGCACGTATTCCCTGAAAGGGAAAATATAACCAGACAGCTTTGCTAAATATTTTGAGAGGGCATGACCTAGCTGTATTAAAGGTCTGCGTATGACATGGAATGAAAAGTAATTCTATTTAAAAAAAAAAAAAAATCAAAATCCATACTCTTATGAACTTTTTCAGTTCAAATTTACAGCCTTAGAGGTTGTTAATGGCTTTTATTAAACATCTGAGTGGTTCTCTGCATCGCCATTTTCTGTACTTTTTGACCCTTCTGAAGAATTTCTGCCACTATGTAACTCATGGTTTCTTTGTGAATCATACTGATAAGCTTCTATGTGCTAGTCTTTTCTCTTTGCCTACTTTTTTTTTTTTTTTAATTGCTATCTTTGCACTTATTTTAGTAAGAAATATAGGTGTAATATCCTTTGGGAAGCAACTCATTATAAATTTCCACTTCCTTACCAATAAAATTTCATGCAAATAAAGTTGTACAGATGCATAAAGAAAAACGTGGGGGTGAATCCACATAGGGAAGGAAAGGCAGTATGTGTTCCATTATTGATTCTTTTCTTTTGTTGCATTTTGTTTCCTCAGAAATATGGCTACCTGATGTTATAATAAAAAGGAACTCATTCCAAAGTCTCTTTTTTTTTTCCCTTCAGAACCTCACTTTAATAATCTGGTAGTGTTTTCTGAAACTTATTCACATGTGCTTCTTGACAAAAGCCTCATACCTCCAACCCACTTTATTAATCTTTCCATTTCCAAGAAAACCTGGGAAGCTAATGTTGCATAGTCCAGAACTGGTTTAGGAACCTCTGTATTTTTTACAAATGAATGGAAATATAAAAGAGGAAATTCACCTGCTTCTAGAAGGATCTTTGTTTTGAAGAAATCCAGCTGGCACAGTGAAAGAAAGAAGTCCACAGCAGGTTTCTACACTTCCTGTTATCTATCCATCTGCTTTCTGTGCCAAATGTGTATGACATTACAAATAAAACCATTGAATACAAACTGCATGAAGACCTGCTAATGTGTTTCCTACTCGGATACTTGGGGACTAGGAACACAGTGCAGAAGCTTAGGACTGCATTGATTCATAGTCTTGTTGCCTTCAGATGATCAGACATGGATTATTAGGATGATATCAGGTGATCAGGATGCCTAAGAATGAATATTTATGCAGTTCCTCAGTGTATTTTTTCTTCACTAATCTGCTACACCATTGTTTCCTTACGAACTACATGAAGGAACAATTTTAAGAAATTCTTGCATCTTCAGGAAGCACATATGCTTTGCATTTTTATTTTTATGGTGAAAATTTAACACATGTTAATCTGAAACAAAAACTTTCAGATCTCCATATGAAAAGAAAGAAAAATTGCCCACACTGAGAAGATTTATAAATTAGAACCCTACTGCATATCCAAAATTAAATGGAAGTACAATAGCTAAACTGAAGTCCAGTGCCAAATTGGCATTTCATGTTTGAAGTGTATGACATGTTTATTACCAAATTGCAAATTCAAGAAATTACTCAAGACTGCAAAAGCTATTTAAGTGCACCGCAGAGGAGACAATATTTTGGAATCATGAATGACAGTTATGTCCCTTACCTTAACAAGGCAAGCCATGTTTTCTTTATTATTAAAAGTGTATGCAAATTACATGACTAACATGAAATATCAACATGTACCTTTGTGCACTTACCTGCATCAGATGAGCACAGGGGATAACTGCAGTATTAAAAGGAACAATATTTCTCCATCCTATGGCATGGTCTGCTTTTGTGTTCATGTGTACATGCATGCCTATATCCCATGCTTGTGAATAGGTTTACACATAGATAAATACCAAGAAAAGCTCCCTGAAAAGCTTCCTCAGTAAGAAATATATCCACTGAGTGCTGGAGATAAAACAGCATCTTTCCATTCATTTTTGATCTAGTATTTCAAAATCAAGATCTTCAGTTAGGAAAGAATAGATTAGAAACATCTTGCATGTTCTTAAAGCCACTTAGCTTGATAAACTGGATGATGAAATCTCAGAAATCCCAAAGATAACTATTTTTGAGGTTAGTGGGGTAGATGAGATGATGGATAACTAGAATAGAGCAGATACACTTTTAAGAAAAAAGAAAAAAAAAGGCAAAAAAGCAAGTATCTGTAGTTGCCTAGAGTATAAGAGGGAGAAGATTAACACTCAACATGTTTTTTCAAAAATGAATAGTGCCATAATCATTCTGTTTATGCTATGGGATGCTGACAGGCCTTGTGTGCAAGGAAAAGCAACAGGTAACGATTTTTAAATTCACTAGGGATTTTGTCTCTCCTAACGTTATTATAAGCATTTGAGAATTGTAACCTGTTTTAATCTGGTATAAGGTTCTGTGTAAAACTGGTTGGAAAACTGTTCCCATGTAGCAATTATCAACGTTGTACTGTCAATATGGGTGGAGCTCAGTGGGATCTCTTCACATTCCAGTGCTATTCAGTATTTTGCTTAATGGCATGATTGATGAAATAAAGTATGCTTCTCACAGGTGCTGCACAGGACACCATCCTAGGAAACCTGTCAACACATTCTAAGAGGTGTACTTGTGAATTAGTAACTCTGATCAGATCTGGTATAAGTCATGCAGTAGTTCTTCAGTCAATAATTTACAGTCTCATATTTCAGGTCTGCATTTGCATGATGAGCTAAGAATAGAGGGGTTTGCCTTTTGATATTTCAGTATGTCAAGGCTGTTAACATACCTCCTCTCACAGACACATACATAACTAGGTATTATTTTTTTTTCTTATTTGCCATGTTATCATGGCATGAAATGTACTTTATTTATTGAACTGCCTCATTTATTTTAATTTCAAAAGAATGTTAAACAAGTTTGCTAATCAATAACAGTAGCTAGTTCAGACAAGGGTGAACCTGGAAAATTGTTTTAAAAGCCTGGATTATAAGGCTCCCACTTGCAAGGCTACATACAGATTCTCATTCCATATCCAGAAAAGTTGTCTTGTGCAATTCAGTGGCCACAGATCAAGCTGTAAAGCTCAGATTGACTACCTGAAATATTCAGAAGCAGTATTCAAGTAGTGCATTTTCTAATCAAGAGAATTTGTGAGAGGATAAGGCTGATAAACTCTGTTTCTTGTTATAAAGTGCCGCTGCATTCAAGTTCAGAATTGTGATTAAATAACATCATATTTGGCAAACGTTTTGTCTAGCTAGAACAAGAATAGAGTGAATCATTTTGCTTTACTTCATTTTTACAAATTAGTTTCATTTCAAATGTCCAGTTTAGTTTTGGCTTTGCCTGTTTGGTTTCATTGATGCTGGAATTATTTTTGAGCAGGTATGTGTATTTCTTGGTATAGCCACATTGTTTTCTACTTGGTTTAGCTCAGTCAATTGCAGCCATAAATTATCTTCTCAGGGTTTGATTGCTGATACAGTTCCTATTCATGTAGTGCCTGCATCTGGTCCAGGAAGAGAGTATATTGCATCTTTTATGGATGAAACAGAAAACAATAGCTCTTGAGCTTCTGTCTCCACCTCCCAGCACAAGAGCCTTCCTGTGCTGACTGGCCTGTACCATTGTTGTTTTAAGAGATAGCCATCAGGCCTTGAATTTAACTCAGTACCATGAGGCCTTGGTTTGTTCCCCAACATCCAAATGCACTGGAAAATACAGTTTGTATAAGTAAAAAGAAAAAGAGATCCATCTTATACAGTTGTTTACTTCAAGTGACAACATCTCTGTCTCAAAACTCAAATCTGAGAGTTGAATTAGTTGTACTAGGAGATCATAGCAGATGGCTGCTCACAAGAATGTTCTTTGTGTGGGCCACTTTAGAAAAAGAAGCAGGTTTCCTTCTTCTGGAAGGTTATTCGATCAAGGAACTGTTGTGGAAATTCTGCAAAATGAACCCTAATAATAGAAAAATATGGCTTTGCTACAAGCAGATAATTGCTCTGAAAAGGATCGCAAAGTTCAGTTGATTATTCCAGGATCATGAAGTAATGATACTTGTGGAGGAAGAAGACTTTAGAGCATCCTCCTCTAGTGCAACAGTACATGTAATTGCTTTTCTTGAGTCCCTACAGCTGCAGGCTACTGTCCAGAGACACTAGTTACTCAAGGACTGTGTTTGGTTATTTTTAGTTGTGAAGAGGATGTAATTATTCATCCCTATTCACAAGTGGAAAAAAAAATCTCTGCCCTTCACCTCTACGGGACCTCATTTGGCTACATAAACTGGGGTGAGATTAGGCAGTTCTTCAGCAGCTCTCTTCATGCCAGGCTGCCCCCTGATAAGAACAGGTAGGCAGCTGCCTGAATTTTGGATGCTTTCCACTGCAGAGCTAGAAGCATTGCAACTATTTTTTCATCTGGACAGGTACAGAAAACCATCCCAGAGTTGTGATGACATTGGGTCCTATAAAACATATAGAAAACAATCATGGAGAAAACATGCTGTAAAGAAGTTAGCTCATGAGAGAAGCAAGCAGGCAGGAAGTCCAGTAGAGAGTTAATCTTCTCATTACTGCTGTTTTCCATGGTTTCATTAGCTTAGTCCAAAAACTTTGCTTTGCAGACTTTTTCAGAGTCTTTTTCAGATCAGGCAAAAGCAGGAGTCATAAAAGCCCATGTATTTCCAATACATGTATTTATTGGATACATGAAGAAGTACACATTGACGTGAGCCATTTGCCTATGTAGGAGGCTTCACCTTCTACATAGCTACTACCTTACTCAGCTTCACATGGCATCGCTGCTCCCAGGCAACAGATCCATAGCTGTACCTCTTTCACTAAAATGCAGTAGTCAGTCTTTTGCTGTGTGAGGAGCTGCAAGCACACTGAGGTTGCATGCAAGTGCTGATCTGTGAGGACCAGGGACCAGACAACCGATGATGTGCAGGTTATGAGAGCTGGATCAATAGTAGAAGCCTTAAATGCAGCACTGGTGGTGGCAACAGTACATGGCTCTCTACTGTTGCATGTTCAAGAAACAGCACAGCTTTAGTAAATCCTCTGCAAAGTTAATTTCATCTTCCTGCATTTTGATGAAGTCATAGAACAACCTCTTTGCTAAACAAAGAACCGAGACGTACACAGACCTTGGCTAGGAACAGAGTGACATTACTGAGGCATCCCTGATTCAAATCATGCTGTCTGCTATCTACACAATCCCTGAAACATCTAGCAGCAGACATGCTGGCATACATAAACCTCAGATGTAGGAGTACCAGACTTTTATCAGAACAGAAATAATTCTCTTGACCTGAAACTGAACCCATTATCTGTGCTGGTTCAAGACAGCATCTTCACTTAAAGGCAGCACCAGGTAAAAATACCATGGATGCTGTCAAGACAGCCAGCAATAAGTCATCTTCACTTTTGGACTGGAGGAGAGGGGTGTCAGCTTGGGCTGTGATCTCTTGAGAAGTGGCAGCCTGCTGCCATTGCTGCTGCAAAATGCAACAGATAATAGCATTTTTCAAGAACAGGATGCTAGTTTTCACTGATTCCTATCTTCCTGCAATTAAAGGAGGGTGTTTAGCCAGCTCTGAATTGGCTGGCGCTCATCCGTCTTTCTTGCTTACTGCTCTCTGTATATTAAGAGGGTCTCTTCAGTGAAGCTGGGACCATCATCTCCAAGTCATCTCAGTGAGTAGTTGTTGACTTCTTAAGAAATGCATCCAGTGTGACATCTCTTCTGTCATGAAGAGGCCGAGGATGTGGGTGAAAGATGAAGGGATTTTCATTCACTAAATTCTCTTTATGACATGGAGAAAGTTGGAAGAATTTGAGTGAAAACTACATTTCATCTGTGCTTTGCTTAAATATTTCATTTCCAATGCTAGGAAGAGTTAAAGGATTGAGACATTTCATTTTTTCAGAATGAAGACTCAACTTTTCTTGTCCACCTATAATTTGAAAATTCTTGCTTTCTCTCTGAGCTTAGGCAAATACTTCTTGGTACTAGGAATGAACCAAAGCCTCCCTATTCCTTCAGTTAGAATTACTAATGATCTCCTTTATGATCTCCAGCAGCGGGGCAAATTAGCTTTCTGACATGCTTCAAAATGTAGAAAGTGTGTTAGCAAATTCTCTGAAGGCTCAGATACTCATCTTACTACTTTCCTGTTGTTGTGGTTCTTGCCTGACACACTAGTCCTTGAGCAGTTGCCCAGCTGCCTGTCTCCAAGTAGAGCTTGTGAATCTCCAGGATGTGGCAGAAATTTTCCACTGCCTTCATTAAAGGATGGTCATGCCTCTACAGAGTAAGTGCCCACAGATTAGACAGGTACTTTAAAGAAATTGTTATAGTAATATGGAAACAAAATTAATTACAAATCCAAAATATGCTGTTTAGGTTTCTGGAAATAGAGGTTCATAAAGACATGAATGACTGAAAGGAAGAAAATCAAACAATGTAATTACAGTTTATCTAATGATAAACTCTTTTATTGGCTATTTTTCTGCACACTTAGTGAGGGGAACTGCCCAGCAAAATTATGGAGTGGAATTTAGAGGCAGCAGCAGCCAGCACAAGGAACATGACCATGTCTTGGAAGTAGCAATGCCCATTTAGTACAGCAGGTGTAACTTTATCTGTGGTTGACCAAACTACCCACTGAAAGGAAAGATGCTTTTATCACAGGTAAAGCAATATACATATTTTGAGTTGAAGTTTTTCATACACTGGAGCTAATAATGCACTTAAAAATTTAAGTCAACAACTCTTCATGTAAAAAAATATTAATGAGGTCAATGCATGGGCTCATTTCTGGCTTATGAGTGAGATAAGAGTGGTGCCTTTATCTTTATTTAAGCCCCGTCATGGTTGGTCTGTTGATTTTCTCACCGTAGCGCAAAGTTTGATGTAGATTGCTTTGTTGCCAAGGCCTTAATGACTCCTAAAAGATACCGACTGGCTTTCAGTGAATCTTGAAAACTGTCTCCTACTTGGTCTGCTCTGAATCAGGGTCTCCAAGCACCTTAAGTCAGTGTGATATGTCTGCGTCAAATGATCATGGCAATGCAAAAAGAGGCATGTTGTATTTGCTGGCCTTTAGAAACAAGTAAATAGCTTTATCTGACTGTGCGCATGCTCCAGATGGCAGTCTGAAAGTGCTTGGATTACAACGCCGTTGAAAGTCAAGCACTGAGAATGAGTAGCAAAATTGTATAGTGTACGAGACATAGCTGCATTTATTATTTACATAATTAATTAGGAATAGTCAGGATTTGAAAGTGAGTTTCTTTCTCCTGCTATCTCAAAAAAATATTGCGTGATAGGATGCTTGTTTACTGCAGCTGTCTTGGCCTTGATTAAAAAATTAATGTCTGAACTAAGAATAGAACATATATTGTGCTACATGCCACATACAAAAATAATAAAAAAGTGTGTTCTTTCCTTATAGTTAAACTAATCTCATCTTTCCTGGTTTCTGATTGTATGAAATAGTTTTATAGTTAAAAGAAAATCTGCATAATGCTCTTAAGTCTTAATAGCTATAATAATTTTAAACTACTATAGAGTGTTTATAATATATAGTAAACTGAAGCATTTAATTGTGTAAAAAGGGATATTAAGGCACATCTTCTAATCCAGAGAGTAATGAAAATATTAAGTATTATGGTTTTTTTATTTCTTCCTAATTGCATCTGGACATCCAATTTTATTTTTTTCAAGGCCCAAATGACCGTGAAAAATGAGGCTAAATCTTCACTATGAGAGAGACACTGAAATAATCTCTATGCAGGTGTTTTATTTAGTGTCCTTTCTGGGATTGCAGCAGTTGGCTACGCTGAGATCTGATTCTGCCCCTAGTCAAATCAATTAATCTTTTGCCATTCACATTATTGCAGCTAGGTTCAGGGCTTCTATTATGATTGGTAGGTTTTATTTACTTACTGGAAAATGAAAGACAGAAAATATGAGTCATTATCTTCAGTGTGTTATTTAGTCAAGGATCAATCTCATCAAGAGATGCAGCAGATCTGACATAAAGAACCTGCAGCTGTCCCAGAACAAAACCTACATTGCACATAATAACAGCCCCACACAGCTTTCCCCCCTCAAGTGTCCAGGCAAGATACCATAGCACACAATCAATGCAAATCTCCTAGCAGAATGTAATACAGCCATATTTCAAGGATTCGATGCAATTCATCTTTTCAAACAGGTGATTTTTTTTTTTTTTTAATTTTTTTTCCTAATGATGATTTGAATTGGGAAAGTCTTTTCTGTGGTAACTGTATAGAATGTGATGATGACTTTGTCAGGAAAGCATAATTTTGGTTCAATTTTGCAAGATTAGGTAAAACCTAGTAACTACACAATGAAGCCTGCAAGAGGGCAACGAAGAACAAGAAGATTTCTACCTGGCACAAACAATGCCTGAATAAGCTTAGGAAAATTCTGCTGTACTGGCTTTCTTACAACTAATAAGAATTGAGAATAGGATTTCCATTTTGTCAGGAATTCTAAATGTAAAAAATGTGTTCTAGATTGGAACAGAAAATTCATATTTGGCTATTCCTATAAAGCAAAATGTTCTAAGATTTTTTAAATTTTTGTTATTATTTTTAAATTTAAGAGTCAAATTCTTCACTTTAGTTTGATTATTTCCATAATTTTTCCTTAATATTTTCACCACATTGATAAAATATATATCATATCCAAAAATTAACAGAAGGAATATTAACTGTATTAAATCTGATTTTGATGCAAAAATAAATTTTTCATTAAATATTTTCTTTGTTTTTTAACGACTGTGAAAATAGCCTCAAAATTTTTGAGATGAAGGGAGCAGCTATTAATTTTAAACAAATGCTTTATCTTTACTCTTTTCAACATCTTTGTTTCTTTCTTCTTGTTATCATTGTTCTGATTAATTTTCTTTGTATTTAAGTATAAATCAATGCATGTTGTTGAAGTTTTTTATTAATCCATTGTACAAATTCAAAATCTACATCTCCACAACTTTTCCCCTGGCTCTGTTCGTAAGGAAAGATTAATACACACATATGGGTTTATTTTTTTTTAATTATATGCTCTTTAATATGAAAATAATATGATCTATGTTCTGCAGCTAGAATCAGCTAGGTTTCACATGGGAAATAATATATGTAATTAGGGGATGATGGCCTTGTCTTTTATCACTGAAGGCAAGGCAGGAATTTTTTTTAGAGACGATGATGATGTGTTTTATAGCATTCGATATCAGTAAGTCCCTTAAGGGCTGAACATAAATGCAAATAAATTAGAAGCTTCATTGCATATTTGCAATTTATGAGCTAGCCCAGTTTCACCTACCAACAGGAATACCATAAGGAAAGTAATTCTCTATTAGGTCTCTGACACTTGCTTTGGGACTGTAGGAAAAGAAAGAGTACCAAGGCATAACAGAATTCCTGTTTGCTCCAGAAACTTGAGATTTGTACTGTTTATGAATTATCAAGACTGAGTACCATTCTGAGTTTCTTCCTTCTCTCCCTCTCTTGCCATTCTCACTGCACATTTTTGGAAAGTAGAGTTCATGGGTTCCTAAAGACACACATGCTACAGAACTTCTGTTTAGAAAGCTCTTTATTGTAATAACCCATTGTCTCATTTATCTGATAAAATTAAATCTACTTACATGCTTAATAGTATATTGTAGCTTATAGCTAAACATGAGTTTTTTACATAGCAATGCTTGTCTTCCATAGTGACTCAGTTGCTTTGCCCAGGGGTGTAAAAAGGATGTTTCTCCATGCCTTCGCGTATAAACAGTCTTGCATATGCTTTGCAGTGGCATTGATGCAAGTGACCACATTCAGTGATGTTCTTCTGTCCATATGGCATTCAGTTCCCTGCTTGTGTGCTGCTGCCTTGTCTTTGTAGACAGAATTAGCAGAACTTGCAGATCTTTTCATCTTTTTGTGTTACACTGATGTCATTGTTCAGCAAAGAAAGTTACATCGTGGAACACAGAGAAGCTGGGGTACAAGTAAGGATTCCCAAAGTCAAACTGAGTTTGCTTGTGTGAAGGAATTTAAAACAGCAGCATCCCCTACTGGGAATGGCTTTGTAAAAGTACGTCTTACAACCTGGATGCTTTGGATTCAAGTATGTTACTGAGGTTATGGTGGAGAAGTTTTGCAGAAATCTCTGGTGATTTTCTGCCTTCACTAACTTTCTACCCTATGAGACTATTTATTTATTTATTTGTTTACAGGAGCTGTTTTCCTGCACACCCTTCTATTTGGCCTTTGAAATACTTATACCAAGCACCTATAACCTGTAAGTAGCCAACCTGTAACAAGTTGCTGTTTTCTGGAATTTCTATCTGATACAGACCTACATTGTTTCCTCTCTCTTATCTATTGTTTTAAGAGAAAGTACATTCTGGTAGAAATCTCAACCTGAAAATATTCAAGTTTACTGTTACATTCAACTGTCAGATATCCTCAAAGATTTTAATAAACGTGCTTCTGCTTTGAGAACAGCCATATCTAGATGGAAAGATGTTTTCAGATTATGAGACCTTTTTAGATTGTTTCTTTGAATACAAGTAACTCAAAAGTAGCTTATTTTTATTTCTTCAGCCTCCAACAAGAACAAAAGTGCTTTTACATTTGCTTAAGACATAACAGAGTTTGAAGCATTTGAAAACTGCATGCTAAAAATCCTCCATTTCTGGCTTTCCATTGAATCCAAACAGTGTGCCAGTGCATGGTGCTCCAGATACATGCAAATATATGTGCACCTGTCTGCAGTGGAGCTCTTCACATTGATAGAAATGTTGCTGTTTACTTCAGTGATTGCCCATTGAAATAATGATAGTACATTTATATTTAGATAGTAGTGTCTATTTCAGATGATCCTGAAGAACCTTATTATCGTAAGACTTTCTGTCAGTCATGAGGAATCCCTAGGGATTTCAGTGCACCGTGTTTGGATTTTATCACAGGAATGGGGATATGGAGATTTGGGGATTTGGGGAATGATCTTTTGAGTCAATTTGTAGGCTTTCATCACTATAAATGGAAAAATCTTTGCCAGTTGTTGAGCTTAAATGCATTTTTAGTAACATGAAGCAACTTCCAACCAAAGGGTATGACAAGATAGGTGAAAAATGGCTGGACCAGGGGGCTAAAAGGGCAGTGATCAGTGATGTGAAGTTCACCTGGTGGCTGGTCATCAGTGGCCTGCCTCAGGGACTCATACTGGGGCTGGGACCTTGTCATGTCTTTATTAACAACCTAGATAACAGGATGGAGTATCCCAGCAGATTTTCAAGTGATACCACATTGTGGGAAGTCTGTACAATGGAAGAAAGAGCTGCTGTTCTGAAATACCTAAACAAGATGAAAAAGTGGGCTGACAGTAACCTCATGGAGTATGAGAGAGGCAAGTGTGAAGTCCAATAGATGGAATGAGGAACCCCACATGCAGACCATGCAGAGGGCCAAACAGATGGAAAGCAGCTTGGCAGAAAAAAACATGGGGGTCTTTGTGGACAGCAAATTGAAGGGGAATCGTCAATGTGCCCTTGCAGCAGAAAAGGCCAATGGCATTCTGGGCCGTGTTAGGAGGGTTGAGGGAGAGCATCCTTCCCCTGTGCTCAGCACTGGATCCAGTGCTGGGCTCACCAATACAAAATAGACAGGGACATACTGGAGCGAGGCTTGTGTTGGGCCACTGAGATAGTAGGAGACTGCAGCATGAGGTGTATGAGGAGAGGCTATGAGCCTTGAGAAGATGAAGAGGGATCTTATTTCTGTCCAGAGCTACCTAATGGTATGGTGTGGAGAGCTGTAGCCTGACTTTTCTCAGAGGAAATCAGCGGGAGGATTAGAGGCAACAGGCAGTGTTTCAGATCATTGCAATGAGTTCTCAAAAACAATCATACACACATACACTTTAAATCCATAAATACCTTCCAAAAGTTCTGTTTTGAAGGAATTCAGGACTATATGTATCTAAGGAAAACAGTGCTATCTCATCAAGTAAATTTGAAACTGCGTTAATATCACATACATAAATATGTATGCTAAATGAATTTTTAAAGTATTTTACATATGTACATCTAAAATGTATAATTTTATTTAAATACCTTAAGTACAATTATTCTGCATTTAGAAATTACTGTGCTGTTTTTGTGTATTGAATGTTTTTCTAGTTTAATTTAAAGCTTGCTAATCTAAACCATAAGAATCCTTTTCACTGTCAAGTAATCAGTTCTAAATATTTTTTCTAGAATGTAAGAGTTGAGATTTGTAGCAAACTCAATTCTAAGCTTATCTAGCTTTATTTTTCATATGCCAAATGAGTGGAGAAGAAAATATGAAATCATGTTTTTAAAGATGATTCAGTTTATTTCCTACCTCATGCAAATGTAAATCTTTGGTATAAAAGTGTGCACAAGATTTTAAAGCGAGGGGAAGAAAGGAGCAAATTCTGGGATTACAGCTGTTATCTATTGGCAGCAATTATTAAAGACTGTTCCAGAGCGTTGGGTTTTTAATATTGAAAAAACCCATCCTCCAGATCCAACTAGTATTTTCTTAGTCTCATTTGCTTTTTAAAAAAGATTCAAATATTAAAAGTTGCAGTAAGTACTTTTAAAGCCATTAGTAGCTGTGGTTGTATTAGTAGTAGAGCTGCAGGGGGGTTCCTGCACCTGGTAGATGTTCAGCCTAACTCACAAGTATCACCACAGAGGACAGCGAGTGTGCGCGCAACGCTGGCTCCCGTCTCCATTGCCTCTAAAGGGCCCCGGACAAAGGTGACAGCTTCCACGGTGTTGATGGAAGTTTGAAAGCATTGTACTGGTGGAGAAGGAAATCTGTAAGCATGAGCTGTGGTTTTCTTTTGGAGATGCTCTGCCCTTTCACAGCCAGGCCTCGTACATAAGCTCTGTGCCGTAGGTAACAGGATCCATCCTGCCTCGGCGTGAGTAAGGACTGTAGAAAGCAAGGCTGGGCTAAATAAGGCACGTCCATGTTCCATAGCCCAACCGTGCCTCTTCCGTGATGGGCAGAAGAGCACAGGGTCCCTAAGTAAATAAAGTGATGATAAAATCTTACAGTGAATTTCATGTAAGAAGAATACTGGGTGATTTGAGGTATTCTGCTTCAAATCATTTACAAAGGAAAAATGCCATTTCATTGTACTTCAAAGTGCAGTTGACGCTTTAACTCTTAGCACTTTTTGCCCTTTCGTATTAAATTGTACCAGTGCTTTTTCAGGCTACTTTTTCCCTATCTTAGGCCCTTCTTTTGAAAATAGCAATACTTCTATAGAAAATACATAGTAAGTTTTATTACTGCACCAGCTTCCAAACTCCAAGGAATAGACTGCATCTAGGGTTTTGGTAGCACACAGTAATGATTTCTTAGAGACTTATTAGCAGAACTGAGTGAGAACTGCAAAATATGTCCACAACAAAAAGTTGACAAATGTAAAAAAGAGCGGTTTAGCTGCTCCCTTTCCCCTCTTCTTCTCACTTTAAGCAAACAATGGCTTACCCTTACCATTAGCTCTGCAGAAGAAGCAGAAATATGCTTGGTACTCAATGACATTATATTCTCCTCTAAGCAATGCCTCTGAAAGAGTATTTTAAATTCCCAGATTTGAGTGCTTGTACCAAAAGCAGTTTGGATGGGACACCACTGGAGGGAAGGTATTGAATTCCTTTAAATTTATGTAAGATTTCTGAAAGGGAACCTCTTAAAAAACTAGAACAAACATCTTTCTGGTTTCTTTGCACCTCGGACTGTGATATCATGAGGCACATAAACGATACTGAAAGAAAATTAAATTTAAATTGATTAATATTATAGCAGCCTATTTTTTAAAAAGATGCCTTCAGGAAAGCATGTAGGTGCCCAGAAAAAAATAAAACCCCTCACACAATATTTATCATCTTTTCTTACTGTGTTTAGATAGATAGTTCCCTTTAAGTAGCTTCATTTTCATAGCAAAAACAGAGATTCATTGGCTTATTTCAGGTCTCTCTCATAAATACATTCATTCAGTCAATGAACAAAAACTATTCTGTGATTCTTATACCACTGAGATACCACTAAAGTTGTTTTCAGAAATGACTAAAATTTATCCTGCTCCCATAAGAAATTAATGAGGAAACAGTGAGGAAACCATTAACACCCAGAGGCACAAAAAGCACCAATTGCATGTCTATGCCTTCAGGATTTGTCTGGCAAAGTCAATTCCAAGAGCAAGGAGCCCTCTGGAATAGACTGCAGTCTTCTGGTGTGGAAGAACGTATGCTCTTGCACAAGGCGGTGCTTCCAGAGTAATTTCCAAGGACTTTTCATTCCACCAAGAGATTGGGCGGTCTTTTCCTACTGCATTCAATTTGTAGGGGAGAAACATCATGCTAACTGTTGAGGGACCAAACTGAGTCTTCAGGAGTGTAGTGCTGTTGTAGCTAAGAAAACCTACCATCGATTTATAAGGTTGGACCACAATATACCAGCTTAAATGATAAATGAACCCCTGAAATCTCATAAACTGTGGAGATGGGGTTTGACCAGTGTAGCAGATGGTAAGCCTTCAAGAAGTAACTGTATATTAAAGAAAAGAGTTAATGTGACACTTTTTGCAAAAATATTCAATGCTAAATACGTGCCTTAACGTGTGTTAAAAAGGAACCATATCACTCATTTTGTAGCAGCCTTCATCACTAGTGCTTAGTGAAAACCTCCCATGTATTTTTGTCTTTCTCTATAGAGCTCTTTGGGAATTTTGTCATGGTTGAACACTAATACTTTACTGTTCAGGACTTCTGTACTACCTTCCAAAAATGTGTGATATGATCCATATATATATTTATATGTCTTATGTGTTGTGAGGGCTAATTAAATAAAACTTTTATTGGTCTTTATAAATCATAATAAAGAACTGCCATACACAACCATTGTTAAAGCTGATTACATAGTCAAGTCAGAGATATTCAGTCATGACAGAAAGTTCCTCTGCTACAGAGGAGTGGAGAGCAGCCCCATGTTTGAGGTTGGATACTTAAGTAACTGCCATATTCAACTGGGATCTAAATTTGCTGCGTTTTCCTTGCATGATATTGTTGCGTTCTATCAGGTGCCATGAATGCTCATAGGAAAATAGCAAAGTGTCTTTTATACTGTGCAGGATATCAGTGTACTGAGAGATAATTTTGTGAAAGCTAAGCCTGAGAAGAAACACAACATAAAAGCCAGACCACCTGTTGGGGAAACTTGCTTAGCATTCAGAGGTCTTTCCACTGCTTTCAAAGTTTTCATGCAGTCACCATTTACTTTGCTATTAGAGGAATCCCTTTGTAGACTCCTTCAACTTGTCAGTATAGTAAAACTGTGTTGGGTTGGCGAGGGTTTTTTACATTTCGAGTGTGTGAATGCATGCGCCTGGTGGAATAAGTTCAGTATGCAAGTTCTAGGGTGCCTGTTCATTACTGTCCTCCCGCTGTTCACATTTTATTAATGAAGCAACCCATCACCCCCCTACCAGCAGACACTTAATTCCTTCCCAGAATCCATCTGCTTTGCATGGTCCTTTGAAACCAGCTTTTTATGGAATCAGCTTTAACAAAGTCTTATTTCCATGGGTCAATTAAATACCAAATATTGTTATTTCACAGCTACAGCTCCTTTTAAAGTGTCTTGTAGCTGTGATTAATTCTAAGATGATTTCTGGGGAGGGTATTGGACAATCAAGATCCTATTTTAAAATAAATTTATTCTTAGAGCAGATCGGGATCATAAAGGTGGAAAATGAACTCAAACCAGGAAAATCTCCCTTACTAGGCCATGCTTGCACGAGTAATCACATTGGTTGCTTATCATGGGGTGCATGATATTTTAAAGATAGTTTTTAATTCTAATGATGCATATTTCAAAAGTAATCAGAGAATTCACCTGTGCGTCTACGATGCCTATATTTATTACAAGCTTAATAAAGAATGACTATACCCATACAATTACTTTAGCCGCAATAGAGAATAAGTGTATTTACAATATTATTTTGAGAATATCCATCACCCATTCAAGTACTGAAATAAATCATGCTTATAGGCAGTATATCTTCTAATGGCATATGCAGTATGTTAGCTGTAAAAATACATATTTTAAATACTCTTTGTATTTCCAATTGCAAGTGTTTTGCCAAATTTAAAAATCACTCTTCGTATCTTCAATATTATTAATATATAAAAATACATTTTAAGCCTTTATTAAATATTAAAAAGTGTCATTTGTATAACATCTCTACTTTTAAAGGTCACTTCTATGCTTCAGGTTGGTGTCACTACTGAGGTAATAATAACACTTTAATGTATGGTGGGGCATCACTGAAGAACTGATGGCAGAAAGTTTAACAGAATGGATATTGTGGGACCTAAGAACCAGTAGGGTTTGCATTTCACTTATGCTGAATGCCCAACTTTATCTTCCAGCTCAACATCTGCCGCTGGAGTTGGGGGAATATGTAAAAAGATCTGCAGTTCACCTCTAACTTTATTGTAGAAATTATTAATTTAACCAGTGACATTCAGTTTATCCCTCTCACATGTTTGCACTGCGGGATTTTTTTAAGTTAAGACAACCTGATCTGTGGTATTTTAGGTGGTGCGTAATAGATTGTGAACTGTCTCTAAACTGAAATGACGTGACCCATAACTAAAGAGGAAAAAATTGCTGTACTCAGTAATCATTGCATATGTGTAACTAATGCTTTGATGGAGACTGCTTCATCTTCCTGTAAAATCTGAGAGTCGTGGCATTTGAGACCTATGAAACACTTCTGCAGCACAGATGTAACTCCCAGTTCTCAATACAGGATGAAGTCATTTGAGTGGTGGAGTTGAATGTATAATTATGTTTTGTAATATTGCCAGTGGATTAGGTAAAATTCTCTTTTCTGGACTAGTTTGTATGTTTGTACGTAGACAGGGCAGTGAAGGTGGTAGTGGTGGTGGTAATCATTCTGGTTTTTGTTCCCATGGTCACTCCTGTCACCTGCTTCACAAACCATCATGGTTGTCTGCCAGTTTCAGCAAGGAACTGCAGTTTGGAAATCCGGAGCCTGAAAAATCAAACATGATTTTTCTTTCTTGAGATAATTCTCTTAAATAGGGTGAATGTTTATCAACTGGATAAAAAGGAAAAATGGTAATTGTTTCTGGTTTTATTGTAAGAAACTGTACATGGGCTAACAATTTTATGTGTTAAATTTGGATGGCAAGGTTAGGTTAGCGGTTGGACTTGATGATCTTAAAGGTCTTTTCCAACCTAGATGATTCTATGATTCTATGTATATTCCTGTATGCTTTATAGAAGAATAAGAGACAAAGTGCCTTGTTTTTTAGCATCAGATATCAGTCATGATTCTCTGCTCATAGCAAAAAGATACTGTGGCTTTCAACCATGTGGTAGAATTACATGGATGGACCTTTGAAATGTTTTTTTGCTAGCATTTGGCTAGACATCCTTTCTGTTAACATGTGCAATTCTGTAAAGCTGTTGCTAGAATGTTAGAACAGAGAATGTATTAATTCCATGTCGAGATGCATAAGCAATGTTGGAAAGTCACCATATCCAGGCATGGTCTAGGCTTTTGTTGTGTTTGTCTAAGCCGTTAAGTTTAAAAGTCTTTGAGAACAGAGTATGAGCAGTGACTTCTGGTACAAATATTTACATTCTGTTATTACACTCTATAAACTCAGTTTTTTGTAAGTATCACCAAAGTGCTACTCCTTCTGTGTACACTGCTGCTTTATAAAAAGCTATAACTTTGAGGAGAGCATTCAGCTGAGAGTACAGATTCAGGTTCTTGACCTTCAAATATATAACAAACATCTCAAGGTAAGCTAGAGGATTTATCACTATGGGAAAAAAATAATTTCATCTCCATAAACATTTATAAACAAATCCTGAATGTAGATAGGGAAATAATGAATAGTCTTAAACAAAGGAAAGATGGGACTTCAAAACAGAGGGAGATGTTTTGATATGTGCCCAATGTCTAACATAAACATATTTCACTGTACTTGAAGTAGACCTTGATTTTCTATGCACTGTGAAGGTCTACCAAAGTAATACCAGGCTGCACACTATCATAATAAAAATTAGGTTTGGCCATATCTGGGATCCAATGACCATACAAGCTAGAACTCTAGATATTTTTTTCTCCTTCTGTATTTTTTTTTTTTGCTCAATACATTTCTAAGAATATGCTGTTTCTTAAAATAGCCTAGTCTGGGTAAAAATTCAATGCCTAGCTTCACTGTATGTCCATACTTTCTCTCAAAAACCAAGTATTTTTATTAATCAGCTGTCAACTGATAAAACAGAAAAAGTAATTTCTAGCCTCCAATGTTTCATTCTGGATTGATATAAAAAAGAAGAAATTTGAACATTTTTCATTATCTGAAAAAGTTCAGTTTTTAACTATGAGTTATGCCATTTTAATGTCACATATTTCCATTTAATAAGGAAAATATTTCTTTTTAATAATAGGAGATAGTAGACTGGACTATAAAAGAGTAAATTTCATGCATTATAATCAATACCTGGAGGTGAATGTTGCAACATAAGTCATATAAATGACAATCTCAAAGGGGTATATTTATTGTATTGCAAGTAGCTGTCCTGGTTTCTGCTGGAATAGAGTTAATTTTCTTCCTAGCAACAGGTATCGTGCTGTATTTTGGATTTAGTGTGAGAATAATGTTGATCACACACTGATGTTTTTTAGTTGTTGCTAAGCAGTGTTTACAATTAAGTCAAGGACTTTTCAGCTTCCCAGGCCCTGCCAGCGAGGAGGCGTGAGTCTTCTGCAGGAGGTGCACAAGAAGCTGGGAGGGGGCACAGCCAGGACAGCTGACCCAAACTGGCCAAAGGGATATTCCATACCATATGGCGTCATGTTCAGCATATGAATTGGGGTCAAAGTTGGCTGGGGTGTGATCACTGCTTAGGGATGGGCTAGGACTGGCTGGCGGGTGGTGAGCAATTGCACTGTGCATCACTCGTTTCATATATTCTATTGTTATTGTTATTGTTTTATCTTCCTTTTGTCCTATTAAACTGTCTTTATCTCAGCCCATGAGTTTTACTGTTTGGGGTTTCTTTTTCTCTCTTTCCCAATTCTCCCCATCCCACCAGGGGAGAGTGAGCAAGCGGCTGCATGGTGCTTAGTTGCCAGCTGAGGTTAAACCACGAGAGTAGCACATAGCATAGTCCCCTCAAAAATTTCAGGAGACCATCATATTCCTTTAAACATTTTTTATATTAACAGACTACATTTTTTGACCAGTTGTATTGATTTGGTTTAGTGGTGAAATGCATAAACAGTTCAGAATCTAATTACCAATTCATCATCCAGTAGGGACTGAATGAATCTGAAAAGAAGGTGCAAGATAAGTAACTGTGAAAACTGTGCCCTTACTGTTAGTCTTTGGCTATTGCCACCTAATTGTCTTTTCAGATAAAGCTGTTTTTCCCATTTCATTTATTTCTTCTGAGAAGACCCGTCTGTACACTTACGGGAACGAATGTGATATTTATTCTACAGATATTTTACAGGTAGCTATCAGGCAGATAGTAATTTGTGTGATGGCTTCTGTGTTGCAGCTGGATAGACTGAACACTTATTTCTGTTTGTGTTTTTAAAATATGAAAATTGTCTTAAAAAAAAAAATTAAATGTTTTTTGTTCCAATCACAGTAATGCTGTTTTCTTTGTAACAAAGTGCTCTACAAAAAACTGTAACTTCAAATGTAAACATGACTCCCGGTGCCTCCTGCCACGTACACAAACAAACCACCTAATCATCAACCTGAAATTGCTTTTTAACCATAGCAACCTGCACACTTACCCTCTGAAATGCTTCATTAATGAAAATACCAGGAGAATTCTTTGCATCTGGAAAATTACAGTGATTTAGAAATATTTAGTATTTCTTTTGCAAGCTTCTAGCCTGTAGGGAGTCATTCATTTTGGTCATTCAACTTGTTTTATTTTTGCTTTTAATTGTTTATATTTTAATGTTGATTTTAAGTTTGCCTCTATAATCTCTGGGCAGAACCTAAGTCTAAAGATTTTAAAAGGGAATCTTCTAAATGTTCTCTGCTTTGAGGGATTTGGTTGTTTGTCAGGTTTTTATGTCTACAACTATATGAAATATAAATCTAAGACACGGTACAACCATATAAAATGTAAACCAGCCAAAATGTTATTTTCTTGTTATTATTTATTAGCCGTTTTTGCTAAAGAAGAAGACAAACTCTAGATTCTTCTCTTTTGCCTTCCCACGAACACATGTTCCACAGCACGCTTGAGAATCGGGGCCATGCACTCTAGAGGATATGCCAAGAGCATGGTTTTAGTAGTGCAAAGAGTTTGGCAGCAGTATCACTTCTATCATCTCCCACACCCCATGATTTGTTCTTACCTCTTGCATCAGCAGCATACCATTTAAAAAAGAAAAAGTAATCTGGTGTCCCCTCTCCCTCCAAATCCCCAAAACAGTAACACAACAGTTCAGTTTAGCTGCTGGAAGGGAAATAATCAACAAACACTTATTGCAGATTATTCAGCTGTGTTCTGAAGAAGACAATATGGTAGATAATACAATCAGTGTAAAGTATGCATACTTGGATCATGACAAAAACTTCACCATGCACAGATATAGCAGTGTTACCTAATGTGCGCATATTGGCAACTAACCACCACAGTTTGTAATAGGACTTCCACTGAAAATAGTAACAATTTTTGTATGTTAGGAAGTTACAAGCAAATCCAGAACTCGTATTCCTCTCTCGGGCCATACTTCATGGCATAAAAATACAGCCCCGCTTATTGTTTCAAATCCTTCATAGTTTCTCCTTCATAATGAAGGGGTTTTTCTGAGTATTTGGAAAACAGATAACAAGTTTTATTTCTTTATCTGATAAGGTAGCAATCACTAGGAGGCAAATTTATTAATATTCCCTTATTGTCCTAAACCAAGCTGAATTCTTTGCTTATTTGGAACTGAAAATAAGAAACACTTATTAGATGTTAGAGGAAGGTTAATCAACTAGTGAGAGAACCCAAATAGTCAGGTCATAGATTCCAGCGTTGTTCCGCTGGTAGTTTTCCTGACACTGCAAATGCCTGAAGAGATCACAGTGCTCCTGTTTCCTTGTTTTAGGGAGAATTAAGTTCCTGCTTCTGTATAGCAAACACGTTCTTTGACAAGGTATCAGGCTTGCAGGGCCAAATTTTCTTTCTCTGGTGTTACATCTTTATAGTACTTTGATAACAGTAAATGTAAATTGTACAAAAAAAATTTTTTCTAAGCTTGAATGTCTGAGGGAGAACAACTATTGATACACATATGAAAAAAACCCCAACAAACTCCTGGCTGAAAAAAGCTCCTAATGGAAAATATTTTTTCATGCTCCCTATGAAGCACAGGACTAAGAAATCCCAATTTTCATTCACCAGCCTTAGTTTGGACTTTTAGTACCAGACACACACATTTCCTTACTTCAGTTTAGCTTTTCAAATCACAAAACCCTCAAGTGGAGTAGATGAGAAGTAGTTTAAACATTTTTAGGAGTGCTTTTTGTTGAGATGTGATGAGGACTGCTAGAGTTACGCTGAACTCTGTGTGGAGGAACCGCTGATATTGAAGATCATTGGTCCAACACTCTCTATTGAACTGTCCTGCCTGGATGAAAAGTGGTGAAGGGGAAGCCTGGATAGCGAGCGCCTGGCAGTGCAGAACTTGTTGCTGACTGTTTAGTGTGACCAGCTTATGCTCATCTCAGTGGTGTGCACTTTCCTGAACGAGGCAGGAATAAAGCTATGAAGAAGATGAAATTGCTTTGGAGCGTTCTTATAAGAGATGAAATTGATAGCCCCTAAAATGTGAAGAGAGTCTAATCAGAATGGAACGATGTATTGGGGGAAAATACAACAAGAAAGCAAATAAATGTGAAGAAAAGAAATGAAAGTTACATTTTTGATGGCTGAAGAAAAGTGAGAAGATGATACTTATGCAGTCTTTCTATGAATTTTTCATCGCATCCTGAGAAAGAAAGCAGTGCCACAGCTGTTTGGGTTTGAAACTAAGAATCTTGTTATAGCTGTGATGCCATGGATGATGCATGGATTGGACGGAGGCTCTGTGCTTGGTTAATACTCCATTTTTATTGTGCTTTAATCCTATTCTATTTACTGTTAAAAAGAAAGAAATGAAACTGAAATGACAAAAGCCAAGCCATCATAATGTCAGAGGTTCTGAAAAGTATTTTCCTGTGCATCTCATACTCAGAGAGAAAGACTGCCTTCAATGGGGAACCCCTATCTTTTAACATCAGCCGCAGGTCCTGTGCTGCTCTTCCCCAATTTCTTTTGACTCCTAGTAAATACTGACCTCAGAACCCTTATTTCTTCAGTTCTGAACTAGGAACTTCAGATACAAGACCTTTTGAAAAGGGAATGATAGTTTTTTGACCTATTTTATCTATCATCTATTGCCACCCATACTCTTCATGATTCTGAAAGCAACCCCATTGCTAGCAAAAGAAATTGCACAAGCCTTTTTCTTTCAAGTGTAGAAATCTATATCTTACACTTGTGTTGCACAAACATCTGCATATGACAGGAGAAGCTAGCAGCTTGTGGTGCGTACAAAAATAGGTGAAAAGCTTTCCCAGCACAGTGCAGTGGCTTTTACACAGCAAGTTCCAAGCTTCTCTTGGAGCTTATTTGTGGAGCATTCACTAAAGCCAAAATAAGTATCTCAGCACAGCTTCTTAGAACCTGGGAATTATATAGACCTGTATAACATTAGAAAGTAAGAGATTAGTCCAGTTTAATGCTGGTCACAATAAAATGTCTCAATATGCTTTCAAAACTGAACCATTTTCTATAGCCAGAGGTGTTCTATCAGTTACTTTTTAACGTATACTTTTGTCACATAAAATTTTAAAGATTTAATATAAAAAGGCATTTTAAAAGCATTATACAAGTATTAATGGTTCCCCTGAATTTGTTAAACATTCCTCGTTAGAGGGAATTATGATGTATAACGCTTGATAATTTCTGAGAGAGACATAATTTTAACTTCAGCTGTGTCATTTCATTCTATGAAGCTGCTTATTAGTAGTAGCAGTGCAGCCTTGCAGGCTTTATGCATTATAAAAAACAAAAAATATGAGCTGCTGTCCAGGCTCATAATAGTGTCTGACGTAACAAAGTGTAGGTTGTAAGGCTGTGAAAACCAGTACCCATCAACTCAACAGGAAAAACACAGACGCAACAGCTCAAAACACTGATTCATTATCTCCCCAATCTGTAACTAATTTGCACTGCATAAAAATAATTTCAGATAAATATGAGCCTTGCAGACCATCATAGTTTAAGTGTGTGAGCAGAATTCCCAGTTTCCTTAGAAAACCTTGATCCTAATAAGCTGAAAAATATTATCATAAATCTCGGTTTGTCTTTTTACCTGCACTCCCCCACACACATCCTAAAGGAACTCTGGTGAAGAGCGTGGAGTTTGGCTGGTGCAAATAAGAGGCGAATGTTGCCCAATGCATTTAATGAGAAAAGCATTGGCTTTCAGATTTACCCAGGGGTGATATGTGTTACTTTCCTGGCCAGTGTGACATTGCACATATTTTTGCATGCCAAGTTGCATCAGACTGCCACTGAGAGCAAACAAGTAAAATAACAAGTCCCCCTGGCTTCCCGCGGTATGAAATCTGTGACCCAGATTCTCCTAGCTCTGCACGTAGCGCAGTTCAGAGCTAGAGGGGTGAAAAGACAGCCTTATGCTGCTGGAACCTGCTCTGTTTAAGCCAAGTCCTCAGGGAAAATACCAGGAGCTCACTTGTACTGGGACACAGCAGCTAGGAATCACCAGACTGTTGGAAACTATTGGCCAGTCCTTTGTGCAAATGACCAAGGCTGCTTTCCCAACTGTGTACCTGTGGGAAACAGTGCCACAGCACATTCTTTAGGGGAATACCACTGAGAATAGCTGCACTGGCTTTGAGGCTGAGGGAACACACAATATAAAGTATTGCTTCTAGGCTCCAGGAAAAAATGGAGGGGAAAAGGGCATGTGGCATTGCCCTTCTCCAGTGGACTGCCAGCATACTGCCAAGAATGTATTGCAGCAAAGTGGCTACATTCTTTCCAATAAGCCGGTAATTTTTTGAGACAAGGACATTTTTTTACATCTGATTCCTCATCTAATAGTCTCTACAAGTTGTCCCAAAGTAAAGCCTAAGGGCAGACAGACTCTTCCCTCTTGATGTTACCAACAGAAATTCTGTACCTGTGCATTATCATTTCTTTCAGGGAAAAATAAGAGAAACCCAGAGAGGCCAGAGTAGACTCTGGAACCTCCTTGGCAGGAAGGATTGATGTCCTTTGTGTGGTGGGTATTGGTGTATTTTCGTCATTATTAAGGCCCTGATTCAGGAAGGTAGGGAAGCCATTTCATAACTTGCAGCACAAGGGGATGGCTGATTTTGCAGTGAACGACCTCTACTAGAATACCTCTCTGAAGTACTGGAGAGCATCTGCTACTTCTTTGTTATTCCCAGATGGAATAATCTATAACAACACCTGAAATGATGTTTCTGCTTAGAGTGCCTGGCAGTCCAGCAAAGTCAGCTGTAGTTTAACCTTCAGATTTGGATGCAGTTTGTTTGACTCCTCTGCTGCAAATTTTGAATATATGTAACATATTCAGAGAGCTTTGGTGTTGGTTTTGGTAAGAAAGACAACAGGTTCCGCCAACATAGCCAAGGTGTTGTTATCACAGGAAGGGGATGATAGGAGAGCCTGTCAATATTAAAAGTGCATTATAGTTAAACCTTCTGGATTGTGGCGTTGGACAACGAGCTTCAGGATTCTCACTGTAAATGTAACATACTGTATTTGCCTAAGCTTTCTAACAGCTCACCGTACAGGTGATTTCAGATACAATATAAGGGAAATAAAAGCTGTACCTTACAGGTCATTCTATACCTCTGCATACTAGATTTAAGAACAAAAAGCTAGCTTCTAAAATAAGTAATTCTGAATTGTCCTTGAAAATTGTCAAAGACTAATTATTCTGCTAATGTTGTGTGACTTACTCAAAGGCTATTTTTACCATGAAAATTTCCTCACAATGAGAATGCTTCATTCTGCTTCAGTAGTTAGTGATATGTCCTTGAAACATAGGTCCTAGGTTTTGAAATTATCAAGGGCTTTCTAAAGCACAGACCAGTTTACTCTGTAGCTGAACTGGTTCTCTCTCTTTCCATCTCATTGCATTTAAGAAAAGTGAGTTTTCAGAAGCAAATGCAGAAAACTGCCGCAGTGCCTGGATTTGAAACCTTAATGCGCTTATAAATATATGTACATATATGAAATAATAAATCATAATATTGTATGAATTTGCAAATATCTAGGTCCTCTGTACAAGATATCAGAACATAAATGTTCATTAGTAGATCCAAATATAACTATACTAGAGCATGTCGTCCTTTTCCTCTCTTTTTATGTAGTGCAAGTGCTTGGTTATGAAGGTAGTAGTATGATGTCTCAGTGTCAACAAATGCTCATTGAATGGTGCAATGAGGCATAGCTTTGCTGATTTCGTGCAAAACGTGTTGATTCTCACTAGCTGAAGGCAATTTATAATTTACTTTGCTAATGTGGACATTCTGTAAGATACAGAAATCTGTAAGATACAGAGATCTTTCTGGATGATAGCGAGTATTCACATATTTGAAATAGGAACATTTTGGGAGGAAATTCTGAACAGTGATCATGGTTGTTTTTACAGAGGAAGTACATTTTGTCGTATTTGCTTGGACTCGAACAGACCTTACAGTATTGGAGAAAAGCAGATCCATAGTGTATGTAAGAAAACTTCTTTCTGTTTGCAGTGCTCTCACTTTGGCCAAGGATTTCTAGACAAGCCTAGAAATTCACTTAATTCTGTTGAAATCCCATGAATGCCCTGGCCTTGTTTTCCGTTACTCTCAAACTCTTATTTATGTTTTTTTGTGTATGTGGGGGGAATGGAAGAGTACATGGCTTACCTTTATCCAGTAAGTTTTCAAGAAAGAACTCAAGTGAGTAATAGCTGTTGATCCAAAAATTCTGGGTCAAAGTAATTTATTTTTTTTGGCATCTTCAGGCAGTATTTTTCTTCAGGCCTGTTACTTCTTGCCTGTGTTCAGTTATGAAAAAATGTTTCTAAAACATTTAAAACTACAGGATAGAAAGAGTATGGTGGAGAAAGGTGGTCCTTCTTTTGACACTGGCATTGATGTTCTTGTGGTAATACAAGATCCCTTGATTAAGAGTGTGTCAAGCCCCTTTTGAAGCTGTACAATAAATCAATATCACTCTGGAAAAGTTTGATAAGGGTGTAAGAGAGGATGCTGTACACAAATACCTGGGGGATATTTACTAACCTCTTCTCTCCAGTCATCAATCACTTCAGCTGGGCCAAACTGACAATCTGTAGAGGCCACTTGGTTAATGAGACAGAATTAACCCTTTCCAGAATTATGTTATACCTTCCAGTCATTAACACCCATGTCCAATTCCCAGCTACCAATTCTTATCTTTAGGAAAACATCCTTAGAGTCTTCTCCAGGGACCAGTGTGAAAGTACAAATTGTAAGTAAGTGGATGATTTGAAAGCTTGGAACAAAGAGGAGTGATAAGTCACTGTTACTTGCCACACTTGGTTGTAATTGAACCAGGAATTACATTATTATTACAATATTATTATTGTCATATAATTACAATGATATACCGAGTTGGAAGGAGCGTGCGGATTTTAGGTGTAAGAGGTGACTTTGTGCATGTTAGACTTGTTTTGGAAGGATGAGGATTTTTTTTGCACGAGGCCATGTTTGAATGAGGACACTTGAGAAGGGGGTTGCAATATGGGTATTGACATATAAAACACTGGATTTATGGGCCTTAAGTTAAGATAAGCAATATTAAACACCTCACATTCTGCAGTTCAGATAAATAGAGCAATTTTTCTGTTATCTGTTTCAGATAAGCAGGTCTCTGAGAAATGTATTGTTGCAGTCATTTGGACTTGATAGCTTACAGCCATGGCTATCCATTTGGAACTGAACCACATAATCCAGCCTGTAGATCTAGAAGACATGTAAAATTGAGTTGCAGTAGTAAAAACTTTCCCACTTTGTCTTAACATGGGTTAGCATTACATTTAGCATTACATAGTGTTGTAGTCAAAATGTTCATCTGTCTTTAAGTTGGTGGGATCACTTAGCTCTGTCATGGTTAATGGCTTTTTTTCTGAGGTTGACTATAGATGAATTTCATGGTTTCTTAGTTGTGTTTTTTTTAATTTTGTAAAAACACCTCATCTTTAACGGTAATGAATTTTGATTCAACTCTTAGTTTAACAAAACATTTATAAGGGCATTTCCTTTTTGCACTTGTAAAAATAATGGAAAGGGGGGGCCCTTACAGATATCCTAAGATTCCCATAAAATAGTAGCTTTGATTTTCTGCCTAATCGTACTCTGCAAGCCAGTATCTGCTCTGTCCTCTCAAAGAAGTACGTTTTGTTCTTGCATACCCTCTTATGCCTGCAAAAAGTGGAAAATCTGTATTTCAACTAGGAGTTCCTTAGATCAGTCTTCATGTCCTGAGCAGCCTATCAAGAAAAAGCATAAAGTAAAAAAGCAAACACCTATATTCGAGATTTAATGTTTGGGGAGTATCTGTGCTTCATTTACAAATACCACAACTACCTAGAGATCTAGTTAAAACTAGCCCTAGTGAAAGTGAAAGCTAGCCTTATGCTAAAAGCTCAGTTGTAACTCACTTCTGCCCACCACGCAAGCCATTGATACGGGTGAAAAGACTGTCACGGAACTTAATTGGGAAGCTTTAAAAATGAGCCATTATTTAATTGTGGCATCCTAGTTTTGATTAAGGAACAAACAAACAAACAAAAATAAGGAAAGGTGTTAAAAATATTCTTTAGGGGTTGTAAAATTTTATCAGCCAGCTGACATCTGTGAGGATGACTTCTATTTGTTTGCTTGTTAATTTATGTTGTTTATTTCTTAATTTCTTATCAATTACAGTCTTCTATTTCTTCCAATAAAAGTCTGGTTAGGGATCTCCAAAATAAGTTCTGATTCACTTATGTGTTCACATTGACTGGCTTCAAGTTTTATTGTACATTATTCAAAGTGCAAATTTGGTTGAAAGAGTAGAAATGGTTATAAGCCTTGCTTTGTGTAACACATATAGCACAAGCTTCCTTTCCAGTGGATGAGAACTCATTCATGATTTCTAGAGTATGGATAGTCGTCAATATGAATAAACTACTTGCTGGCAATTGGTATGTGAAAGGAATTTGAATTTCTAAATGGTAATTAAATTTTACTTTCCTTAATCAACACAAGACTAAAGAGAGTTCTTCTCTCTTACTCACATAGTGGGGAAGGCTGCAGGCTGTGAGGGGATCGATCAAACTGCCTGCTCCTCTTCCGAAAGCTGTTTCTTATGTACTCTAATGAACATGGATATGAAGAAGCCACATGGAGTGTACTGAGCGTGCTGATGAAAGGCAGTCAAATGGTCAGGATGATAAATAATGTTTATGTTTGCAGCAAAGATGTGCATTCCTTAACTGCAGCCTAAACATTGCAGCATTTATGTGGAGATTAATACACAAAAAAAGAGATTCCTGTAAAGCTCTGGAGGTTCAACTCTTAAATGCGACATCATCACCATATCTCCATTTCCTCAAATGCAGATTAAGTCGTATCTGAAACTAAAAAACTTAAGAGCATCTAAAAGGACTATAAATGGCTGTTAATATTGATGTCTACTCAGAGGAAACCAGTCTAGTTTGACTGTTCACTGATGTGTTTCCATTCATACTCAGACCTATTTATATAGGACGGAAGAAGACATTTTATCTTCTCTTATTTTTAGAAAACAAGAATAGTTAAAGAAGCACAAAATGTATCTATTTTTAAAAAAGGGGGAAGATGATGTTATATGTTTTAATTAGCTAATTTGAAAACAGACTTGTGTTTTATGGGTTTTACTGATAGAAACTGAAGTAAATGAAAAGCGGTTGTCTGAAGGAGGCCATTTTTTATCTCAATAAACTGTTTCTACATATGATACATAGAAGGAATACAGTTTGATACCCATATAGAATAAAAAATCTGTAAGTAAGTTAGTAAAGTAATCTTTTACTGGTGGGTTGAGGATGTTCTGCGTTTTTGTTAGAGAGTCAAAGCAGATCTCAGCACTGGTGATGCTCATGCAACTTTGCTTTAAGTTTGCTACACATCCTTTTTACCAGGTTTCTCCTCTCTTTTGAAATCTTGGTCTTGCCTTTTACTTTTGATTTTACAGTCTTTAGCAGAAAAGGTACCCCAGACCAGATGGATAAGCAATACCATCATCCAACATAGATGTTAGCATTGATTTTAATATTGTTTAATCATAGATAGCTCTGTAAACTGACAGAAATCCTGGAAATTATCCTGATTTCTCTCTCCTTTGCCCTACCACTCCTTGAACTGTACCTTATGAAACGTGTCGATTTGAACTTTCCTGTGCTAGCTTGCCAAATCGTGTAATCTAACTTAGAAATGTTAGTCAAAGCCAAAGGTGTACATTAAGGTGTCAGGTAAGTTAAATTGCCCTCAAGTCACTCAGCCAGAGTATTCAATGTACAAAACAAAGTGGTAGTTGCAGTAGGAACCTACAGAAAATAACAGGCTAATGTTCCTGATGGAAAGTAGACCTGACTGCCTTTCTTGAAATCATATGAAGTTTTGCAATTATTTAGCAAAAACATGGTCGAGGCTGTGTGTGAGTAACCTGGAAAAGACTTTAAGATACTGTAGTGGTACGGTATTGATAACTGGTAATCTCTCCTCTCCCCCAGCATTCTGATTATTTCTATCTCTGGTTTTGATTTTTTGCTTCATTTTTAACGTAGCAAGAGCATCACATTTCAGTCAATTACAACAGTATATATTTTGTTTCCTTCTAATGGGTTCTCATATCTTTCCAACGCACAGTAGCTACATGATATCTCTTAATGGCTCAAGGTCATAGATATACAATACCAAGGCAGACAGACAGGACTTTGCATTAAAAATCTGAATTACATACATCCACATGAAATAGCCAAGAAAAGGGAGATCTTATTTCTAAGCTGCATGAGAACTGTCCTCTGCCCCCTCTTTGTTCTGTTAAGACTTTTGTATGTTGCTTAATGCAGAAGTGGTGGAAAAATAGGCAGAGATCAAATAATTTCATAGTCACAATTCACCATGTAATTCAAACTTTCATATTCTGCAAAAGTGAAAATGGGTTTGACTCCTTTTTTATATATGAGGTTGTGTTTAATGTTCAAGGAAATTAATAAGAGCCTTCCTATCAGTTTCAACACGCATTGGATCAGATTATTAGACATTTGACACATGACATTCAAACTGGCATGTATGTGATTGCATGCTAGAATAGTAATGAAAATTATCATACCTTCTGCCAGAAACACCAGGAAAAACAAACAAACATGCTTTTCTAATGCACATACGATTTTAAATGCTCCAAATTACATTTACTCAATCAAATCCTTGTCAGTATGAAAGCCTTGCAGGTTGTGGTTTTGGAGATAACATGTTCAGGGAAATGCTATACTTCAAAGGCAGAGTATTTTCCTGTATTCAGAGAAAATATGTAGTATGTATACGATACCATGCATACTATACTATTGCCTTAGATGACAGGAATATCTCAAAATATTAAATAAATAACCTTTACAGGAGATGAAAAATTCCAATTTTATTATGGGAATTTCGGGTTACACTCAGTGACGTTATATTTGCATATGTCTTATGGAGAACTCGAGGTCTCTTAAGGGGTAAAAAGTTTTGAATCCTAAGTTATCATCACTAGAAATATGTATTCCTCTGGTATTTAAAAACGCCAGAGATTTTCTTTTGTAGTAACATACTGTAATGATGTCAAGATCTTAAAAAAAGATCATGGTATTAATAAGATAGAAGGCTGGTTTGATGGAAAAGCCATTGATAAAATGCCATTCTCACATAGCAAGTAATTGTTCTTAAGATCATATGAGGCACTAATACCTCATGTGGGCATAACTACAAAAAAAATCTGAAATACTACAAGTTGTTTATCAGTAATCTATGAAACTTGAGAAGTGACTAGCCTATTAATTGTTGTAATTCACTGACTACAGTCAAGAATTATGACAGGCTTTTAGATTTAAAAATATTTTGAGTAAATCTCAACTTGATATATAAAAATGTTTTAAAGTGAACAGGTAGTCTGCTCACTCTGATGGGCAAAGAACTGCAAATAATGAACCTTTACAAATAACTATTTTTCCAGGAATATCTTAAGGGTTTTACTGTAAGAAGTAGCCCAGAGGTGAAGAAAGCTGTCAAATGAAGATCAGCCTGGAATAGTGATGATGTGCAGTTTGATCTCCACCGAGATTCTCAGAGGCAAGGAATCCCTTTAGAAATAGTGAGGGAGGAAATGTGAAAAGGTAATTTAGAAGCAGGTTTGGTCAGAGGTAGGCATAAATGGAAAGACTAGTTTGAGGGAGGGGAAAAGCTTGATTAGGTTTTCTTTTGGAGTTCCCAATATTTTCCTCTTTTGCTGCCAGCTGGAAATACTACAGGGAAGGGACTGCTCTTCCATGGGGAAGCCCTTCCATCCCCACCAGAACCTGACCAAGCATCACCTCTGTAACAGCTCTCTGAGTTGTTTTCCTCTTGCACTAAGCAAGGATGGCAGGGGCTCATACACAGCGCTGTGCCCAGCACCACCGCGCACAGGAACTGAAAGTACAGGGTGCCTGTGTAGTAGCCCTCAGCAATGAAGGATCCTCAGCGACTAAAAAGTATTCAATCTGACACCGCTAAAAAAGTAATCCTATCACTGTATTTTGTCAGTTCCTGACCTAGTTTCAAGTCTAAAACAAATGCCTGTTTTAGGCTGGTAGACAGAGAAAGGAAGTTATTCAAGTCTTTCAGAACCTATAAAAAAGAACAGATTAAGTTCAATTAAAAAAATCATCTGGGATTTGAGGGGAAAAGATTTTAATATTATTTAAAATTTATTTGCCTTAGAAAAGATGAAAATTCCTGTTCCACTGCAGGTAAGTGGGATGTTCTTTTCCATTCTCATTTATCTCAAGTACCAGAAAGGGTAGCATCACCAAGAGGTAAATATGTCTACTGAAAGAAAAAGAATATAAAAACTGAAAAATTAAATAAGAAAACATACAATTTATTCAGAAAGTAATATGCAAATATTGCTTCTCTACAGTTCCATTGATTAAGAATTTCATCATTCATTTGTGAGGAATCACAAATTCTTCATTCTTCCTATTTTGAAGCATTTGTTACAGTACCAAGGCATTTCAGAACCTTTACAGTACATTTCTGACTTGATCTCTTTGGAGTGCTACTAAACTTAGACTTAATGATTGATTTTTAGGGTCATAATGGATGTTTAAGTACACGTACAACATCCCAGTAGTGTATTTTACTTCAAATCATAGACATGTACGTTTGTCCCAACTTCTGCTTTAGCAGTTTCTTGGTGTGAGTTTCTTTGGTTCTTCCTAGTTGAAAAATGGTGTCCCTAAGCACAAAATAACATGGAAAACCAAACACAGTGTGTCCACTGATATTTTCAGTAATTTGAAATAAAAAGTATCAATTTTTTACCAACTTTTTAGCATTGTCGATTCAACAATACATTGTAATTTTGTTATCCCTCCGCAAAGCTGCCAGTGCAAACTGGCCATTTTGACTGGATTGAGAGATTTTGCATTTTGCCAGGCTAGTTTTCTACTTTCTCCCATGCTTTAAAATACTACTGGCTTTTGTCCCTTCTGCCTGTCTTTAATTTGTATACCTTAACGTATACCTGTGCAATCATATCTTCACAAATACACAGTTTCTTGCATCCTTGAATTTCCTGTGCAAACGGGCTTCTGCTTCTCTCCCCTGCTTCGTTTGTTTTTGCAAATGTATGTACGCAGTCCTCTCTCCCTCCTCCACCCCAGACGTGATAATAAGGTTCAGTGGATAGCTATTCAGAAATCATAGATTTGAAATGAATGGTCCATTTTTGCAGTATTCATCTCAAAAATGGTTCTTTGCACAAGAAAGGACTCCTTTCAGAGTGATCAATCAGCAGTGCCTTGTGTTGTCAAAAGCTGTATCTGTACTGTTCAGCGGAGCACAGGCCAAGAGCAATCTAAAGCATGGTGTGGTGTATAATCTACACGCTGTGCATCCGCGTACCTTACCCCAGCATCTGACAAGCATGCCAGTCTCCCTACAGCACAGCACGCTGCTGCACACAACTCCAGCACCTTCCCAGAAAGAATTCACAATCGTACGTGCTGCACATTTGCCACAATATGGCACTACACAGCAATTTAATACGCTGTACTTTCAGGCCAAGGAATTGCACCTATATGCGTGCTCACCATGTTCAGAAGCGGAAGTAACTAGGAGATACATTACTTACATCTTGTAAGGTTTTTTTCCGTGCAGTCAGGGTTTAACTTAGGTGTGATGCCGGACTGAAAGCACTGTGTGAATTTAATGCTAACCGAGATACACACGGGGAGCACCGTGGTCTCCGGAGCCGTGAGGGTGTGGAGGCTGCCACCCAGTCTTTCTCCGAGTGGCCAGCAGTGGAGCTCAGCTTTGGTTTTGTCCCACTGGGGAAGAGAAAGAGATAACAATCGCTTTAGAAGAGGCTGTTCTTCGCAGTATGACTTATCCTTTAGAGTACAGAGAATAAATAACTTTTTGTTACAATGAATAAAAAAGAATGGAAGCAAAAATGAGCTTAACTCCAAAAAACTGTAATGTAACCTATCTATAACATTTATTTTAACTATATCAGAAGCCTGAAGCTCCAATGTTATTGTTTCTAAGATTAGTCTGGCATTGAGTGTTAAGTATCTTAAATTAATAAATTTTAATTAATTGTAATTCCTAAAAGAATTAGCAGATTTCTGATTCATTCTGTACAAATTCATTTCCTAATGAGTCAGTGTGGTAATTTTGGAAAGGATAACTTGTAATTTTCATGCGTATCAAAAGATAGAGTCCCTTTTAACGGCAGCGCTGAAACCAGTTAATTCTGGAGCGATCCACAACCTTCCGGTACTCTGTGTGTGTTTATATACAGAGAGAATATAAATGCATGACTCTTTGCTTAGTGATATTTTTTACTGTTATTATTTGAAGATCACTTCCAATATACCTCATTTACAGATAAGCAATTATGTATTTTCTGGGATTGCCAGATGCTTGCCCTTAACTTCCCAAGATACATGTTTCCCTTTTATTTCCCTGTAAATTCATATGTATCTGGATAAAAGCTGTTTTCTAACTGTATATGCATTGTCCATATGGCTAAAAAGCTGTTAAATGTCTGGAAGATTATCCAGAGCAGCAGTGCAGTTAAGCTTTATGTTCAGTGAAGTGTCATTATTTTTTCAGGATAGTAAAAATCAAGGAATATTAAGTGGCAACAGATAAAAAGGTGTTATTACAACAGCCCCTTAATTAGCCAGTTTGAGTTCCTTTTTGATCTTTTCAATTAGCCAATAAACTGTCTTTAAAGTTATGTTATTGGGCAAGTACATCATGGAAAATCAGTTATTTGAAAGGATTTTAACAAACTCTCAGCCATTTTTACAAATGTAAATGTACTGTAACCCTTAGCCAACTGGCTAAGTAGCCATCTGCTGTATAGATGATTGCTCTGATTATGTGCAAAGACAGCAGGTCTCTACTGCAAGACTTTATTTTATTTATAAGGCTATATACATTGGCTTCCATTCTAATTAGATTTTGCACAGCTATAGCAATGTAGGAGGCACTTTAATAAATGCTCAACAATATCTATGCCTCTTCCAAGTTGGCTTAATTTAATGAGATGTCCTCTACAGAAATGTTCCAGAAGGGATTGTAAAGCGATTGTTTACCACTTGGTCTTACAAGGAGTTAACCATGATTCTGCAACAGCAGAGGTTTGTAGATGAAAATCACAGGCTGAATTTTGACTTGCATTGCACAACAAAACTCACATAAAGCTGTTAAACTGTGGAGATACATGGGTTTACATATTAATCATCCCTGGGCAGAACTTTTCTCAGATAACACCATCTCAGATTAATTGCAGGTACAGGAAATGTTTAGGACCCTAAAAAAAATATTTTTGAATGTGGAACGAATAGCTGCATAACTGTTTGGACTCTTTTACTGCTCTGGAGGTATGCCATTCAACCCTCCAGAAATCACCGCTGCGAGAGATCTTTGCAGGGAAGACTATACAGTGAAATTGTAATGATTGTTCTGTGTCAAAGCCAATAAGCCTAGACTTCATGTTTCTATTTAGCTGGCTTTCATGCTGTAAATCCTGAGTCTTAATGAGGACAATTTATCCATTAACTGGAGTAATTATACATTTTTGAGACCCCCTATCAAAAAGATTAGTTGTTAAAGAGACAATGTCAAGTGGCTGAGGACCTACATGTCAGTGTTGTTAGGTAGAAATTTTTCCAGGATATTTGTTATTCCACTGAAAACCATGTTTATCTTTTTTTCTAAATGTCATTGAAAATTTCAGTGAGGTCAGCGTCATGCTTCTGAACGTGAGGAAGAAAATGCAGTTGCACATAAAAACAAGTAACTGACCAAACAGAGTGAAACATCCAAAGCAAACAGTGTGCTGCAGTTATTACATTTTTATATACTATTTGTTTTAGTAAGTAAAGGTGAAATTTGCTAGCGTGCTAAAGAAAGACGGTGCCACTTCCATAGTGAGATTCACCTGAGTGAATACTTTATAATAGCTCACCACAAAGACATTATTAATACAATCTATTCACATTATTAAAGGTGATATTTTCCCATTATGTCCAGAAACAAACAAACAAAAAAGGTCAAAGGAAAATATATGCAAGCCTAGCAATGAGAGGTAGATAATAAACACGACAATCAAACCTCTAATCTGAATAATGCTATTTAAGTTGAACCTGTTTCGGTATTAGGTAATAGCCCTAATTTGCATTAAAATAGGTTTAAAAACTGTGTTACAGAACTACTACATGATAATTTCATGTAAATTGTCAAGCAGGGAATAAAAAGGTTTAGGAGGTTTACTACTTATTAGGATCTAGCTGAGTGGCAGCATCCTCGGCTTGCCAAGAGGGAAGCAACACCACAAACATGTGATACAGGATGATAGAGTGTAATCATAGCCGAGACAAAATGTAAGCCTCTTAAAGTAACAAATACCTGATTGGTTTAACACTGCTGCCAAAAATAAAGGCAGCGGGGGCTTCTGGGTAATCTGGATATGCGAGCAACAGAAAAGGCATGAATATAATGGCTCAACTGTTCAAAGAGGTGCCAGTTTATTAAATTTTAAAAACCTTTATATTGATTCAAATAATTTTTCCCTGTGCTTTTCATTGTCTTGCCTTTCAAAACTATCATTTTGTGGTAATCAGCCCCATCTGATTGCTTCTTTGTGTAATTACGCCTTTTCCACTGTCAGAGTTTGACAGTCTCTCTCCCGAACGATAGGCCACGTTGGAGAAATACGGAGGAGGGGAGCACGCCGAACTCTTCCGTCCAGCAGCAGGTTCAGCGCGGAGTGATGGCAGCGTGTACTCTGCGGTCCACCGCCTGGAACACACACAACCTGTTCAAACACAATCCCTTTATTTTATATCTCTGTTAGTTTAATAGGCAGCTTGAGTCTGGGGAAGGAAAGAGCAGGGGAAGAAAGCAGTCCTTTATGCTCAAACAGCTTTCTAGGAGAGAATTATTTCCCTAGAGATATTTTTCTTTACATTGTTTAGTTTAATTGTTTCTGTAAGACACCAATAGGCAGATTCAATTTACATAGAACATCTCTGCCTTCTCTTGTTTTTTTCCACCCGCATCTGCGTCTTCACTCTCTAACTCAGATACCTCTTCAGCTGTCCTATAAATACAGCCATGCATTGCAATGAGGCAATTGAAAGTTACATCTGATATTTAACTGCTTTCTGGAAATAGGCAGAAAATTAATAGGTTAAGTGAGTGAGTATGCTTCAAAGAACAAAAGGGAGAATGTTCTGATGAGCATTTTCCAAACCCCAGAAGCTGAGTGCAATTGCTTATATTATTGCAGCTGAATAGAAGGGGGGTTTTAATTGCATCAGTGCTATTAAGTGCTTATGATTCATTTTTTCTATTTAGTGTTTTATCTCTAAACCTGGTGTAATTATCTCCACCTCTGACACGAAACTCGTAAACTCCTTGGAGGGATAGATTCAAATGTGGGCAGCATGGTCTCATCTTTCAGAGACAGGAGATATTATAATAAACAGGTTTCATATGTGACTCTTTAGGCTGACACTGTAAAATCAGAGACTTTGTGTGAACATTAGAAATCCCCATGTGTATTTCATAAGGAGCAAGAACCATTGTGCTACAGGCCTGGTTTTTAGAAGTGTTCAGACCAGAGTTGTAGCTGAAATCAGTGGGAGTTGTAAGTGTTCAGACCTTCTGAAAACAGGCCCTGGGGTTTTATTTTTGGGAAGTAACAGGAAAGCTGAGAAAAAATAAAGTTTCTCATATAATAGAAAGACAGCAATTTTTTCAGAATAGATCATGTTAATAATTTCAGCAATATCTTGTTATTATCAAAGGGAATACAGCACAGGAATGAAACAGTCCAAATCCTTCACCTTCCTAGGAGAAAGTTACTGCAAGTGAAAGTAGCTATTAGATGTTTAAATGGCACTTTCTGTCTCTACTTTACAGCTTCAATGTGCCATTGCTTATGTTTTCAATTTGCCCATTAATTATATCTCACAATACTCACTATAAATTATTATATGTGTACGGGGTTTGCATACATGCATTTCATCTGGTATGTTCAGTTAGTGTATAAAAACTGGCCACATCAGCAGTCTGTACAGTGAAGTTAGCAATGCACAAATCGAGAGCTGGCTGAAAACCACTGAAGAATTTGGCTGTTGATTATCAAACCAGTCTTTGCAAATGACTGTCTGAGACATGAAGGAAGGACTCCAGAGGCTCTAAGGAATGACAGCAAAATTCCCCAGTGACATTATTTGATGAAGAGCTGAAATGATGTAAGTCCTAAAGAGGTGGAAAGCTATGGACTGTCTCCAATAAAATACTTTCAATGAGAACCCCACTGACTTTTTCTTACCCTGGTAAGGTACTTAATGCCAGATTTTTGTCCAAGGCCAATTGGTTTGCATTAAAAACTATTGAAGATTCATGGGGCTACAGCATTAGTACAACGTAGTGTCTAAATATTTTTCATATACTGGAGATCATGAGATACTTGTTAGGAATAACTACTGTAAGCTTGAAGTTTAAAAGTACTACGTTTACTGAATCTTTCCCCTTAAGATATAAAATGTCACCTGAGTGGTAGGTGGTAAGTGGGTATCTCAGAACAGACCTTAGAATTTCAGCTATAAAACTTGTTTGAATTTTAAAACCACACTGGACCGGTATACCAAGGAATGATCAATCTAACATGATTAAGATGGGCATGAATGTATAAACTGGTTGGTATTTTCTGTCTTCACATTCTTTGATTCTGTGTTTATGCTTATAAAGAGAAAAAAGAAAGAATATATCAATTTCTTTTGGGAATGTTCTAAATAGACCATGAATGTTACCAGGCAATTTTTAGCTAAATTGAAATTCCTGGTATATGGCAATGTCCAAGACTAGAAAATAGCCTTCTATCCATTCTGGTGATTTCAAAGCCATTTTGGAGATCACTGATTATTTCTCTTCATTTATGACATGTATTGCTGAATTTTGTGATTTTAGCTTTTATAGCAGAAAATACATTACATTGCATGAAAGTCAATATGAATTCCAAACATAAATACATTTTCTTCTTCTCTTTTTAACTTGTGCAGCAGTGACTGATAGGCTAAGTCTGTGGGCAGATTTTTTGTCTTAAGAGAAACTTTAATTCACTTAGAATCTAAACATTGTTTCTGAGGGCTCTTATCTACCAGATGAACTTCTTGTGAGACGCGCTGTCCTTGATGTACGTACAGTCCTTGGCAAACATCCTGGATAGATTCCGGGAAGATGTGATTTCACTTCACAAAGTCAAATATGCATATAAAGAGTATTAATAACTAGACATTTGGGGACATTCTGAAAAATATATTGGCTTAAGCTTATTCTCAATTCTGAGGTGATGTTAAAAACATCAATTTGGGCCCATGCATGGATTATATAAAAAAGAAATACTGCACTGTGATAGTAGAAAATGTGATATTTCTCAGCTATTGACTTTTATGAGTCAATACTGAGAAAACAGGTAATGATCTCTATCTCCAAGGTGCAGAATCACTGAGATTTGTTCACAAGAAAAGGAGCTCATTTACAGATTTATCTGCAAATCAGCAAAATAACAGTATCTAACTACACAGCGAGCTGTGCATTTAACTGATAGATTTGCACATTTAAATAATAAGTATTTTTATTTTTGCTTCCTGATCTTGGTCTTTAGTTTGACAATAAGTACATCTGAACTGAAACATTTCAATTATAATGATGATACCTCATGGTTTCCTTTGACCTAGAATACCATTCAGCAAAAGACTTTGTAGGTGATTCTCCCAGCCATGCTGAACAGTTGCTGCTCAATGATACATGCTTCCACTGATTAAGGAGGAAATGAATGTGAAAAAGTTGTCATAAAACCAATCTCTGAGTGAAGCTCTCAGCTCCACATTTTCTCTTGAGTTTCATGTCTTTTTTTTTTTCCTGTTACAAATCATCTTGCTTGCCAAACACATCAACTGAACTTTAAGATGTAAGCATCTTAAAGCAGCTTGATAATGGAATAGATGCCCCACTTTCTGTAAAGATGGATCTAGTTAAAAGGCCTCTTAAATTTGCAGAAATGATAGGCTTGACCCTCACCTTGGTCTCACACAGATCATTAACATAGAGTTTGATTTAGTGGCATCAATAATCTTTCTACTGTCCTTCCAGTGTGGAGGGAATTAAGTTCCCAAATCAGCAATTTCTTTTGGACAGCGTACCAAGCTTTTCTCATCTGTGTAACATTTTATATCGTCTCTTTAAGATCATCTATTAATGGAAAGCTGCTGGCACAGTGATGCATCAGATGTATCAAGACTAATAGCTATTACTTTACATTTTTTTTTTTTTTTTTTTAAGGATTTTTACATTTTGGCACTGCAATCAGGTGACTTTTGAGTAAAGATGTGATGGGTTGGTGGAATTTCTACCTAATGTAGCAGACAGAATCTACAGTTTTCTCTAATAAAGTAGATCAACCACTGTAACTTAAACAGAAATATAAAAAAGCTGTGGGTTTTAATTTTCCTTTTTATATAAGTATTTCATTTTGGATAATGTATAGCCTTACACTACCACTGTTACACAAAAAAAAATGCTAAGTCACAAGTAATAAGCTTCAATTATTTAAGCTCTAGTAAAACCCATAGCAAAGTACTTCCAGATTACTCGTATTGTGTGAAATTTTCTCAGTAGTTGTTCATCTGTTACTGATAAGGGAGGCACAAAATAAATCATCGCAATATGATTTGGGTAAAATTTTCTAACACATCTAAATGGCAGAAGATCTGATTTTTAGGGCATTGAGCTATGAAACTGTGTGGTCAGACATTGACTAAAATGTAAATGCAGATTCAAGTAGTATTTAGCACTTCATCTTCTTACAAGCATTTGAAAATTCTGTGATCGTTTCTCTGCAATTTCTAAACATCTAAATACTTTTGAAAGTCTTGGATTGTAGAAGTCAAAGTGTAAAGAGACTTAAAGATCTGCAGAAGTATTGAAGAGTATAGTTTTATTCAAGAGGAATTGAGGGCCCAAAATTTATGATGAAAATAGATACTGAAAAACCCCAAAATGTTAGGGCCAGGATTTCCCCAGGTTTCCAAAGTTCTGTTCTGCATGCACAGAAGATCTCAATCTTATAGTGAGAAGCTTAGGTCTTATCTTATTCTTAAACTGTCTTATTTCTTTATCTGCATGATATCAAGGAACCTAAAAAATAAATCCATTAATACCTTTGGGTTTTAGCTCAGGCTTTATTTCCCCTGACTGTCTACAGTCTCCTTTCATAGTAAAGCTATCACAGATCCTGATTACAAGAGTATATTTTGTTTATTTATAAGCTTTCAGAAGTTGCTCATCCTTATTTTTCTCATCACATTTTGGCATTAATGAATGCTGTTTTAATAGACTTTGGAAAGGGAGTAGAAAAATATTCTCCCAATTCTGAAGAAGAAATGAGGTACTAAGAGGTGGAGGGATTTGTTCTAGTCATGCAGCCAGGCACCACATCAACAAGATCATGACCAGATGTTTACATGGCCCTCACTATTGCAGCACCAGAGCACCTAACCATCTTCAGCGTACTTGCCCTTCATAACAGCCCTGTGAGATAAGGAAGTACTATAATACTCAATGTACAAATGATGAAATGGGTTACAGGAAAACTAAAGGTCCAGTACTAAAGGTACTTAGAGGTTTATTATCTTTAAAATTTCCAGAAACCCTATAGGAAGGAAATAGGTGGAGCAGGGATTTAAACTTAAGTCTTCTAAGCCTTGAGCTAAAGCTCAAACTGCTGAACAACCTTCTGCCTCCTACTAGGAAAACTCCTGCTATTCCCTATCATACACTATCTGGGTCACATCCTGACTGAGCTTATTTCTTTTCTTCACTGGCATGCTACAGAGATACCCGTGTACAGCCTGTTAGTCAAAGAAACTTGATTTATTGGGATTGTCTGCAAAGGTTAGTACTCACATAGGGAATGCCATTAACAGATTGGTCATTCACTGTCTAGATGGTCATGGGGGTTTCCATCGCAGACATCTTTGTGACAGCTTCTTCACCTGGGTCAGGTGAGACTCCCTGAGCTGTTGTCCAGTGAATTATTGTAATTCAACTACCCGTGGTCCGACGTGACCGCTCTGTGGTGTATTGACTATATCAAGCTATGTACCAAACATATCTTATGAAAACATATTATGCTATGCAAATATATCTTACGCATCTACAAAAAGTGTCCTATCCAGTAATAAATACATCTGAGAATAATATAGAGCAGGAACCAGAATTTTCCATCAGGGAGGTCCTGTCAGTCAGATGATGATGATGTCTTTGTGAGGCCCGGACTGCCTTGCAGGGGTCCTTTATCGATTCATCAAGAATCTCACCTGGGCAGAAATGGGCTGGGGAGCAATCGTTACTGTCACACTGATGACTGAGTGTGCTGAGTGTGTGCATAGCACAGCCCTTACACCCAGGTGTGTTATTGTTATAACTGAAGCATACATTTAAATCCATGGGTTTCACCTCAGGCTACATCAGCATATGCTTTTTACCTTTTTATCTTTTAAAATTATCCACATTCATATCCCTTGGTTTGGAGGGCTTCCTGCCAGATAGCCATTTTCTTACTCAAGGCTCAGACAGTCCTTTCTGGGAAGCACTATTTCTGCGGAGCCCAGCTTTTCAGCGACACCCGGGAGAGCAGCAGCACCTGTTCTTTTGGCAGAAGGGATATGTGGAAAGAACAAGCAGCAAGAAAGCATTGTTTTCTACCAAGGTTCCCCTTATGTTACTGTTTCCAGATGAGTCAAATAAACAGCAAAGATTCTTGAATAGCTGAGTGACTTGTGCTTTTGCATATGTTTTAATGTATATTCCTGGAGAGAGGAATCAAGTTTTGTGCCAGCCTTTTGCAACACAACCTTTTGTTGTTGTTTTTGTGTTCAGCATATTTTATTAAAACGAAGAAGAAAAAAAAAAGTGCTGAATTGAACTCATTATGCCTCAGACCTCAGAAATTGCTCTGTTTTCCTGACCAGAAACCAAGTAAGAAATGCAGAACTGGGCCTAATGGTTCCATAATTATAATGTCATATTATCAATGTGTTCTTTAAAATGCCAGCATGAGGATAAAAAGGGCTATGGGATATTATTTTCTCATTATTGTGGTGCTCCTTTGAATACTGTAAAAAACATCAAACACATATTAGATACAAAGGCAGACTGAGTAAATGAGATCATGCTGAGGTCTTTGTTGCTCTGGCTGGATTGTTTTTGATGTCCGAACGAGCTTGGTAACTGGCTTTATCTCTGTCTGGGACCACAGTGCAGCCTGCAGCATCAACACGCCTGGCCAGACAGCCAATAATCGTGGCTGAGGTTCTGACCTTTTCAGATTTCCTCACAACTAATAAGCAGTTGAGTGAGAACTTTTTTTCCTCTCCAGAAGACACTTCTCATACGAAGCAGAATACTAGAAATGTTATGTTTAGGCAAAATTCAACTGAAGTCTCATTTGACTTTTCTTCTTAAGATAGCACCTGAGTGTATGAAGAAGCTCTTCCTTGTTCAGCTGCTTTTCACAAACTGCAGGCACAGTTGCCTCACTGCTCTGCATTAGAGTGGCCTTTTCAAACAAAATGTGTAGATTTCCAAAAGAATGTTAGGAAATTTTAAGTGTAGAAATTAGGTGTTCAGTAGTGTTATCTCCACTGAGAAGTATCTGGATTTAATCACAAGAATTAATATATACTACTTTTAAGACCGCCTGATGCACAAACTGGTTAACCTATTTCCTCTGGTTGCTGCACTCCTGGTGAACAGTTGTCACTTATTTACTCTGGCTTTCAAGGATATCATCTGTCAGTAATTTGGTCTCTCTGTTGGCTTTTAGGTAGGACAACATCTGTCTTCGATTCATAAGGATCCTGCTTTGAGCCCTACATCCTTAAACATTTGCAAAAACATCCCCAGTAATATTGAGCCTCTGGGGTTCTTGCTTTACCAACTGATAAGATCCACTTTAGTGTCTTGTAAAGTATGCATATAGACATAATAGTCTGGCTAAAGCTAACATTTTTCACTGGATGTTATATGATGCCTTGAGTGCTATAGGCCCAGAGATAACAAAAGTAAAAGCTGGTGTGTCTGATTTCAACATGAGAACTGAGAAATGCATTCAAAATCTTTAAGAAAGGAGACTTGTCTGATTGCTTAAGGAAACACTTTTCATGTGTTTAATTCTCAGCTAATGAGTTGCAAGTTTATAATGACTTTGTGATTAAACTTGCCTATCAAATGCTTTATTGAAAATCTAAAACATCATAACTAAAATCCAAGTATCCCTTTCCAACATTTTTAGCAATAAATGCTACCGAAGACAGCAAAATAAAGCTGTAGAATTGCATTCCACTGTCTGCAACTGGACATGCATATGAGAATGATGCATAAGAAATAAGAAATTTGCTGTGAAGCTTTTCATCATCTGTGATTGTTTATGAGATGAGTGAAATTTCTTAGGCCTTTCTTTAATTGACTGGAATGCTTCACTGCATAAAATAAGGACCTCAAATACATAAAGCAATCTTCTGTCAACACCATGTATTTTCAAATATTTGCAGATTTTGGTAAATGCTTGTCTTTTTCAAATTTAAGATTATTTCAAGTTATTTTAAAGAATTATTCCAGAGATTTTTTTTCTCTGCTTGCTTTTCTTGCTGATGAAGTGTAGAAGTGTTGAAACATTATCATTCAATGTGAAAGAACTCTGCCTTTGAATAGAATGACTGACTTGAGTTGATGATTGAGTGAGGAGAAGGGGAAATTGTGGAAACTTTCTTGTGTCCAGACTGGTGGCTTTGAACAACTGTAGAGATTGGGACATTCACTCTGGAGTAGCAGTTAAGGTACAAAGCTGAAAGAGGAACAAACTTGCTCTTTTTCTCTGTGTTCATCATTTGAGCTCACTTGTCTCTTACTCTAATGTAAATCTGCAGCAGCAACGTTGAAGCAAAGGTTGTCTGCCAGTGTGATAGAGCTGAGGTCAGGAGTTCACCATCCATTACTACTGCAGGCACCCTACATCCTTCTTCCTTCATTTTGACCAGGAACACCTATGGCAGTTTTCCTCCAAATTTGCTTTTCTCCTTCCTGAAAGTTATAAGTAGGGGCAACAGAGAAGAAGTGGGGGGATAAAGAGAGGGAAGGGCCTACCTCTGTGTTCTTTTTAACAAATGTTTTTCCTTCTAACAGTGATTACAGAGATTGTGATCAATTGGAAGTATGAGGATGCCTTTTGTTTCCTTCTGTCTCACATTTTCAGATCCTGTCTCCTAACTTGAGCACCATGGAGGGCTACAACTATCCATGCACTGCCATGGTGATTCTACATGATCTTTCTGATACCCAGTACCCATGGCCACCTGTCAAACCTGTGGCTAGCTCCTCTGTGTGAAGATAGTGGCACCAGGAATTGATGGGAAGGGAATCCAGAACCTTTCCATCAAGTTCCAGAATAATTTTGCAGTCACTGTGTTCAGATATGCTTTGTTTGCCCTGGGGATATTTGCCTGTACTTAGACTGAGAGTACAGGTTGAGCTTAAATCACAAATGCACCATGCATGAACCCTTGCTACAGGGCTTCATTTGTGCAAACAGATATTTGATAAAAATGTGCAGTGCAGGATGGTTTGCAGCTGCACACAATGTTTACCACAAATATCACAATGCCTCTTTGTATGAAATACATGTGTTTGCAAGGTGAGGAGCATATCTGGTAAAAACAACTTGCCTATTCTGAATTTGTGGATTAGGGAGAAGGGGTACATGTAAAAGGCATGTATTTGTGACTAGGCCAGGGGTGAAATATAGTGATTATAAAATAGATAACTATTATATAATATAAATTTTCTATAGTGTACCTGGATATATAAATAATTACATGATTATTGCATTGCATATTTTGATTATACAGTGAGGATATACTTGGGGACAGAAGTACTAGCAGTACTAAGAGATTATCCCTTTAAAGCAATCCAGCCATGTTGCTGTAGGAGTTGGCTGTGCGACAACGGACAAGCTTTGGAATTAGCTAATGTTGTAAATTGTTTTGTGGACAGAATAAAGCAGCATAACAGTGTAATGTATTGTTATCATTAAAGAAAGAATAGAAATTATTTTGTTTAGCTCTGCCAGAGGAATTCTTTTCTTGCTGGGACGGTCAGTACAAAGGTGGATCTGAGTACTTAAAAGTGTGTTGCCATAAAGGCAGGTGTTCTGTAGCTGGTTTCATAGCTATTCCAGAATCATTAAGATTTTTCCTCACTGGCTTGTGCCTCTTCTTTTGATCGGGCCTTTTATTCTAACTAGGGAGAGTCCTTGCTGACTGTTGAATGAACCTCAGCAATGAGGCACCTGTATTTGCTGCACACTGAGAATTCAGCCATGCTGTGTGCTAATTCAGGCTACATCTTAGATCCAGCTCTACACCTACCTTCAGGCACCATAGACCGTGTATTTCCTCTATGGCCATGTAATCCAGCATTCCCACTTCTTCTGCAAAGGGGTAACGTGAATGTTATTGTCTTGAGCAAATGATGCCGTAGAGAAATATAATGGTGTTCATGGATTATAGATGTATTTCAAAGTTTGGTGAAATTCTGTGTTGGTTTTCTGTCTGTCCAAGCAGATCATGTATTCTTTATTATGAGAAAAAATCATTTGCACTTCTTAAAAATTCTCTCTCTCTTTTGTGTTTTTTTTGTTTTTTTTTGTTTTGAAAGATGACATCCTTAAAGTTTGAATTGCTTTTTATGGTTTAATACCAAGATAAGGAGACAGCTTTTTCACTTCCCGCTTCTCCCACAACTCTTCTCACTCATCTGATCTGTCTCGGCAGTGCAAAATGCCAGTTGTTTTAACCTTGTGTAATAAGACACTTCCGATAACAGTGCTAAAGACACAAGAAATGTTTTCCTTCGAAGTGTAATTTTCTTTTTGAACAAAAATTAACACTACAGAAGACATGTTTGCTGGCCGGCTGGCAGCAATTAATCAGAAAATCCTGAGTACTAATTCATTGGAATCGGTTTGGAGTGTGTTATCTGATTTATTTTTAATTGAGTGATCAGACTTAATTTCTTTGCATAGATAAAGTTACTAATATTTCATGTTAATTTTCTTTGGTTTGAAGAGCAACATTTTTTGTGTTGGTGGTTTTTTGTGGGTTTGGTTTGTTGTTGTTTTTTTTTTCCCCCTGATTAATTACACCATTGAGGTTCAGGCAGTGCTGGGACTAGGAGGGAAAAAAGTCTCTTTTCCTATTTGCAGCATTTCAGTCCAGGCAGCTGTGCCCTGAGTCTAATTCTGTTCCCTTGCCAATTGCTGCTGAAGGGAGGAATCACTTTCTGTCTCCTTTGGCTCCGTCTTTATCAGCACTGCTGCTTTGAGGGCAGTAATAAAGAAGTGCTATCTTAATGACATCAGGAATGACCTTAATGGACTGGAAGATTGTTAGGAGTAACTTGTTGTTTGTGATTAGTTTTGGAGTAAGGGTAGGCAATCTGATGTGTGCAGCAGCGAATAAGCCAGGGAACTAGTGGCTACCAAGATGAGGGAGCAGGGGAAGGGAGAGTGAAAGGATTCAGAAGAGCCTTAGGGAAAACAGCTCTCTTGAATGAAACAAAATGAGTTAATTTTCTTGAAACTTCAGGCTCTTTTGCAGGGATTACATGGGCAAGATTGAGAATGAAGATGAATGTTATAGGAGACCTTGACTGATTCGACTAGTACCAATTGATTCTGTGTGTCATTTTGGGTTTTATAGTAAAGAGATTCTTTTTTACCTGTTACCTGATAATTGCTTTGCTTGGGTTCTCAAGTTCCTTTATGGCATCTTTTTCCCAGAACACATACAGGAATTACTAGTTTTTCTGAGTAAACCTCTTCTAACTGTGTAGATCCTGTGCTGACAGCTGAAGGTGAATTCCTTAGGTCATATGAATATGCCAGAATAATATCCAGTTTAACAATAGATCCAGCCCTCCCTGAGTTTCTATGTCCACCTTTTTCTTATAATTGAAGAGCTTTGGGTTGTCATCACTTCAATTAACCCCCAGCTTACAAAGAGGCATAGGCCTAATTATTTTGCGTCTGGCATGTGATTATTAGAACTCGTGACATGATGACAAGATTAAAAAATTTAAAAAAAAGTAATGTCTAAGAAATTTACTTTATTCTTTTCCTATCTGAGCTGCTTTAGAGGTATTGTGCTGTCAGAAAGTAGAAAATAGATCAAGGGGAGGAAGAACTGCATTTCAGAATCTGTAGTTTCCCTTTTTAAAAAATAAATAATTACAGACAAATAAAAATGTGTTCTTCAGTATAAAGTTGGGTGGCTTAGGCATTTTAAAGTGTAGACATTTATTGGTTTGATGCCAGTTTAAATCTGGCCCGGTGTGGCAGAAATTGAAGATAAGCTTCGGGCTGGCTTGTATGAAACAAATTAGTGCTGTCAGCTTTGTTCTTATTGCTGAATTGCTTTTAATCAAGAGCCACGATCATGACAAGTGCTCTTGTTCATCAGAACATCTGAGAGGGCCACTGTCAATTGTGAATTGAGTATGAACTATGTCCTCCCTCTTGGAAGAAGCCTCTTGGCCACAACTGGGGAGACAAATGAGTGTCTCATTGCGAGGGGACGGCTGCACAAGCCCTTGCTGTCTGTGAGCGAGGAAAAGGCATAAATCTCCAAAGATCCCAGTCTGGCACCTGGCCTAGTCATTCCAGCCACTTGATATTTAGAAACACCCTTGTGTGTTTTTGGATATCAAATATCTTTTATCTTTACCAATGCTACCACTCCAGTGAGAAGCACTGTAACCTGTCTGGATTGTTCACTGCAATAGTTACAGTGGCCAGAGAGAGAGGGTTAGTAAAAACATACTTGATGATCAAACTTATTGCTAGCTCTGAAAAATCCTGGAAAATATCACTGTTGGCCTACTTGTCTGTGAATCTGGATATATTTATTAAGAGTAACACTGCGCTTTACAAGAGTACCGTTTGGAAGAGGTGTCACATGGTCTCGTATCTTTTCAGTCTGACACAGGGATGCACACTCTTACTCATTTTAATAGACAGCCTTGTAACTGCTTTTTCCGTAACCCGTGTCCCTTTACATATCTCCTTGATATGTGGCCAACAGACTTGTGTGTAATCTAGAGAAGAGGTTACATCCTAAACTAATCCTCAGTTAAAGCAGTTGTTGGTAGTTGTTACATCATCTTGCACAGTGCTGTTAGGAGCTACCCCAGCTGCACTCTGGTGAGAACTCACGCTTAGTGAGCTCATTTAGGTGAGCAAGGAAAGCTGTTATAGCGCAGTAAGTGACTTAGCATCAGAGATTCTGAGGCTGAAAATGGTCTACTAATTTTGATCTTGCTTTCCACCTTCTGAAAGTGTAGATTGAACAGGATCTGACTCATTTACTTGCCTCTCTTTGTCCTTCTGTCAAAGCTGGGTTTCCAGACGTGACAAGCATGAGCCATAACCCCCAGTGTTGTAAGTGGGTCTAGAATATACTCATCTCTCTGAAGACAAGATTGTAATTTCTAAGTATAGCATGTAAGTTTACAATAAACTTTCATCAGTAGAAAAAATTGATCTGAAGAGCGAGGTGTTTTTTGCTAGATCATCTCCTTATTGTACTGTTTTGAAGCTAGCTTTTATTTCATATTGTATCTGGTTCAAACAGAAAAAAAAATCATTATTATCCTGTAGCATTATAGTTGTCATCTAAACTTGAAGAACCATAATTTGTCTTTGACATCAAATAATCCACAGTTCAGAATAAAAAACCTTAATTAGTTTTTTGGATTTTTTTTCTTTTTTTTTCTCTGTAACCTTATATTATTTACTTATGAAGCAAGAGTAGTTACTTTTGCAAGAAAATGGTAGCATTTTTTGCAGATGGATAGTATCCTTCAGATTCATTGGATGAAAATCCAGTCACAGGAAATGTTGCTAGGATTTTCAGTGGGGCCAAGACTTGTTAATCCTTAGTGAAAGGGAAATTGTTTTTGCTCTGAGGCAAGTGTATGAAGGCAACAGTCATGTACGAAAGAAATTAAATGATGACCAGATTATTCAGCTTCTTACCTTGGCAGAGATTTATCAAACTTTAATAGTTCCCTAGAGCCCAAAACCTTGTTCTTGTAAGTGTTCACAGTTTGCACTTTTGAGCCTGAGATGCAGTCCCTCATACTAAGCAGCAATAGACATCAGGCCTTTTTCGGGATTACTCCATAGAGTAAAAGAACGCAGCATGAAGAAGATATGTTGAGGAGACTGAAAAAAATAAAGCCTGGTTTTACTTTGTGGGTATGGTTCATAAATAAGTAAATATAGTGTAGTAAGGGGCTTGGACATGTAGCAATTTTTTCTCCTATTTTGGGATCCTTAATGCCCAGTGAGATCGAGGTCAGGCTGTTCTTCCCCCTGGCAGGACAGTGGCCATCCATCTCCACGCAGCCACCCATGGCATTTAAACTTGTATAACTTCATTTATCCTTGGGACCTTTCATGTTCTGTCCCACTTGAGCTGAAATTGGTCTATGAGTTAGAAAAACACACATGCAAACGCAGACAGGCATGCACGTGCACAGACACATGATGAACATGATCCCGTAAGCCTGCTGAAGCTGAAAACCGGCGTGACAAAATAAGACAGTGTGGGCAAAGAAAAGATTATAGCTGACAAGTTCTGGGATCAGCTGCAATGTGTGTCTTACTTTTGGTATTGGGCAGGAGAGAGTCTAAACATGTTTCAGTCTGGCTCATCACTATTTAACCATGATATGATGCAGTCTCTGTATCTGCGCTGGGCAGGACTGACCACCTAACACAATGACATCTCTCCTCTGATCCATGCTGTGATTGCACCTCACTTGACAAAGGCTTACATGGATTTTCTTTTTCCAAGGAAATCGCTCTCTGAACAGCATGTTCCCCAGCATGTGTACAGATTTCTGGATTTTGTCTTCAGTGGACTCCTATTACTGACATTGTCATTGCTTTCATTTTAATTTTTATTTGGGAAAGTGCCACACAAAATGGTCTCAGGAACTGCCCTGAAAGTTAGTAGGAGAAACACTTCTCCTGGGTAATGTTAAAGAGGAGAACACACACATCCAGTTCTGTGTGGCTTAACATCAAAGACCTGAGAAATCATCAAAAGCCTTTCCCACCTTCTTTAGCCCTAGGGACACTTCCTGGGCTGCTTGTGAGCTTTGGCAGAAGTTGTTAGCATTGCCCTGAATGGTCTGCCTCATACTTGCCAAATTCTTTGGAGTTTAGTAATATAATATCACTGTTGGCTATATGTAAAATTTCTTGCCATCATCTCAGGGCTAAAGTTACAGGAAGGAAGGACTGTAGCACTGCTTAAACACAGTAACTCCTGCTGTTTTCGGAATTGTTGTTTCTGAATGTTGCGGGTTTGTGTATTCTTTTCCCTTAGATCTGCTTAGCTCAAGAAAAAAAAAAATCAAACAATTTAAACTTGATTCACAAAAGCTATAATTCCATAATCTCTTGATATCCAATTTAAGATAGTGTTCTGCTGTAGGTACAGAAAGGGTTCTGGGGTCAGATGTGATAGCAGCTGTGACTGAAACCAATAAAAGCAGCATGAAGGATTTATTCACTGATAAGTCACTTTCCTTCAAAACAAAATTATCCAAACCCTTTATCTGTTGGAACAAGGAATGGATTTCATAGATGAGATATTAATAAATGTTGTGTTATACTGCTAAGAGTTTTGTGTCTCAGTATTTATTTTTGCTACAAGTTTATTCAAATCTGCTTGTGAATCGCTACTCAGAATTCAGTGATGCTGTGTAAGATACAGTAAGTAAACCGATGCAAGTGACATTGTAATTTACCAGTTGTCCTGTGATTTTCATCTCATTTTAACCATTTCGTGTGACTTAATTAATATCTAAAATAACACTTATTACTGCTTCCATTCCTATCAAAGAGTGTATGAAGAGATTAAGCTTTATCTTTTGTCCTGAATTTCCCCCAACCTGGTAATAACCAGATGAACAGGTAGGCATTGACAGAAATGCCAATTTCAATGATTTGAAGGCACTTTCATGTCTTTTTTCCCCCTTTCATTGTTGCATTTATTACAACCTTCACCACTGCATTGTACTTTGTGTCGTCCCTGCAACAGACTTCCAACTGGTATCCCACTCCGCGCGTTCCCTCAGAAGGAAGTACTGTGTGAGCAAAGCAGTTGTGAGCTGAGCTGTGGGATCTGAGAAGTGGAAGACATGGAGAAATAAGTGGTGTTTTGGGCACTGGGAGGTGAATTTAGATCACAAATCAATGACCACTTTATGATACCATTGGGGTAGTTTTAAATATTAGAGAGAATTGCTAAAGTTAAGTGGAGCAGAATGTTCCCATTTTCTCCAAAAGTAGTGAATACCACATGTGGATCATTTGTTCTGATGAGTTGACCTTCTCTGACTTTGTTTTTATATTGTTTCATTTTATGTGCCACACATATGCCATCTATAGTAGTATATTTACCTATGCTCCCCGCTGGCCCCCTTTACTCGGTACACTACTGTTTGCATTCATCTGGGGGCTGACCCAGGCCTACTCAAATCATTGGTCTACATCTGCGTGAGTCCTCTGAAGGACAAGACTTCAGCCCTGAGCCAAGATCAGAAACAAAGTATATTCATGACTAAGCAATATTTTCAGACTAGCTCCAATGCAGTTATCAACTGAACTTGAATTAATTGAGGTGTAGGAACTTGCTTGGAAGGTGTTTTGAAGTTATCCTAAAAGAAAAAAAGAAAAAAAAAAATCTTGCATCAGGCAGTCTCCTATGCATCAGAAACAGGAGAAGAAAGGAAGCAAGGAGAGTGAACACATCTCTGCTTAAATGAGCAGTGCTAAAATAGAATGATGACAATGACATGACCTATAGCTCTTTAGTAATGAGAATATCCTTCATGTGCAGTGTTTGTTTGTCTGTGCTGGGCTGAAGTCAAGCATTGCCTCAGTAGGCTTTGAATGCCCTGGCTATTGTACAGAATAGTGAGCCTGAGTAACACACAAAGCATTAGATTTCTGAAGTGACTAGGCTTCACGTAAGTACCACAGAATGATAAAACATGGGTTTACCAAAGAAAGTTGTTGATTATTTTCTTTTTACATTCCTGCCTAATTTGCTTTGCTGATATTTGGTCTAGCAGAAGTTTCCTATACAGGCTAGAAACTCCATTCAAGAAATTTTGGGATGTTAAACAAGTCTTATTTATCAAAACTTCTGGCAGCTTTCTTCTATCCGAGGGCAGCTCTCATCATGTTATGCCTGCTGGTGAGCTGCAACAGGAAAGCTCTCGTCTGCAGAGTGTTAGGCATCTGTGCTGAAGCAGGGATGGAGAAGTCCAGTGCCCTTTTATTTTTTTAATTTGTAGGAGAGTTAGTAGAGTTCTGTTCAGTCTTCAGGTGGGTCACAAAAACTCCTTGTGTTGCTTCAGTGCATAGCAAAGACATAGGCACTGTTTTTATGAAGATGTAGTCACTGTTTTTATGAAGACATACGCAGTTTTTAGGAAGATATAGGCACGGTTTTTACAAAGTGACCAGAATTTCGGAGGAGACACATCAGACTTAATCATCCTACTGCAGTGTCACCATGGTGATTTTCATTTACAACCAAATAAATATTAGGCCAATTTTTTTGTGGTTCATTTTTTTTGCTTGCTTGCCTGTATGAAAATTTCACAGTGCCACAAAACAAGCCCTTGGGTTACACGTTAATGTAAACTTAACATTCATGAGAATGTTTCCAGGCACTGAAGCCAACCAGAGGGGAAGTAAGTAGTTCAGATCTAGTAAACTGTCTTAGCCTGTGATACCAAGTGGCTCTGTGCAAACTCCCTGCTGCGAGGGTCCCTGGACAAGTCTAACTGCCAGTCAGCACTTGGGACCCCTCCAGGGAAGTGCTAGTTGGTGCTGGCTAAATTTGTGCTGGGGAATATCATCCACAGTTTGCTAAAAGAGAGGGTAATGTGCCAGTGCAGTCCAGGATGTACGGAGGTGTCCTGNGAATTTTCTCACTTTTAACTCTTCCAGTTCTCTCCCCCATCCCGATACGGGGGGAGTGATAGAGCAGCTGCGTGGTGCTCAGCTGCTGGGGCCAGGTAGAACCACAACAGGACGGGAAGCTGAGAAACATCTGAACTAGTTGACTGACTACCTGCTGGGTTTGCTCTATTTGGCATTGTCTGTGAGACGCCCTCGTAGTTCTTATTCTGGGTGTCATATGTGAACCTGAATGGATAAATCTGATTCTTAAATTTTAAATATGCACACTTCATTAACAGCAAATAATCAGAGTTCAAACAGTAAAGCAACAGATGTTTTTGCTGACTGGATTTATTACTGAAAAATTGTGTTCCTTTGTGTAATACCATTGTTAGCTTGCTAGCTGCCTGTATTTGTTGTTGCTGTTGTTGTTGCTGGTTTTATCCAGTGGTGCAGTTTGTACCTGATATTTGGGAGAATGGAACTATTTGTGTCTAGGTTTTAAAATGAAATCCAGCCTTTCCAATAAAAAAGAGGAGAAGAAAGACAGGAAATGACACCCAACCCCCACCCCCAAAAGGCCTAAGGTCCTTCAGGGCTACCTACAGTAAGTACAGTTTGCTCCATAGCACTTACAAAACATAGCTGTTAAAATAAATCATCCTTTGGGTTTTTCTTTTGCCCATTATACAGCATCCAGTCTCCCATTTTCTCTTTTTTTCTGCACTTAACTTATGGCTTTCATGGATTGTTACAGTTTTTCTCCATTTATGCAGACATTGCCAAATATGTCTACAGAGACAGTAATTGCATTTTTAATTCATTTTAGTAATGGCACTTATTTTGGAAGCCCTTGTACAGATACCACACACTGGCTTTTCTGTGAACAGTGGGCCTATTTGTTTTATACATGCGTTATGAAGCACAGGAAACAGTGCATGATGGTTTTAGACATTAATAGGCAGAGATGTCTGTAAATAAAAAGCCCTTGCAAGTAATGTTGAAGATCATTGCTTATCCTGCCAAGTAAAAGGCCACACTGTGATGAACACTATTTACAGGACAATAAGATCAGGAGGCAGGTCTTCATTAAAGCCTCAGCTAACAGCTCTTCAGGCTTTTATCAGCCCCTTGATCTTTCTCACTAAGTTTCGATGTAGGTTAAAACAGGTTTCACATGAAAAGGATTTTTGACCTTTTCATGCATTAAATAGTAACCACAGAATATTTTATCGTGGTTAACTTGAGCTATTAAAGCATATCAATTCAAACACTGTAGCTCCTTGCTGACGCTTTTATAAGCAGTTTCTTCCTCTGTGTCTACATTATGCTAAAAACAATTGACTCTCCTACGAAAAACAGCCCTAAGCCCAGTCAGTACCTCACAAACACAACAGAGGTAGATTTTAAGAGTGTTGCTTTAAGCAAGGTATTTCTTTAACTGAAGTTATGTGTCTTGCAGATGCCTAACAAGTCTCTGGACATCAGAGAAAAGTGTTTCTGCATGTGTTCGTGACACATAGGGAGTAAGATCTGGAATAAGTTTATTCTATTTATTTTGAACCATTAGTATAAGAAACTAATTACAGAAAACTAATAGGAAACATCAGTCTTCACTTTTGTCCTAAGTGTCAGATGTGAGTAGGGGTACTGCTGCCTAGAAGAGAAAGGTTGATAGTAATTTGTTCATTTTATGAATCTATCTAGAGATGGAAGAAAAAAACCCATTCATTTAACTACCTGTCGAACTACTAGCACACCACTTTCTGAAACAGATCCAAAAAATGTTCTTTCTAACAAGCACCATTAGAGAGATATTCCAGCTCCAGTGAGTCCTTGTAGCAGACACATGAATACATTTTGTGTGCTATTTTGTAAAGCACCGTTCTGCGAATGTTAACTAGGGTATGGTGCCATTCTTAGCAACTTGTAGGAGTGCAATTATTAGAAACATCCAGCATGGAAACATGAATGAAGTGTATGCGAAAGGATAATACATGATTTCAGCTTTGTTTAAAAAATGTAAAGCTCTGTTTAGCTTGGACATGGGTCTTGTAATAAATAAGGGACAGTAGCAGGGCTTATGGTGGTGGAAATGCTATTATTGTTTCTAGTTAGCAAGTTTCTTCTCTGCTGTGTTGTAGTCTTTTTAAGAATATACTTCCAAACCCATTTCACTCAGTGGCATATAGTTAACTGCCAGACATGCATGTCAAGAAAGGAGTGAAAAGTAGGTAAAATCTCAAATGAAGAATTAGACAAAGAGCCCAGGAAATCTTTGGCTCCTTAGATTCAGTCTTGGATTCATCTGCATCGATCTTGGGTGTATGTTGGTGAAAGCCAGCATAGTGTGCAGATATGATTTTGTGTGTCCCCTGATGAAATTCTCTCTCTCTTGGGCCTCTTTGCTTTCCTCTGTGGCATGCAGAGAGACACAACAAAATTGGGAAGTCCTCAGTGCTGAGCTGGCAACTGGAGAGAGCTGAAATTGAATTTGTGGCAAGATCCTATCACTTCCTAATTCCATTTAGGCCAGAGCTATTGATGCAACAGCCTATCTTGAGGTCTTTTTGAACTCCCATTTCTTGATGAAATAAATCAGCAAGTATGATAACAAATAAAAATAGTAATAAGAAAGAAACCAACAACCCTGAGTTCACAAAAGGGTAGCAAGACTTTTCTATAATATAGAACAGGAGAAAAACTGCAAGTTGAGATTGAATTTTTGACTAGAGGTTTGAAGCAGCCCTAGGTTAATATATTGTGTAGACCAAATTCATAAGTGGAGTAAATGAGCATGGTCCCTGTGATCTCAGTTGAACTGTATCAATATGTTGCTATATTTTGACCCAGCTTTTTCTCACAGTATTGTACACTGTTGTAGAGTGCATTGAAAAAGATCTGCTCTTGTGATTTCTTAGTGATTTACATCCTGTTTGTATGTGTAGAAAGACTGAAAGGAGGGTTATCACCAGGTCTGTATCATATAGGAGGATTGGCTTTAGCCTCTGTTGCACACTTCGTTTTTTCCATCTTATCATGGTCTATAGTTGATGAAACTTGTCTGTGAAGCAGCTCAACACATAAGTTTGAAACAGTCTCCTAATTCACTGCATTGAAAATTAGCTAAGTCATATCCACTTTTGTAAGGCCTTGGTAGGTGCTGGGGTTTTTTGGATTTTTTTTTTTTTAAATATGAATTAAAGTTCTACATTTGAGATATCTCAGGTACTAATTAAATTTTACTGTTGCTTGATGAGCTCTGTACTTCTATACTGTGAGAGTTCTTTTCATTATGTGTCAAAACATAATCCACTAATCTTTCCAGTGCAAATGTATTCATTAGTAAGGAAAAAAAAAATCATAGGAAATCTGAGGAGCACAGACTCCCTTTCATCTTAAACTAAGTAGGTGTTGTCTAAAAATTTTAAAATAGCTCAATTGACTTGTCACTGCCACCACTGCCTTTTGACAGAGGATATTGACCGTTGTGGTTGAAGAGGAAATAGGTGAAAAAGGGCACCATTCTTCTGCTTTCCATCTTGTTGATCATTTCATAATAAATAGAATGATCATTTAGTAGCAACCTGCTGAGCAACAACTAATAAACCCTCGAGAAAGTCATCATGAGGAACTCAATATTTGTGAGTACTTTGTCCAGCACCAAGGATGAATTAATGTTAATACAAATCCTGGCACTGAATAGTGGATACCATGACATCATTTTTTTACAGATAGGCTTTCTAAGAGAAACTTATCACATCGTGGCAATCTGCCTGGGCTTAATATTGAGATAAATCAGTGTATCTGTACCAGCTCACCTTCCCAACCAACCCATGTCCCACTGGGAGGAGAAATTAAATAAGACTTTCCCTTAGCTATATTTTCTTCTGTCCTTAAAGAAAATAATTATTCTGTCTTTGATATCACTTACTGATTTAAGTTTGCTGAGTACGTTTTACTTTCAGTAACCTAACAACTCACGTACACAGATAATTTGCGAGGAAACTTGACAGACTTGGAAAAACATCCACAGAACTCCTTCTTTTATTTTTTTAGCAAGTTGTTCATAGCAACTTTGGCACACTTCTGCCAAGAATTTTAAGTATTAAAAACATGCTGTATTTTTGAGAATATTGTTGATATTCACTGATATAATTTGACATATCAAAGGGTACTGTAAAGTTTGCTTCATGTCAAGAGCGTATTTTCTTCTAGCAGACTGCTTTTGAAATGCTGCACTTGATATGCATGCGGGAACGCTTTCCAACAGAAAACAAAAAAAAAAGCCTGAAAAGATTTGACCTAAAAAAGAAACACCTGCCCTGCTGAGCTCTGCCTGGCCTTCAGCCAGCAGCGCAGTGCAGTGCACTTTTGAAGAAACGGGGTCTTTCCCACTTCCCACCTACCGCTTGTGTAAAGGGGAGCAGCAGTGCCCGCACCTGGGAGGGCTGGGGCCGGGCTTCATCGCGCTCCCGCCGTACCCAGGGAGGGAAAGCAAGGAGTAGGCACGCACCACGCGGGGCTTCGGCTCTGCTGCTGGCACCTCTTCGCGCGGCATCCAGCAAACTGCCTGGCTGTGCAGGGGAATGGGAAAGGAGAAGATGAATGTGTCCTGACAAAGGAGCGTTGTTTTGGCAGTGTGGTGCCCGTAGGTTCCCAGATGCTCAGAAGCCACTTCCTGCACCCCTGCTGAAGGGCTCTGTTTCTCAGCTGCTAAGTACTGACGTATAGCTACAGAGTGCCATCTTCCCTTAGATCCCAAATTGTAGGGATGATGACTCCCAAACTGGAACTCGTGCTAATTAGCTTACCAATAAACCTTTTTTTAAAATGAGGATGTAAGTCAGGCATGTGATCCTTTCTTCCATTTTTTTCTTTTTTTTTTTTTGCAGTTTAGAAAAACATCTATGCGAGAATACATGTTTAGTTCCTAATTAGAGATTCAGTAACTAATATTGTTACAAACTGCTAAATACCAAGATATAAATGGCAGTGGTTTAACAATGTTCTGATAACAGAATATCAATGACCAGTGAAAATATAGGGAATTTTTAGTGTACAAAGGACAGGGAGTTGCTGTGAAAAACAACTTAGTTTCCAGGCTGTCTCCTCTTAACGGAGGGGGGACTAGAGACAGTTAATCTTTTTGTCTTTTGCCTTTGGTTGAGAGTGCACTGGCTCCAGTGACAGCTATGCAGGTGCAACAACAGCCAGAGTGAGTTCATTTAAAAATTCAAATCAATATTCACAGAAAATGTATACACTATTCACTCGTAGTTATTACGCAGTTCTGCACAGGAGGCAGAGCCCTGAAAGTTTGGCAGGTATGTAAATCTCTTAGTCTGTTTGCATGTTTATCTGGTTATTGCTGGAGTACACAGGTGTTAGTGTGCTGCGGTGCCATGTAGGCTCAGGCCAGCCCAGGCAAAGCTGCCCTGCTCTAAAAGCCAGGGAGGAGGCTGTAGGCAGAGCAAACCAGGTCCACGGCTACCCCTGTCTGGGGCATGGCTTGAATAGCAGAGACTGCAGAGACAAGGGGTGGGTATTACTCCTCTGCGGGCTGAGGAGGCTCCTAGGCACAGATTGTTGTGTCTGATTTCCATTCTGCACACCATCCATTCTATAGCCTTAATCGGGATATAGTATCATTTTAAAACTTCTCGTTTTGCAAATATAAATATTGCACTGGATGAAAGCAATAGATTCTCACCTCCGCTCTGGGTGGGCAAAGGTGATGAAATGCCTGTGCATCATGCCAGGAGATACTGAGCAGGGTGGAGCTTTCATAGGCTGTGGCTACATGGAGAGCAATTGCACTCCATGTCATACCCTACACTTTATTGGCTGCAATGATGAAAATTATATTTTTTTACCAATTTATCAACAATATGCCTGATCATGAACCATTAAATCCTGTGAGACATTGTCTAGTGACTCCAACCCCAAAATGGTCAGAAAAATACAAAGTTTGAAGCTGGTCGCTGAGCTTTATTATTGCTTGATACTCACAGTATTAAATTTACTTGTAGTGTAACTGCAACAATATTTAGAAAAGATGTCTGGTTTGCACAATAGGTAAGTTAAGAGCAAACACACGCTTACTGCTGTATTATACAAAGCTACACCATAACTTCAGGCTCTGGAGTACTTTATACACTATTCTGGGCTTCATTAATCCCTTCAGCCATGGGATCTTTCCTAGACTTCAGTGACCATGGGATCAGGACTTAGCTGACTGGCAAGAAAGCTTTACTAATGTGTTGTGATTAAAAAACACAGTGAGCCTTGCCAATACGATGCAAGGCTATAAGCACATTTCCAAGTAACATCCATTTAGTAATATGGAGTCTTCAAGAAATGTTAAGGGGTTTGTTGTTTTTTTTTTTTTTCCCTGTAGCACACTGGGATATCAACAAAAGAAGTCATTAAACGTCTCACAGATTTCTGTAAATTGAAAATAAGACTGTTTCATTTAGGCCATTGCAAAGTATTTCATTTTAATTTCAAACTTTTTCCTTCTCATTTCATTCTCTCTCAAGAATGTTCATGTCCGATTACTTTCCAGATTTTCATCTTGAAAATGTTAAACCAGTGTGGTTTACCAGTTTAAACCTCTTTCTTCAGACAAACAGAAATTTAAAGTCATGAAATTTATCAAAAGAGCTGAGATCTGCAAACGTCTCAGTTCCAAAAAATTGACTTTTTTTTTTTTTTTTTCTTTCAGAACAAAAGCTTTAAAGAGCTTTTAACCAAGTCTCATACTGTTTCTTGCATGCACTGAATTCTTTTGGTATCACTTTTGGGTTGTTGTCATTAAAATGAGATTCAAATTGGAGTGAAAGTTTTAGGACTGTAAAGTTTTAGGACTGCTGCAGTTTCACAGGTACTTTACATACCATTCCTGTCTTTGAATTTATACTTTATTATATTAGGGGGTTTGAAGGCCCATCTATTTTTTTAGCAATACCTGTTCACTGGAGCACAGCAGCAATGCAAATAAGCTCGTGAAAGAGCTACAATTTAGTAGCTAGAATCAGCAGTAAAAAAAAAAAAGTATTCCTTGGATTTGTTGTGTTGTAGTGATGCTTTCCTGTGCCTAAATGATATTGACTGTTGTTCTTATTGAAGAGGAAATAAGTATGTGCTCGGAGCTACTCAGGCAACTATTCATCATTCTCTCAGGCAACGGAAAGAATCCCCATGCCAGAATGCAAAATCCAGCAGCAGCTACAGTTGCAGAAAATCAGAAGCCTGTATTAGAAAGCTCACAGGCTAATCAGAGCCCAATTTCCAGGCATGATGCACTTCTTCAGAAGCATTGCTTTAGGACATAACTCAATTCTCAGAACACCACAGTCTGCAACTTAATTCAAGCATTTAGGGGAAAATGAGGGTCTTTAAAATATACATTTTGTTCTTTATTGCTTTCTAGTGAAGCTTCAGTGGTGTACTGTAGTGAATAATGATAACATTTGTTCTTAAAATCTGATACTGACTCAGTCATTATGGCAAAATGGGATGAGGAACCCTGCTGTGAAAGGCGATGAGACGCCATTAATAAGCATCATTTTTTATAAAGTAATAATGAATATTGTTGCTCGGTAAACCCACTATTAATATCTGTAAAGGTAAATGACTATTGCTTGGTTCCTTTAATTTGTTGAAAATCATGTTGGTTTGTAACTCCTGACTTAAATCTGACTGCTAGTACAAAACAATAACTTAAACCTACGTCACTGAAGTTGTTGCCCTCAACAATTGAAGTCAATTGGAAAAGTGGACTATAAGTAATAAAGAAAATAGGTACAGACTGGTGGATTGAGTCTCAAGGGTGTCCAGACTTGCAAAGCTTACACAGTAGGCTCAGAGAATCACACAGGCTCTCGGGGTGCAGAGAAGATAGAAATCACGCTACCCTGTATTCTGGCCATACCTCAATTTACATCCTCTTGGCAGCATATGGAATACGCTTACTCTTACCTTAACCAAGCGTGTCTATATTTACCCCCAAGTAGAGACAAGTACAGCAAAGGATAAATAAACACAACTCTTGGACAAGTGCCTTCTACCTTGACTATGAAGAGTAGAGTTACTAGTTAAGATTACCACATATGTTACAGAGCACGCTTTCTGTCACAATGGCTCAACTTCTCATTCATTTTTCATAGACTTCTATTATTTGAATTTTCTAATGAGAAACACTGTTTCTACGGTATAGTGCCAAAATTAAAACAATAAAAGAAAGTAACCATTAAACGATCTCATTCTTAACCGGATTTGAAAACACTGTAAGAAACTTGTCATTGCTAGTTTTCATATATTATTAAAAGCTTCATATTCTTATTGTAATGACTATAGGAAATGTAGAACATAATCTGAATTCAATAAAACCTGGGAAAACAAAAGCTTTATCAAGAAAAATGAAAGCACTGCTTGGAAACAAAAGCTAATTAAAAAATTCTTAAAAATGCCCTAGAGAGAGACAAATGTACAGATAGTAGTCACAGTCTGTTTAATATTGGCAAGTAGTCTAACGTGACAGCACATTCAAACCAACCTTTGCCTGTACAATCCAGCATCTGGCATAGTTATAATGATTAGACTTCACAGCATTTATTAGAAATCTTATGCCTATTAAAATACATATAAAAGCATGTCATCTTGAAGTATTACTGGTATTTCTATTTATCAATAAATATCTCACAAATTCTCTAATTTATTGGGTTCGTGTGTATCATCTCATAGAGTATTTAAGTGATGCAGCATTCATGTGATTTACTTCTGTAAAGAAACACAGGAAATTTTTTGTTCCTCCTTGAATAAAATTGTTGAAAATAACTGGGTTAGTGTGAATAGTTAATATTGCTAGAACTAAAAGGGAAATTACTTTTTTATTCAAATTTTAGGACTTCTCTAATAATTTCTGCTTTGATATTTCCTTATTCACTGGTCAAAGAATGGTATCTTGTTCTTTTTTTAAAAAAAAATATGCAAAATCACCCTGTGGCACTGTATGAAATGTATTAACTTGGTACCTTATGGCTTACTAGCTCCATGATTTTATATTCAAATAAAATAGTTAATACCTTTTTCCATCTCTAGCCTCCATCATTGGGTGGGTAGATTTAATAGAACGTCATATTTTGTGTCTCTAACGAAACAAATTTTCCTTTTCCAGAATACCACCCACAAGTTATCTGCAGCCACTGTGGTGAAAATTGAGTCTGTACAGTTCTTTTCATTCCCTTCCTGCAAAAATAGCAGTCCTTTTTAGAAAAGGAGTTAACATACTTAGCATTTATGTGGGTCCCCCCCAATAATATAGCATATCAAATCATGCCATCTCATGGTTCATGTCAGTGTAAGACTGGCAAGAGCAGTGCTTCAAAAGCACACAGCTTTTCTCCCCAGTGAAGCCCTGAGTTGAGGCTCTGAGTGCACTAATAACCCTTAATGGCCCTGACCAACCTCACCTGGGTCCCCCCACACCCACGGCCCCCCTGTGCTTTCCTTAAGCTCCGCCTGGGGCTGTTGGTCTCTCCCCGAGCTGTGCCCTGTGAGTGCCCCTCCACACCTTGAGCCAGAGCTCATCCTGTGGGCTGACTTTCCAGCTTGGCTGCAGACCTGCCTCATCACCAGGACATCACCTTATGATCTGGACTCTTGGTTGGACCTGGCCACCATCTCCAGGGCTGCACTGCTTGCCTTGCTTGGGTACCGTGGGGTGCACCCTGGCTGAAGCGTCCCTTGCCCCACCAGACATGGGATGCCCTCTGCCCCAGGCTCCCCTGCCCTCAGGGAGCAGCCCTGCTCCCCGGCACGCTGAACTGAGACAGCTCCCCCCAACAAGGAAGGTGGGGTGGGCGCTGGGCTGAGCACGCTGCCAGGGAGATGCAAGAGGTAATTTTATGTGCTCTTTCTCTTCCCCTTCTCAAAAATGCATTAATAGTTAAGTTGGTAGCCTTTCCACAAAGGAAAGCTGGGGAGCCACTTTTTTTAATTGTGTGACTCCAAAATACATAACTCTAATTATTCTAGCTCTAGTACCCATTTTTTGAATATTAAGAGGCAAAATTTTCATTTTTCTCATTGTGTATCTGATTGAATCTGACTATTCAGTTCTGGAGAATGTTGGTTTTTTGTTTTTTTTTTTTCCTGTGGAGTACACCTACCTGTCTGTTTACCTATTGATAGATGGATACGTAGATGGATGTCTACCCATCCATCTATTTCTATATATCTTTGCATTTGTACATCTAACAAAGCTTGTTTTTAAGTAACTGTAGAAAATAAATTTCTTTATTCTTGTTTAAAATCATTTTATGTTAGAGATCTTGCGAAGAAGTTGCATCCGACTTGGACATTACAGTTCTTTTTAAGATTAATGCTGATAAACATATGTATGATAATACATTTATTTTGGACTTTATTGATAATTATGGAGCACCTCTCCTGTGAGGACAGGCTGAGAGAGCTGGAGTTGTTCAGCCTGGAGATGAGGAGACTCTGGGGAGATCTAATTGTGGCCTTCCAGTACCTGAAGGGGCCTACAGAACAGATGGAAAGCAACTGTTTATCAAGGACTGTAGTGACAGGACAAGGGGTAATGGGTTTAAACTGAAGGAGTGTAGATTTAGACTAGATGCTAGAAAGAAATTCTTCACTGTCAGAGTGGTGAGGCACTGGAACAGGTTGCCCAGAGAGGTTGTGGAGGCTCCATCCCTGGAAATGTTCAAGGCCAGGTTGGATGGGGCTTTGGGCAACCTGGTCTAGCAGAGGGTGTCCCTGCCCATGGCAGGGGGATGGAACTAGATGATCTTTGAGGTCCTTTCCAACCCCAACCATTCTATGATTCTATGAAAAAACATAAAATCTATTACTAGTAACTTCCTGTGACATTCAATGTATTTTTAAGATTTCCATGAGCTGAAAGAGCTGCATTAATACAACCTGGTTAGTGATGGAAGTTAAAAACAAACACAGAAGTTATTTCAGACCTTTAAAACTTCAGTACTTTGATACCCTTGATACAGCATGTTGTCCCCTCTCTGTGGTAAGCAAAAGACACATCTGTCCAGGCCATTAACGCCTACTCTGAGGGCAATATATATCTAATTTTAATTTTTTTAGTTTCCTTTTTGTTGAAGTGGTTAAAAAACAGAGCAAAATGCAAGGTTTTGACTTCAGAGCCAGATGTAATGTAATAAAGAAGGGAAGTGGCAAAACTACAATTACTGTGAAGAACTTAACTGTAATCACAGGCTCTGGATTCTTACCCATAGAGCAGAAGCTGTGAAAGGAACAACTATATACTTTTCAAGCTAAAAACCCAATTTCAAATCCTGTATTTAATCTGTAATTCCTGTATTTGAGGAAGAAGCTCAGCTATAAAAGTATTGTTCTAGTACAATAGTGCTGTCGATAGCTATCTGTGTACTTCATGTCACTTAGCAATGACCTGTACAGACTAACCAATGTGGCGCAGATCCTACTGTCAGTCATTCTGCTGTACGTCTATGGAGATGGAGCTAGGGATAAGCGTGGGATGGGATAGTCACCGCTGCTGTGTGCGTGCAATGCTGCAGTGCTCACTGGAGATGCAAGCCACTTGGGGGGTTTTTGGTTTTGGTTTGGTTTTTAATAGAGGTATAATACTGTGTGTATTATACTCGGTGTTTGGAAAGAAATCCTCTGTATTTTTTCCAGTTCCTCTCCTTTTTATGAGAGAAGGTGTAATTCATTCCCAAACTTTACATTTCATGGGGTTTATGCATTAAATTTACCTTTGAATATTAAGCTTAGGATTTTACACTAAGCATCATGTCCATACTGCCAGCAGCTGAAGCTGGGTGGAAGAAGCAGAAAGCTCCACTCGCAACCTGTAACTTTCCTTCTTTGTAGTACTCAAGGAGGGGAAAAAGGATTGAGCAATAACAGGTCATGCATCCAAACCAGGCTGCAGTGATCTGTGTTCTTTATTCTCAGAGCAACATGGTGACCTACACATAAAAAAAGAATAATATTCATAAATCCAATGAGTTTGTTTCATGTTTTATCAAACATGACAGTCGACTTCTTTGTACCTTTAAGAGAATACACTCAGCATCGCAAATGTCATATTGTCATTCTGCTAAGGAATTCCTTCGCAGTCACAAGTAGGGAGAGACTGGGAACAGTTGTTCTCCTTCAATGTATAAAAGCAAAAGGAAAATCCCCACCAGTGTAGCTATGAACAGCTTGTTCCTGAAATTAACTTTGGAGTTGCATATAAATCAGACATGTGTTGTCCAATACCTGTTCTTGTTTATGCTGTGCACTTCCTTTCTGTGTCATGCAGAAATGTGTTTCTAAATCAGCTGTACCTTTAAGCTTATGCTTCTGCTAAGGAGCATACCTCGTGTGGTTACGAATAGTCTGCAACTGGGCAGACTACTCTGGGTAGTACCTAAGGTCCAACAAAACCAGTTAACTTTCAGTTCAACACCGAATGGCCAAGTCTGCAATTAACCTTATGCATAACCATGGGCAAATTACTTCACTGCTCTGTTGTGCCGGGTTTATTTGGATTTTTCTTTCCAAGATTTGTCTGTATTGGAAGTCTTCTAGAGTAAACTTTGAGAATCACTATGTGCCATGCATTGCAAAGTGATTCCAATTGCACTTCAAAGCCCTAACTAATACTGGGGGCATAAGCAATGTCTATTTATCCACAGAAGTTATTAGTTTCATGGATATCACAAACAAACAAAAAACCCCAGCAGCTTAGGCTGCTTCCTAACATCTGCACATACTTAAAAAAAAGGGAAAAAAATACTGTAGAATGTAGATCCTTACCTCTCCCTCCCTGCTTCCCAGACTTATTTCTGTGACTAATAGTCATTAAAATGCCAGAGTTCCTCTGCAGGTAGAATAGTGTGGTAACGATCGCAAACAGGGAAAAATATATGTTGAAAGGCAGTGGATAAATTTAAAGTGCTGGCAAGAAGCTGGATCTTGTCAATGTTTAAAATAACCTGCCATGACTTGGCAAGCTACCACTGTCATTCATATTCACTACTCCAGTTTCCTGTAAAACCAAACAGCAACAAACCATTTCAGGCAAAATCAGCCTTATGCAGAGGAAGTGCTTGTGTCCTCCCATCATTAGTAATTACTGAAAGAAAACAAAAAATAAGCATTAATTATTAGAAGAAAACAAACAAACATAAAACCTCAACAAACAACGCTTTACTCTGATTTCTGTTTGCTTGTGTGTAATTCACAGGATTTCTGATAGGCCCAACCTCATTTTGCTAATCTTTGAGATTATAATCCCAAATATGAGACAGCAGGCACCTCAAGGGAAAGGTGGGGGTCCAGTGGCAATGCTGCCTATAAGCTTGAATCATTTAACAACCTAGAGATCAAAGAGCTTCTTGGCCTCGGAAAAATATAACCAAACCGGTTTATTTTGGCAGCCTGGAAACACCTAATAATATGTAGCACTTGTTTTCATTACTGATAGTGTTTTTGGTGAGATGCTTGGCAAGAAACAAAGCCAGTAGTTTCATTTGAGTGTCTTCTGTTTGTGCTCTAGGAATGGCTCTGGCAAGTCACATTGGTTTGGATCACATGGATGCAGTCTGGACAGAGAGGTAAGCACTTAACACTTTTTTTTAAAAGGACACGAAATATACTTTATGGACGTTTACTGGATTGCTGCTTTTACAAGCCGAATGTGGTTCAATATGCAATGTGATGTACTTTCTTTTAAGCATAGTAGTCCTGTTTATGTGTTAAAACTATTCACATGCTTAATTATTCTTAAACTTCTTGATGCATTGGAGCTTTTACTTCCAGTATTTATCACTAATTTTTAACATTTATGTTCATCTTTCTAAGGTTAAAATAATAAAAATATGAAGCATTAATATAAATATATTACATTTTAAGTATTTGTGAAGGGTAACCCATGATATTTTGAAAATAGTTACATGCATCAAGTTTTTGCAAGCATGTACATGGATGAGATTTATAAAGCAAGAAACCAATTTGTAGAAAGAAATAAAAAATGAAAATCCTTTATTAAAGATGTTTCTGTAGGTACCTCACAGGAGGGGAAGAAAAAGCACAAAAGTAAAAGCAGAGAGATGAATTCCAGAGATTGGTAGTGAAATTATAACCCTGTGTTTTTTGCAAGGAGTTACAGTCTATAATGGAACCCAGGAATTTTTTCCATGTTCTTAATGGCATTAGCTCTTAATGAATCAGGAAGCCAGATAATACACTGTGCAATAGGTTTGTCAAGGCTGAGAGTTTCACAATAAGAATGTTTGATTACCTCTGTGAAATAATTTACTCATCAAAGAGTGCTATTAAATGTAGGATGCCTTTACAGCACTGTTTCTATTGTTGTTTTCACATTCTATTTTGCTGGCAATAAATCATTTTGAAGCAATTCATTTTTTACACATTGAGAGATAGACAGCAGATCCTGAACTCAGCAGGTGACACGTTAAATTCAGAGACATGTCACTCACATTTAAAGCATATGGCTAACTCCTACAGCAGATCACTCCAGCGGAAAAAACAGTTTCTATGCAATTCTCTATCCATGTCAAACTGAAATAGAATTTTTCTTCACTTAGATAAAGAACTCCTTATGAATATTCTGTGGTTTGGCACATAATAGTAATAAAAGACAAACCAGTATCCATAAATTAAGTACAGAGTTCATACCTTGAAAGGCCAGTCTAGAACTTTTGATCAACACTACCTTGATTATACAATATTTGTATTTCCCAATGAGAAAATATGTTGGACAAACAAAAATCAAGCACGTTATTTCTTGTCGCAATAACAAAAGGTAATGCTTCAGACATCCCCACCATTGCAATCCACCTTTGGCTATCAACTGGGGTGTAGGGAAGAAACTTCTGAATCCTTCAGGCTTCAGTCTGAGAAAATGCAGGCAGACTTGAACTAGCCTGGAGCTCTGCTCTCCTGCGGATTCTAACACTCGCTGCTGAACAGCACTGACACCTGCAGTGCTGTTCCTCAGGGCTGGATTTTTTGGTAGGAATTTGTTTGTTTTGATAAGCCATATGTAAATAAGAGTATTTAATGAAGTATGAAAATCCCATCAAAGACAAGCTTTCACCCACAAACTATGTTTGCAGTTCTTGGCAGGTAAGAAAGTTAGCCGCATCTTTATTTCAACACGTTTAAGGACCTACTCTGCCTTGTGGTGTGCAAGCCTGACTTATTCGGAGTGTTCAATGCCTTTTTGTTTCATGCACCCAAAGTTAGACTGTGGCATGCAATTGCACTGGATTTTAGATTTGAACTGTCCAAACCCGTTAACGTTAAGAGATAATTTTGCACCTTGGCCTGGAAGGGATGATAAGTAATGTCTGCAGCAATTGTGTAGGTTTCCTCTAAGCTTCTGCTGTCTCTGTTATTTAGTGTTGTTTAGTGTTTTGACTGCAGAGGCCTGTGCAACTCTGCAGATTTTCTCTGGATCTTTTGCATCTTTTATTTCAGCTAATAGTTCTAAAGGGAAACCTGCAGTATCACGTGTTGCGGGGCATCATTGTTGGAGTTTTTATGAATATCGGGCAGAAATTCCGAGCATTGCTGAGAAGCAGCATGTTGTGATGATCAGTTGCCATTTGCTATGCATCAAGGATGTTCAGGTTTTGATAGGTGATGTCCTGAGTTTTAATAGGTGATGTCCTGAGTGTTTCCTCTATTGTAATTATGATTCTAGTGGGAATGTGCTTTTTTTCTCTAATGCAGTCTTTCTCTGATGCAAAATTTGTGATGAATGTATTTCATTTCTTTGATGCTAGTCATTAAATTTATCTATAAATGGGAGTAAAAATGGACACAAATGTGACAGATGTGGCTTTCTAATTGACATTTATGGTGGATGCTCTTTGTACATTTTCATACCAGAAAACCACCGGTATTTCCCTTAAGTAACATGATGGCTCTTGTCAAACACTTACCCGAAAGGTCAGTCGCGTAGGCTATAGCTTTCGTTCTCCCCTGTTGCTGCTGCTTCCCATTCCATCACCAGGTGACATTAGAGTGAAAGCAAGTACTGCAGCCAGGAGACCTCCACCTCACCATTAAAAGATCCCCTAAAGAGAGTGGGGATGGGACTTCTCCTGTCTGTGGTGTAAGGTGTGACTCAAAGAAAATGGCATAGCAGCCCTGTGACTGCTCTGTCAGGTAGGCTTTTTTGGCATACGATGAGACCTCCAGGCTGCTTTCCTTTATGCAGAAAATTAATCTGTGTCTCTTTACAACCCCTTCAATGTGCAGCATGTATGCTTTAGCCAGGTGTGATTATCAGGTGTTGTCACATGCTGATACTGTGTATTTCCCAGGGTGTGTTTCTAATACTTTTGGTTAAAGCACATTGAACACTAAGCATAAATCAGAAAAAACTGTCTGTAACTGCAGTAACTCTTCTATACATTTATTTCAGTACATGTTATTTAAATATTTACGTGTACCAAACCTCTGCATGAATTTCTGTACCCATTCCTTCATGAAGTAAAACTGTGCAGGACGTGGGTGCAAATAGGAAGAGAAAGCAAGAAAGTTTCTTGTCATTAAACTTTATGCAAAGGAAGGCTAACTATCTCTGTCTGCAAAATAGTCCACTTACAGACCTGAAGAAAAACTTTCATAATTCCATTGGTGAGAAGTAAGAGATTCTGCAGAGGAACAGAATTGTGGTTAAATGTCCAGAGAGCAAGTAAAGCTAACGTGGTCAGGCAGAAGAATCAAGGACATTCCTTAAGCTGTGTAAGCAGGGTAAGGTACATGCAAAGATTTCTAACTGCAGACCAGAGAAGTGCAGATGGATGCATCTATATCCAGTTTTTGTGATTTATGTTGACAGGGCATATGCTACCAATGCTGCGAATTATTTTCCCCTGACATAAAGGTCTCTCAATAATTGAAATTTGACCTGAACGTGAGGGATTGGCTGGGGTAGTTCAGTATTATCAAATTTTCCATAAATTTCTTCAATGGATTGACCTTTAGCATCTTTTTAAAACTCTAATGTTTCCCACTGCATCTCTGTGATGGCCTAAATTTATATCTCTATCACTGTGTAGCAGGAAATGGGGATTGAATGTGTGCTCATGCTTTCCTTTTCCTCCTCCCTATCTTCTCCAGTCAAGTTCTGGAAACATTTGGTCATAGGTGAGATTTTTCAGCCTTCATTTAACAAAAGAATTGGTGAGATGAGTTCCACTAATGCATTGACATTATGTGATTAAAAAAATCTTCATTAACTGAATCACTAACTTCTTGTGCTTTCTTTTTGGAAAAGGTATTGATTTCCTCCCCCTCTCCCTTGGTACTGATTTCCCCCCCCTGCCCTGCCCCTTTTTTGTTGTTGTTATTGCGATATACAGAGGTGTTTTTCTTTTTAATTGGCGCACGTTTCTTACATGCATGCAAATTATTATTTCAGTACAGTGCTATTCCATTTGTGATGTTCATGGCACTCTCATGGACAAAATATTCAGTAGGTGTTGATATTTGGATCAGGAATTTCTCCCTCTGTTGGTTTTCCATGAGTGTGTACATTGGCATCTCACATTTATCCTTGTAATTTCTTAGTGAGCTTCTCTGAGGATGAGGAAGATGAGTTTACTCTTTTGGAAGTGATAGTTAATGAACTAACTGTCTTCCCCTTAAAGTCTGATCATTGCTGGCTACTACTGAAAATCTTTCATCTTAGCCATATTTCTAAACAAGGAGGAATTTGTGCTTTTAAGACATTTTAAGCAGGCTGATGCTGGTTCAGGTTCACAGACATCACCAGTATAATCGCTTCTTGAGGTGTCTCTGTGTGCATGTTCACCCTTAGTTCCTTGCATATTGTTGACCTCCACTGGTACTTTCCAACTTCAGTTATTATTACGATCTGTGATTCTTGTGATATCAGTGTGGTAGGAATGGTATGTCAAGCATCATTTTGTACAATATGTGTACGTATAGCTATATATATATAGCTACTTTACAGATACACTTAGGTAATAGCACCAAGACAGTATGAAGCCAAGCCCAGAAACTAAACACACCACTTTAAATGTAAATATGTGCTTTTAGAGTAGCCAATTTTAGAAGGCTGAAAAAAACTATGAATCAAATCAGCTAGGGGAGAGAATTTAATCAGAAAAATGCGAATGATAATGGAGAACTCTTTTTGGATAACTTTCTGTAGGTAATGATGTGTCTGCATACTGGTTCATGTCTACTGTTTCTGGGAATGTTCAGTGCAGTTGTTGCAGATTTACATATCCGTAATTTTGGACAATGAAGTACAAATTTTCTTTTTTGAAATTATATAATTTTTTTCTGTATAGAGTTCTTTGGCAAACATGCAGTAATAGTTTTGCATAAATGTATGTAAAAGGTGGTTTTCTTATCTCTCTGAATCTATCTGAGTGGGTTTTAATAATTCTTTTGTAAAAGTATTTGTGAAAGTTAACATCTACATGAGAGTTGTATATTGTATATCTCTTCATGTTGGCAATATGCATCAACAACTTTTCCCATTTTGCTTCAAATCATGAATTTAGGCAATTATTTTTTTTTTTCCTATGAGAGAATTCTTCCTTCTTTTCAAGTCCAAAGTTCTGTGGGCCAGTTTAGATCAAAATAATATACATGGGTTAGAAAGCTGATCCTTCGTGTTTGGGCAAAATTGGCATAACATAGGAAAAGGTCCATCTGGAATAACTTAAAATTTAAGTGCTTACTGTTACTCTGCTTCTGGTGGTGATTTTGCCCTCCAGATTTACAAGATGCTGTAATTACTATTGTGAATATTTGGTTCTCCTGAGATACTTCTTGGAAGATCATAGATACTTTTTGATTATTTCTGTAGCACTGGATCAGTACATATTTCTGAAAAGATCTATGCCCTTTGAACTACAGTATGTTTTACCATCTTTGGTAGCACTCTGAGTGGAGGATTAGAAATGGATTCTTTCTTAATTGTATACTAGAATGGCCTAATCTGGTTTATGGTAAAGTTAAAGTAAGCGTCTGTTGAAAGCAAGCGGCACTGGAGCACACCATTATACGTGGTAATTTTTAATACCTGAAATCATTTAACTACCATTTATTATTTTAGAGACAAATTTTAAAGCTCTTTCTGAAAACCTAGCTAGGTCACTATTACTATATGGAGTAAGTATCTCTCTCTATATATACATAGATATATCTTGAAACTGCATTTTATAAGTCTGTTATTTGCAAGACAGTAAACTAACAGCCTGCTCCAAGCATCATTCATAGTTGCCATAAATTTCCTATTTTCATTAGTAGCACATAATATAAGAAAAAAAAACACTTATAAAAATTCTGTAGTTTGACTTAAGTTGCTTGTACAATTGCTGAACTTCAAATCAAACATCAAGTTTTCTTTTTTGTTTTATCTAAGAGTCATGAAGTATGTGATAAATGCCTTATTTGGCAAGCACTGATTAATAGCAGATATGTTTTTACTTCACTTTCCCTATTTTTCTAATTGGAGAAGAATGTTTTCTGAGGGGAAAAAAAAAAAATCTGTTTTGCTTTAAAGTGTTAGTCATTGCAACATATAGATTATTCTATTCCTTAAACATAGACAAACCCTTGCTACGTATATGGCAGGAGAGATCTGCTGCAGCCATTACTGACTGTATCAGTAGCATGTCCAAAATGTTTTTCAGCAACAACATATTTTAAGTGACATAATTCTACTCTGTAAATCTCTCTTGCAACTACTGTTGTGTGTTTATTATGAACTATGATACAATTCTGATGGAACCCCGTTTTATTAACTATAAATGTTAGTTGCATATGATCTCATCCAGGAGAAATAGGTTTCTTGGCAAATTTAGGGGCTTCTTGTTGTTTTATTTTCCTCGTATTTTTTCAGAACGGCTTGAGTTTCTTGGAAAAACAAAGTGGTTTCTTATGTCAGTGATCAAATATACATGTAATTCATTTAGATCATCTTTATTTTATTCTTTCTCTAGAATAGAATTGGGGAAGAGGATGAAAGGAAATAAGAGAATTTGACAGTTTTCTCCCTATTGGTTTGTAGGCAGGGTAATGACCCATTCTTTTAGAATTTTGAGATCAGTATATTTCAGTTGTAGTTTGATATATTTCACATCTTGCTGGCAAATTATCAAAATTAATATCACAAGTTGTTAAGATTACCTTCCCCAAACCCTCCCAGAGAATTTGGCAAGCATTATGTTAAGTTTGAACACTTGTCAACAAACTACTGTTTAGACAAGCCATTCATTTGCTGACAGTGTTTTTTTTATATCAAACCAATATACAATTAGTGTATTCTTGATTCTTATACATTTCTTCTGACATTTTATATTCCTGTAGATACAAAAATACTTCTTTCAAAGCAGTAAAAGTTATTGTACTGTATTGTAAATCTGTGCCAGCTTTCTTTTGTTTGTGGGGTTTTTTTGTTTTTGTTTTTCAATCTCTGAATAGAGTGTGGTTGTTTTCACTGTTTTCTTTTGTTGCTTGTTCTTTCTTTTGCTTTTATAACCTTGGTATGTGGGGCATTTGTATTTGCCTTGGAATTATGTGTGTCTCTTTTGCTCTCTCATCTGTTCTGTGTAGTGTTGCCTCCATTTGTTCTGTATTACATACTGGTTTTGTTTTTTCAGCTCACATATTTCATCTTCCTCTTAGAAACTTCTTACCCTAAAAAAAACCAAACAAACAAACAAACAAAAAAAAACCCTGGATTACGTTAGTATACTATGGTATAACTTTTTTTGTGATATGGTCAAAGTTACTCCTTCACAAGGACTATAACTAAATCTCTTCTCCCGAATACCCTAAAAAATCCCTGTTTGATATATACAAAAGAACAGTGGCAACAGAACTTCTGGGTTCAAGTCAGAGAGAGACTGCTTGCCAAATTGGAAATGAACTTCACAATATCACTCCTGCATCACAGGGTTTAAAGTAGGAGTTCATCCATGTCTGATAGACCTGTAATAATACTACTTCCTCTGTTGTGAAAAATGTTACCAGCTGTTTGCTGATAAATTTTTTTATTTTTTTT